>JAZKJV010000165.1:0-187454 GCA_037367405.1 Ottelia alismoides
TGGTTCCATGAGACAGTGTTTGGGATTCAACTTAAACTTGCCTAAGTAGGACACATGGGGTCATTCGTTAACTCTTCTTCATTTGAAAACAATTTTGAACTCATGCACTCTACACTTAGCTCAACTTGCACGGGGGTTGAGAAGGACATTCCATTTTGATGGTGCATTTTCATCATTGTCTAGTGGCTCTGACGTATAAGATGGGAGTGTGGGTTGAAATAAAGTTCGAATGAGGGAAGGATATGCTGGCACAATTTTTTCTAAGACCTCAAAAAATAGAAGAAAGAAAAGATGTTATATCCATTAGGGCATAAAAGATCAATGCAATGCAACAATCATTTTCTACTAAAAAGAAGCCAAATACCAAATACATACATGACCACAATGGTTCAAGCTTCAGAGAGCTCGCATATCTTAGTGGATACTTGGCTAAATTGGCTAAGCTTCACAAAAAGATGTGACTGCACTAATCACACTCCAGTTCTCTTCACATTCTTTTTCTTCTCTCCTATTCGATTGTGTACACAACACGACCTGACCTTAGAAGGAAATACCACCCTCCTAGAGGATCGAGTAGCTAGATGAGGGCCCAATGGGAGTGTATTATTGGGATGGGTGGTTTCTTCGCTTCTTCAAGCATGAAGAGCTAACACATTTCACACACAGTACAAATTGGCGTCAACGCTGAATACTTTGTGTGATGGATGGGTGGATCTGAGCTGGTTGTTAGGTGAACCTTGATAGGGATTTGTGGAACTTGAGGGTTGCTGAGACTTAAATCCTTATTCTAATGAGGTCTCGACAAACTATTAATCCAAAGGTCTGTTCCAAGTTCTTGATTTTGGGTGAAGTGAAATTTGGTTTAAAGAAACAATCATGTTCTAAGTTCTTTTATTTTCCTTTTTCTTTTCTTTTTCTTTTTGCTTTCACTTATTTATAGAATAAGTGTTTCCTAAGGGACTAACAAAGGTAAAATATAGGGGAATGATGAATCTATGATTCATTGCCTTTATTCTTTCATTTTGGCTAAAATCCTTGGTAAAATACTTGTAAATATTCACTTCACTAATTAGCATTCTAACCACAATTATTAATATTATATATTTATCATTTATTTTATCCAAAATAAAATAATAAAGAGAAATAAAAATAAAAAGAAAAGAAAAGAAGGATGTAGATATGAAATATGGAAAGACTGATCATAACCCCGATACCAGGTCAATATTGACATGATCGATAAAATAAATAAGTAAGGGGAGATATAGATCTTTATTTATAAAAAAAATTGTTAGAAAATCAAAATCATAAATGTATATTAACATATTTTTCACCTTGTATATATGTTCACCTATTTTATTTGTCATTCAAATTCATCTCAAATCAAACTATTTTCTTCACGAAAGTTGTTCATAATAATATATATTGACTTATAAAAATATCATAAAATTATTTAATGTGTAAATAATGAATTATGGTGAACATAAAAAGTCATAAAAGTCAACTTCCAAGGTTCATAAGTATTTATAGAAAACTCCAATTGACCAAACTCACTTTTTAACTTTGTTTTATAATTAATATTGTTTATTAAAAATATCAAAAAAATATTAGAATAAAATGTATGAGGTCTATTTAATTATTCCTAATCCTATCTAACTTAATTCTTTTTCTAATGTGTTTATAAAAAATAATTTAAAACTATAAAAATATAACTTAAAATAAATAGTAATAAATCCCAAAGTTACGAAGTTGTGGCCCTAAACTTCTAGACCTCATAACTCGACAATATGAACTCTGAATTGGACATACTCACTTTTAAAATTCATTTAATAGAATTCTCTATCAAATGAAACTCATTTCACTAAAATCAGAGTTAATATGCAAAAAGTAGGTTTTGGGACGCTATTGCTATAAATTGTACAATGTATCTTGATTCTATTCCATTTAATTTTTTTATTTCTTTTATCCTTATATCTTATTAATATTTTATTAATGAAAATTATTTAATTAATTAATTTAGTTATTTACTTGTTTATTTCATTATTTATTTAAATACTTATTGTTAATTAATTTTTTTTATTTAATTAATTATCTTATTTTCCCCTCTCATACTTTTCCTTTCTGTCTTCCCCGTTCTTCTTCTTCCTCCACTGATTCCCTTTCTTCTTCCTATGGCTCTCCTTCTTCTCATCTTCTCCCTACTGACCCAACGACCTGACATTGGGACAGTAGCACCAACCACCTCATCGTGCTCCCCATGCCATCCTCTCCTATAAAAGGAACCCCGCCCCTTTGATTTATGATGAGATACGCCTTTTTCCTCCTCCTCCCGAGCTTCGAGAGCGAGTCGAGTGCGGTGATAGAGCCTCCTCCATTGTCGAGTTGCAGCGCGAGAGAGAAGTGGTGTGACCACAGCCAGTGTTGTAGCTCTGTGCTTCGCAGTGCAAAGCCTCTGCCTTCGTCGGGCATCAAGGCAATCACCCGTGGAGCCCTCCGAGCTCTATCTTCATATGAGACATCTTCCGCTTCAGATCCACAGGCGCACTAATCCTCCATCCATAGATCCACCTTCCAGGTTGGATCTTCTTGTAGCTTTTCTCTACTTCCCTTTCTCTTCTTTTCTCAATCCAGCCCATATTTCTCTGATTTTTTTTATTTCAAAATGCAATCTACTTCTGATTCCATCTCCCCTTCGATTCCCTCTCGTATCCCCTCTATCCTTCACAATCTACCATCTCTGGCCATGTACGATGGCTAGAGTTTTGGATCCACTTCTCCATCTTGTCGGATCCCACTTCATCCACCTATTTTGTTTGATTATGGTTCGAGATTTTATCCTCGAGTCATGTGAATCAATTGCAAGTCACCACGTTCGAGTACCCGAGAGCCATCGCATGAAGTATCATCAAGCTCCACCTACGCGAGCACTTAAGATCAATGATCGAAAGCTCAACACATGCATGTCGATCCATTAGGAGCATCTGGAGCTGGTCGAAGAACATCGTCGATCATATCCGCATCGTGACGACCACAATCATGAACAAAGCATCGCCACCATAGAATAACATCAGATCTAATCGCGATTGACTGATGTGCCAGAGATCCGGTTCTATTACAACTGATGCCCGCTCTCCAAAAGGGGGAAGAACATGGGCCGCTACCAGACTGGATATGAGTCGTTCGATTGGATTTGGGTCTTTTCATTTCAATCGTCAAATCTGACTTCAATCGGAAGCTCCCCTACTCATCCACGCGTCGGTACCATCATGACCGCGACGACCCACCGTTTAAGTGCATCATGCGTGACGCATGAGAGGGGTGAGATATATTGGCATTTTTGCACTCTTACCCCCCCCCCCCCCCCCCCCCCCGATCCCTTATTAACTTCAAACATGACCAAGTTGAGCAGATGCACGTGACAGGACAAATGCCCTCTTGGAATAATTGTGCAGATATCCCCCACACTTTTCTTATTTCATGCACAGCCCCCCTCATTTCCGTATTGTTACATATAATACCCCTATAAACTTTATATTAATACTATACATATTGTATACATAATAAATAAAATACTAGTAATAATAATATAGTAAAAATATGTATATATACTTAGTATTACACTATATACCATATTATAACAATTTCCAAACATAAAAAGATTTTCTATTTTTAATAGATCATTTAAAATACAAAAATAAATAAATTCATAAAAATCCATAAAAAATAGGAAAATACTTTTAAAATTCTATAAATTAGCTACAGTATATTTTACTATATTTTACATGATAAACCAAAACAAAATAAAATTTAAATATTGAAACCATTAAAAAATACACGAAACTTCAAAATTCATAACTAATTCTAAAAAAATCACAAAAATACACGAAATACCTCGTTTGAAGGATAATTTCATCTTCTTTCTAGTAAAAATAAAATAAAAATACTTTCTTACTGTTTACTATTTTTAAAATAAAAAATAAATCCTTATTTTAAATAAAAACCTTGTTTACTTCTTTAAAATTTATTCAAAACCTATGAAATCGTAAAAACCTCTAAAAATTAATAAAATTAAGAAATAAAAATAAAAAGTACAAGATAAAAACCAAATAAAAAGGTATAAAATTAAATACCTATATTTTATATTATAGGTATATAAAACCACAAAAACAATATAAAATTCATAAAATCAAATAAAAATCCAGAAAAAAATCCGTACAAATAAATAAAAAGTAGAAAACCCATTTACCTTACCTCCTCTACTATTTTACCTTAGTTTTCCACAGTTTGCCCTTGAGTTTGACACTCCAGTACTTATCGTTATACCTTTAAGTTTAGGAGTATGAATAATATAAAGAAATAAATTTCTGGTAAATTCACCCGATCGATTCAACTACACTATTCTTCTTTTATAGTAGTAGATTGGGTGGTTTTTCAACAAACACTAAGCAAATTTCTCTACTCTACTCAACCATGGAGGAACAACAAAAGACTAATAATGTGCCATAAGCTTGCTCATATCATCAAAAACATGTCTCGAAAAAGTCAGTGGAGTAGAAGACGAAGGGGACTATGAAGAGGACGGTCGACCGGATTGCTGTGATGCATGTGAACCTCCTTGTCCATAACCAACCATATCAATAAAATATCATGGAAGAAATTAAATAAAATTTAAAAAATGATTTATACTATATCGAGGTTTGTGCCTTAATCTTCGTTGATTGATTATTGTGAAATATCATTATTTTCCTCATCACTGTCCTCATTAGACAAATCATTGTTGATATCATCCACATCTTCAATTAAAGTAGTACTTGTTATCATGTTTTCCGCTAATGAAATTTTGCCAATAATGGAGATAACTTTTGTAATATTATGACGATGTAATTAGGTATGAAAGCCTCATTTGTGTCTTCATCCATACAATAGTCCTCCTTACTTATGTAACTTCGCTAGTTTATCTGTACAACAGTTAAATATTCAATGATTTTAATTTTTCATGAGACTTGAAGAAGATAACATAATTAATCGATCGACGTAGCTAGGACAAATGTTTCATATCTTCGTATATATTTCTGTGTGATCACATCAACCATATGTTGTTTCTTTTATCCATAACTACACCATATTTCGGGGCATACGAATCACATAAAAATAAAAAAATATTGTTAAGTCCTTGAATGTTGTACTTGACTTCCAAAACTTCTTTTAGGATTTCGTAGTAGTCAATATTATCCTTTTCGTAACAAGATACACGAAACATTACCGCATAATTCTGAGTACTTAAAATCCTGCTTGAATTTATCGTATGAACGTGATAACCATTAATACAACAACCATTGTATGATTAGACCTGATATATCAGACCTTATGAAAGGTTCTTAAGCATCTTCAACCTTTCTTCATTGTATGTCAGAACTTTCATATGGTTCTTAAACCATCCCGGAAATTTAAGCCGGTAATAGCTATCAATCTGATCCTCATTCCAAGACAGATTCTCATCACCAAATATCTTTATGAATCCCCTATTTAAAAATAAATGGAAATTATTAAGAATTCATAGGAATAAATTTAAATAAAAAAAGAAGATGTGGATTAACTTACTCGTCATATTGTGTTATTTCATCGTAGTTGTCTCAAACATATAACTCTGTAGCTTCTTTCTCTCTTTTTTGACATCAAACATTTTATTCCTTTTCATATTGAATAAGCTGGTGGACGAAAGATGCTTGTGTGATAATCTGAATCCGAAAGTCCGATTTCATCTCTACTCGATCTATAGCAGATCATCTCCACTTCATCAGGAAAGTACCGTGCATAGAAGGTTACTACTTCATATGTATTGGGAACTTATCGAACCCTCCACCAACTTTTATTTCGCACTTTACAGATCAAAAATAACATAACATAAAGCTGACAATTTTAATCATCAGTAACTTGTTAATTAAACATGATAAAAGAAATGATCACAAATAAATTTAGTCATTACCTATGAAATGGATACATCCATCTATACTGACCGGTCCACCTACTTTAACATTGTATGGTGAATGAATCATAAGTTGCTCCATTGAATAAAAAATGCATGCGCGAATTTCTTCTCGAAACTATACATGATAACTGGAATATTCTTCTCGAGATAACTTATCTCATCAACATGGAGTTGTATGGAGCAGATAAATTGGAAAATCTACTGACATCCGACAAAACATCTATAATATTTTTTTGGCAACGATTCTTTAAACGCTATTGGTAACAGTCTATCCACAAAGATATGACAGTCGTGAATCTTCATTCATTAAAAATAGAGCATCTTTAAAACAACAAGATTCAAAAGATTAGATGCATAATCATCTGGAAATTTGAACTTACTCGTCTATTCGCGTATAATTTTCACTCGGATCTTGTCCAAAGTCCATTTTGCTTTTAGAATTTCGATTCTTCAATTATCATACTCTTTAATATACAACTCCGACTGAATACATATTATTTTGAAATCATGAGGAGATTTAATGAATCCTTTATATGCTCGACGACATTCAAACTGTATAAAATACATTATTGAATACTTTTTTTTTCAATATGCATAACATCCAATTTATGTATAATTAATAACGTACTCCAATAAGGTAACTCCCAAAAAATACTCTTCTTTATCTAATTATGAGATTTATCGAACCATGATAATGCTTAAGTATGCCCGCCGATACTGAGCGTAGAATTTTCAAATATTTCGAGCTAATTCTTCATTATTTGAGGATCGGATAATTCAATAGTATTACATTTGAATGCTTATTTCTGACTCATGTACGGATGCTCTTTCGAAAGAAACCGCCTATGACGTCAAAAAAACCAATATTTTCCACATGTTGAAATTGGAAAGATTTTACTCTCCATATAATAAGGATATCTCTTTCATGTAAAAACACTTATGCAAATTAAAAAAAAGGTTTTTCCTATATTAAAGTTGGAAAATTTTTGCACTCTCCATACAATAAGGACAACTCTTTCATCTATGAGTATTCCATCCAAATAACATTCCATATGCTGGAAAGTCATTTATCGTCACAATAATGCCACTTTAATATTAAATGTTTGACATTTATTGGCGACGTATGTAGCAACTCCATTTATCCATAAAAATTTCAACTCGTCAACATGAGGACGTAAATAAACATCAATATATTTCCCTTGATGAGTAGGTCCGGGTACTAAGAGTGGTAAGAACATAAATTGTCGCCTATTACACAACCACAAAGGTAGATTATAAGGAGTTGTCATTACTTGCCAGCAAGAATAGTCTTTGCTTCTACTGTGTGGGTTGAATCCATCCGTACACAAACCCACAATACAGATCCTTTTCTTCATTGCAAATGACAGAAAATCAACCATTAATGTTTTCTAATTCTTTGAATCCGATGGATGTTCCATATACTCTTATTGAGTATGATCTGCACGCCGCAACATCTTCTTTGTTGTTTCTCTAAAACAAAACAATCTCTTTAGTTTAGGTGTTAATGGAAAGTAACATAAAACTTTTTATCCAACTTTACTTCCACTTTTGTCGGAGTCCTTATATTCGGCACATTAAATTATCGATAATATGTTAAATTCTCATTCTCACCATAATACAACTATTTGATTATTTGTATAAAATCGATTTTCACCACTGTTAAACACATCTTCCTCGTCTTTTTTTCTTCAATTTATAATAGTTGACGAGTAATTCGAGATCTCCTGGCGGCATTTTCTTCAAAATAACTAACATTGAAACAAAATTTATATTTATCATATTCTATTCCATTTTCCGTGGCCAAAAGGTCTGTAACCGCCGAGAGTTTGTAGTGTGTCTTACAACCCGACTGATAAATCATTGATTTATCATCTTAATTTATATTTATTACCCATATGGTTCGAACAAATCCACTTAATTAACTTCCAATTGACTATAAATAATAATTGAGACTTTCTAAGTAATTATCACTAATTATTATTTTTAATAACTTGTCTTTGTATTATACATATAGCTATATATTTTGGCTATTATTTTATGTATTCTCTAATCATTAAAAACTCCATAAAAACAACACAACGTTTTAAATAATTTTATGTATACTAATTATTTAAACTACCCCAAAATAGTAAAGAATTGAAATTAGTAGTTTTATTCCTATAAAATACTCAAAAAATATATGTACACATATCATATTTTGATTTAGGTTCCTTTATCAAAGTTATAGAGAATTAAATTCAACGCAATTTTCACGAAGGAAACTTTTTATTTTAATGCCATTTTCTAATTCTTTTTTGTTTTTACAAGTTTTTTTCCATTTCGAGCTTTCTGTTTGGGCCACGTGGCTCAACCTCCTTGTGCCACATCGTCGGCCCTTTAATACCCCCCGCCTATATGGCCCCTCCAATATGTCTTGATCAATTGATCACGATCGTTCAGACCCGCTTGATCCACAACCATTTGATTGACTTGATTAAGCCATATGAGCTGATCACTCATGCCCTGATCAAGGTCGTCTGATCTCCATCAGGCGATCCCCATACCTTCTTCTACCTCGTACCCTTTGCCTCTTGACCTTACCGGTCACGAAACCTCCTCTGTATCTTCATTCCCAACCTTCTCGTGTGCCCTAAACACGATATTTCGTTGTCATTCTATTCCTCGTTTAACCTTCTACTACGCCAAACCTCCAATTGTTATCTTCTACCGCACGTGCTCTCTTGGGCGATGGTTGAAACCACAACCTAGGAACCACCCAACTGCACTTCTCTTTCACTCAAAAACCCTCATCCGGCCAACCATCCAGGGTATCCGCCATTCTTGAGAGCATCCATGGCCTCAATCTCCATATGTGACAAAGAGTGTGGGTACTTTGAGAGCAAGGATGGAGACCGTCTCTTCGGAGAGATCTACGAGTATGTCTCATGTTACAACGAATCAGTTCGATTGCTCAAGCTTGATTTCCTAGCCAGGAACCTCAAGCGAATACCCTTGGAGCCTCGGAAGCTCCAAATCAGCACATATTCAATCATCAATTTCTTCTTCTTCGTTCACCTTAGTTCCAGGTAATCCTTAACTTTCTTTTCCTTCAAGTTTCTCATAATTTCCTACAGTCAATCACTCAACTTTTTTATCATTTGAGAACACAAATATCATCACTGTATACTCCACATCCATGTGTACACCTCCAATTTACTCTCAACATCTCCATGGATCGTAATCACTTTGATTCTTTATTCTCCTTGCAAAGGAGAAAACCCCAACTAGGGTTCAATTCCTTCAACCCCATTAGAACCCTCCATTTTGCCTCACTTTATCTTCAGTAGGTGCCCTCATGGCTTTGGTTTTTGTAAACTAATATTGCATGAGTCCCAAGGAGCCTCAATGATAGGAAATGTATTGTAGCTATCTTGAGCTCCATCGCTTCCAATGATCACTTTGTGACACAATAGTATAGGAGCTTCACAACCATCCTCGAACCTTCAACTCTTCCGTGCAAGTGTTGTGAATCTATTCCGACCATCAATACAAGTTCAACAGAGAGGAGGAGCGAGCCAACGCTCGTCGGAGCCCCGCCATCCCTCAACCACACATGAATGTCGAGCCTTCTAGAGGAGGAGAAGCAGCTTCCGTCGGATTATGCCCAATTGGGTGTCATCCCACGGCTTAGAAGAATCCACATCAACGATTCAGGCCTTAGCCTTGGAGCGTTGAACCATCATCGAAGCGCAGTGTGCCTACTTGTGCCTCTCGAGCCTAGAGGTTACGTGTTCGGTGTATGCGAGGCAGGTGAAAAATTACATGCACGCACCTCCGGGTCTATGAAATCACAGATAAGCCCATACACATGTGCATTTTATGTATTTAGCCTAGTGGCTCTGTGTATTTGCATTTGTACCCTTACTAGGACCTAAATGTGATAATTTATTAAGTTTTTATCAAGTTTCTATTACACAAATGCCCCTGCATAAATTGGTGAATAACTTGAGATGTAGAAATCCAAATTCAATGAATTTGGTCTCATTTTATATAATTTTATTATTGTTGATGTGTTGAACTCAATTTTATTTTTGAGATGTACCTCACGTATTAAATTTTCATAGAGTAAATTTTGTCTTTCTAGCTCTATTGTTGAGTTTAAAATTTGATCTTTTTGTTATTTTTTGCTCATTAAAATACAATGATTTGCATTAAATGGTTTTAATCTAATTAGGATTCTTGAATAAATTATTGGATAATTACTTTACTGACTAGATAAATATTTGAGGCATTATTTTGATTTTAATCTTATTTGGGATTTAAGTAGTGATATATGGAATTGGTTGATCAATTAGAGCTTGGAAATTGGACTATTCGTTGAAATTGAATATGTATTAATTGTTCAAGTTATATAATCAATTAATTAGGAACTCATTTATGTGTTTGTGCATTTTACTTTTGTAGGAACTCATTTTGTGTGTTTGTGTATTTTACTTTTGTGTTGTATTGACATCATTGATTCACTTGATATATTTGCATTTAAAAACCTAAACAATCATGCATTGCATTTTATTTGCAAAACTCGACCTAGATCCGTTCACTAATCACTTAATTGAACATTTGATATCTAGAGTAATTCAATTAATTGTTCGTATCCTTATATTTGATCATGAACTTATCCGGGATACTTTAAATCGACCTTTTTTCACATATGTATTCTGACTTGGTTATGATCGATTGGTAATTGGTCATATTACAACGAGTGATTCTTAAGTTAGCCAGTCAGTGGATCATCACTAACCATAAATGGTTCTTATACCTTTTCAAGAACTCGTAAAGTTCTTCAGACTCTCCTTGTGATTCTTCATTATCAAATGTTTTATCCAAAAAAAATCAGATCCTACGACATCCATCACCATTTAAATAAATGGATTACTTTCAGGAACATCGTTTGATTCATTCGCTGGAGGAGAGATTATTTCACCATGTCTCCACCATGTATAATAATCCTCCATGATCCATGCCTATAGAGGTGTAATTGAACTTCATCTTTAACCTTATTCTTAAGTAAACGATACTTGATACATGGATAAATAATTATACCATATGAATCAACAACCGTAGGATCGTTGGTGTAAGCAAATGCTACAAAACTCCTCTACACCACGTCGAAATGACTCCAACAAGCGTCCGTCTTGGACACAATTACACATCCACTCCCTATTGCTCGTCATCCTAATAACGAAATAGATGTTTCAGAAGTTAGGAGATAAGAGGAACTTTTTTATTAATATTAACCCTTGCGTTTGTCTTTAAAGATTCAAAAACTGAATTAAGACTATTGTTGCTAAACGTATATTAGAGTTTATATATGATCAAATTTCGACAGCATAACTACACACTCCTTCAATATACCCCATAAATTAAGCTCATTAACCTTTAAAATGTTAACAAAATAACTATTGTTAAAGTGTATTAAGATTAATTTTGAATATCAAAGAACATGGTTATATTGCTGAAACCAGGCACATATATAAACTCTAGCATACATGTTGCAATGATGGTCTTAATTTAGTTTTTGAATCTTTAATGACTCCCCGGGTTCGGGACCTTCGAACTAAGGGAGCCTAACATGAAAGCTACATTATACATATACATTGAGTCTCTCGTATGTACGTGCTACATATGAGGGCTTCAATATAACAATACAATATATAAATTTATGTTAGCCGACATTTACATAGATTTGACTTGTTTTGCGATTAGGAGTGGATTTATGTGATCCTAATATTGTAACTAATAAAGTGTTTAATGTTATATTATTGAGAATGTACATGCAAAAAATATCTTTTACCAACACACATCAAAATCCACAACCAATAAACCGGGATATCTCACCCCCGAAGTGAGTCCAATAGTTTTTTGAAAAATATATGACACATTGGAAGTGACAAAATCTTCCAATGTATTACGCAAGCCTCCTGTTGTGCATGGTCACACACCACCCGGTGTGGAGGGACGCACTGTGTATGTTTTATTTTGTGTGATTTCATAGTTATTTAACATTTTTACCTTATTAACTACCTAACTACAAACTAATGTGGTATATTGGTCCACATTAATTAAACTTTAATGTGATAGAAAATCACAAGAGGGCTTATTGACTTGAAAAATACGAGACACACTGCCTTGATTGAATAAAGTATGGGGGTGTTTAAGGAGTTTTATGCTCTACTTTTATTTCCATTAAAAAATCTATAAAAGATTTTGCTCATATTATTTTAATTAGCTTTTTAGTATTTTTAATAATAAATTTTAGCATTTCAAATTTAATAATGGAAACATATCCATCTATTTAATTTTTTTAAAAAATATTAGTAAAAATAATTTAATATAATGGAAGGAAACTCACACGTATATTTTCCTTCTTAGTTGATAGTAACCCATACTCACATGTACACGCGGTACACAGCCCTCGTTACTAACGTTTTACTATAAATTTAAATAATATTATAAAAATATTTGAATATGAAGCTAAATTAATTTAATATATAATCTTGGGATTTATTTGAATTTATTTGGTTTTAAATAAATTGTAGAAATAAAACCGCGTGTTATTAACTATTGTTTCTTTGAAAACCTAATGAATTATATTTCCAGTATATTTAGTAGTATTTTTATTAGTTTTATTTATGGTTATATTTGGACGTATTTATAGTCATTTCTGAAATTATTGGCATTGTGTAATTTTATAATGGAACCAAATTACTTATATTGAATGATTAAATTGAATATTTTTTCCTTTTTATAATTCTAATAAATATTTTATGTTTAAAAAACTTTGAAAGGCGTATTTACATATATGTTGTGTAATATTTTGGAAGTTGAAATTAATTAATATATAATTATATTTCATTATTACTTATAATTAATTATATATAAACACCTACCCCAACTAACCACCCACCTCTACGCGTAACTTATACAACCCTCTCTCTATATATGGGCCCATACTATATGCCTCTCTCCCTCTTCCTCCCATATCTACACTATATGAAGAGGATGTTTGTTTGCATATGGGCATAAAATATCCATTCCATGTTATCGTTGTCCAAGTTATATCATCATATTCACAAGTTATGCATCATTTTATTTAAGCACAATACACTAACGTGGCATGATATTCCATTCGAGCATCACATCTGACGCGGACCACCTCCAGTAGTCTATAGAGAACATCAACAGCTGAGGAGACAACCAGAGAGGGAACTAGAGAGATCAAAGCTTCACCTCAGTGATGTTCTTCCACGTTCTTAAGGAAGAGCAGCTACCAAAAGATCAACCAACCGCTCTAGTTTTGATACCTACCATCCGATCAAGAGCACCATTGACCGTCAGTACACCAGAGGATTTGCGATTTTTGTTTAGCATTTAATCTTTAATGTGCTTTATAAAACTTTTGTATAAATTGCACAAAGAGCTCATACTTTAAGTTATTTACAATTAGGTCTAAGTCACGTTACCTTACATGATGTCCTACGTGAGGTACTTTTTTTTTGGAAATTGTGTGCATAGTCCTATCTTTTGCAGACCTGTTATTAAATCCCTTAAATGTTTTATTAAATTGCAAAGAGGACCCTGCCGGTTTGCATATTTTAAATCTTGAGAAAAATGTAATAGATGCCTGAGACCATGATTATACATACGTGATATTATGTTTGTTATTTTATTTTATATTCATGTTTTCTAGAAATAAAAAGGAGCATTTTTAGTAACCCCCCCCCCCCCAAATATTAAAACAATTATAAAAATTCCAAAAAATCTAGTATCGAAATTATCATATATTTTACCTTCATATCAAAATCCACAAAATTATAATAGAAAAATCGAAGATTATAAAACCCTAAAACATTATAAAAATAAAAAAAAGTTTCATATAAAATCGAAAAAAATGTTTTATGTTATATATATTTTCTTTATTATATATATTTATTAAAAATAGGTTTGTTGTTTTTTTGACACTATTATATATTTTTAAAGTCCACCAAAATATTTGGCTTATTTATTTTATCCATGTTTTGTATATTTTAATACTTTAAAAATACATTAAAAATATCAAAAAATATATAATCACCAAAAACATAGAAAAATGTAAAAAACACAAAATAATATATTATATATATTTTTAGTATATTTGTATATATTAAAAAAATATATACATGCTATATATATATCTTATATTACTTATATATTTCGTATTGTTACATCTTGCATGCATATGGAATTCCATCTATACTACATAACAATCATTACATCTAACTTCTAATATATATTCAATGAACCAACAACATGTTCAAGCAATCAAAATCTATCATGTATAACAAATAATCTATCAACACAGCAAAAAACCTAAAACATCTAAACATGAACGACATGGAAGGGGATTCTAAAAATTGAGAGAAAGGATGAAGAGATATGCCTAAAGGACGATTCTTGCGTACTTAGAAAACCTAAACAGGGTTGCCAGAGGTAAGGTGGATGAAGCAAAGATCATCGGAGGAGGTTTGGGGGGGGGGAGGGGGTCGCGGGTAGAATGAGAAGGAAGGGCTCTCTATCGTTTGGTTTACAAGTGTGGGTGTGCACATTATGCGCTCGCTCGATGTTGGACTAGGTGCTCACCCAAATTTCAAGACATGCACGCACCACCACATCAAAATTTCAAATGGGTGAATACATCAAGCGAATACTTATATTTTTCGCGTGCTCGCTCGTAAGTTCGAAAAGGCACGACTATGAAATTTAGCTGCACGACACAACTGGCGAGCACATATGTTCGCCCTATCCTCACCAGCGGCTGAGCGAACACGTATGCTTGCCCATCCCTTGCACAATCGTGCTTGCCATTTGCATTTTTTCTTGTAGTGTTAGTTGTGGAATTCACCCTTTGGGGGATTCGGCAGAAGCTCGCAATTCTTCTGGCGCTAATCCTCATTACCAACCATCAAAGATCAACCGATGGTCGAGCTCTAAATAGGAGGCCTCTTGTTCCACTCTAATGAAGAGGCACCTAGAGGAGAACACCTCTATTGTAGAACAAATCAAAAGGGGAATAATGGTCGCATCTGCCAAAACATACTAGCAAAGGACACGTAGTACGATTTTTACGGTCATTATCGAACAAAGAAGCTACACGTTGACTATAATAACTGATTCTAAGATCATACTTTGATCATTGATCCTTAAAGTGGTAGCACTTTTGCTTATGCACCTTCGTGAGAGTCAACGTTTGCGAATTAGTCCATTAGTTGTGCGTGCACATGAGTTACATCACATGATTTTGTAAAATGTGTTTTTTCGCACTCTTTTCTGATTTACGTGTGTGCCTAAAACTCTCTGTATTTACTTACGAGTCACTCTCCATGAACCTTTATAATACACTAGGATAAACTTTCTTTACAAATCTAACCCTCAAAACATGAAACAATTTCATTGGTTTTTTTTGACGAACTTTGTGGAAAAACTCCAGGGCAAGGTTTTTTACTTGAAGATCTAAATTGCTGGACTTGTTTCATCGAAAAATGCACTTTAATTTATTTGATTCGAAATTTCGAAGTTGATGTCATTTTTATTTTTTTAGTATTTTGACTATTCTCTTGTCATGTTTCTTGTTCCTTCTCGTGCATATGTTTGCTCTCTTCTCTCCACCTTTGCACACACATATCAGATCCTCACTTACTAACTGCTACACATTTGCACACCTCTACTCGCATATGCACTTCTTCAGTTTTGCTCGCTAAGACTCACACATGTTTTGACAACTATATATCATCACTCTACATCTTATATATTCTCACAGTACATAGTATCATTTATTTTCAAAAGATGATAATTGTTTAGAAACTAAAAATTCATAAAAAAATTCAAAATTTTAAATCCATCAAAATAAAAAATGGACTAATTATATTATTCTGTATAATAGTAACTAAAATATTTTTGAGCCAACTTTCAATCTTTTATTGGATAAAAATCCCCATTTCTTATAATTTCTACAAATAATATTTAGTTACCTTTTTTCTTCACCTTCTCTCTTGTGCTTTCAATAAACCCTTCTACTATGTGCAACACATACACATTTTATTTCCATATACATTATACTTGTTTTCTAAATTTTAATATTCATAATTTAAAATATCCAAAAACTACAAAAACATTTAAATACCTAAAAACTATAAAAATAAAAAATATCAAAAACACTTGAGAAAACGACTTCCATACACAAAGATCCTTAGAATTCGTCTTCACTTAGATTTACACTTCCTTGAGCTTGACACTCCTAGACTTGCCAATTTACACATTTACATGAGTATATTATGTAAATAAATTATTTGAAACTCACTTCCTATACCGGTTCACATCGACTGACATCCACTTTTACATTTGGTGGGATTTCTAGCTTTCAATCATCCAACAAAGGACAAATTATTTTATTATGGTTATTTGATTAATATTTACAGAGGAATCCTCTTTGATATTATAACCCTTTTCCTTACGAAAATCTTATTTAGTTTCTAGCCTATGTATTTTCCCATAGAGCCTTCTACCTTGTTGATCTTGATGTAACCCTTATAAACATAAGGCTACTCTCTGCGAGAAAGAAAGACAAAACTCATTTATGACTCTGTCTCAAAGCTCATTTCGAGGTTGCCTTCCTCTCTTTTTATATTAAGCTTCCTTCTTGTGAGCCATTCCTTAACATGTTCAGTTTGCTTTCAACTTTTTTTATAGTATGCAACTACAATCCTCACAATTATCATTGCATATTTATTCGAGGAGCTATAGAGTATTGTAATATATATTTACATTACTTTTGTATCGTGACACTTCGTATTTGATTCAAGTTAAGAACTTTCACTGGTGTGTGATGCAAGGTAATACTATAAAAAGCGATTGAGTTACCAATCGAAAATAGTCTAGATAGTGGATTAGTTGATCGACACAATCGATCAAATGTCCTGAGTCAAGAACTGCGATCGAGATTTTTACGTGGGATTTAACGTAAAAATACTTCTCTTTAGTTGTTGTATTTGTTTTGCAGATTGACTTTTTATATATGTGAAGTGAAAATTGGTTATGAACTTTAACAAATTGTTCAACGACACGAAAATTACTCTTAGACAGAGGTGGAAGAAAGGTGAAGTATTGAAAACTCTAAACGCTTGTTAGAAAGGATGGATGGGGATAAAGAAGATAAAGTGCTGGTTGAGGATTATGCAATTTCTAATGTTGTCTAATGATTTAGCTATTTAAACATGACCATCAATTAAACCCATATTTGAAGACATATTAAAGATGACGTCCTACCACATATTTCTCCATAAAAATAAACCCATTTTCTGTAATTTGGTTTGTTAAAGATCTTTCAGCCGTTGAAGTATCACAGACCCGTTTTTACCGCAAATCATCTCTTGAAAAAAATTCCCTCTTCCAACATGAACTCTGCGGGTGATATTTTTAAAATCTCACGAGATGATCAATGAGAGCGGATTTATAAAAAAAAAACGAAATTTAGCACAGAAGCCATGCGGTTATTCATTTCACATAATTCCCGGGAAAAAAGTAGCAACAAGCAAGACATATACGCAGGACTGGCAGCAGGGGTGTACTGTCGGGGTCTCCAAACCCTATTCGATTCATCTCTACCATTTTTCCAATCTCATCCCCTCCTCTCCTTCCCGAATTCCGTTGCGCCCCCTCCGGCGCTGCTCCTCTCTACGCCGGAAAGGGGCGATCACGACCATGTCATTCATCACGTCCAACGAGCTCAATTATATCGTCTTCCGCTACCTTCAAGAATCAGGTACGCCTTCCAATCTCTCACGATTATCTCACATTCCATGGCGGAAATCGCTGCCTAGGGTTTTGTCGGGGGTTGTCTTTCCTGTAAAAGCCCGATTAGGGCACTCCCGGCGTCTTTTTGGTCTTTCTAACTTAACAAAAAGGACTTTTTTTTTGTTGATATCAAAGTATTGAGGAAAGTTTTTTTTTGCTTCTTCATTTCATTGTGCCTGATCTCAAGTAACGGTAATTGTTGATGGATGAGTGTAATGGACGAAAAGTTAAAATCTTTGATTGCATTATGCTATAAACGCTTGCGTTTTCGCATTCTAACAATGGAGTCCGAGGAATGTCAGTTTTTAGTTTGTGACTAGTCCATGGTACAAGGTTGCGACAGGCCTGCTGGAAGAGGTTTAAGTGGGTGGTGATGGCGATAAACATGTTATTTAAAGCCTCATGCCTATCCTGCATGCAGGCAATTGTAAAGATCTCTTTTATTTTCTCGTATGCTGGACAAAGAAATAGAAACAGTTGACAAGTACTCCCAAAACTACACGAAAGGTTCATATTATCAGAATGACACCTATACTTCAAAACATTACTTAGATGCTTGATGCGCTTTAATGTATGAAGACGGGTAATGAAATTTATAACGTGAATGCCATAAGAAAATACAATTCCTTGGAGTTTTCTCCTTTTAATGTTTTGCGGGCACTTGCTTTAAGCACGCGATGTGCAATATTAGATTTTGAATTTCTCACGTCATTAGTTTTTTTTACGAGAGATCATTCTTTTTCCACCATTCTTGGCTTTCTTTGTGGTTGACACATCATGAAATAGGGAATTATGGTAAAATTAGGATTTCAATTAGACTAAGGTTCGGGTTTGTCATACTTTAAGTTTGTCTAGTTTGAATCCTTCACTATTTCATTTTAATTGAACAAATTGAAATCGTGCGTGATATCTATTTTTATTACTTATAAGCTTGATATTGTGTGGCTTGGTAACTGCTTTCATTGGTTTCGACATATTTTTACGTAAAGTTCAAAGTGTGGGATACATAACCTTTGCATCTAGAAAGTGGCTTACGTGGTCTTGAACCAAGAAAAGTTATCCTAACTCCTAAGCATATGTCCAACACAACCTTAAAGAAAGCAAAGTATGTATAAACTATGATCCCTGGGCCTTCAAAAAAGAAAGCTAAGAGAAAAAATGCTAAAGATCTTCAAATCTCCCTAAGCCTTCATCTACAAGGAATCTTCAACTCATGAATACGAAGTAGTTCTTACATTGATATGTAGAACATGTCCTTATACCCCTCGCCTCTTCCTTGTCTCACAGTCACGGTATTCTTTGAGATCCATTTTTTTCAAATAAGAATGACTTGTTTTGGGTCTCCTATTGCTAGTATTTTCCTAAAATCCATCATTTCCTCCGGTGTGTAATCACCAACTTGAATTCCACGCTTCACATCTTCTCCCACAATAGAGCGAACTTCATTCCTTTTTCTAATAACCTAATCATCATCAACTGAAAAATCAAATACATTTTATCTTGATATCCTTGTGTAATGATGATTAAGTTTCTTCTTACGTATATACAACACCTCAGTATCAGAGTAGGATGTATTGCCCTCCACTTTGAATTCTTCTTTTGCCT
This sequence comes from Ottelia alismoides, assembly GCA_037367405.1. Lineage (NCBI taxonomy): Eukaryota > Viridiplantae > Streptophyta > Magnoliopsida > Alismatales > Hydrocharitaceae > Ottelia > Ottelia alismoides. Next base: position 19,481 of record JAZKJV010000165.1, read on the forward strand.
CTTCTGTTGGACTTGTAAGCCCTTGACGACCCATTAATGCAATAAAAAATATTGTTTCTATGCCCATCTGAATTGAAATGAATGAATGAATGTGAATGCACTTTACTATTAAGGTCCGTTTGTATACAATTAGGGTTATGTACCATGGTCATATTGAATACCATGCAGCTGGAAGGACACGACTGACTTCAAACTTGTGATATTCAATAAAGAGATCTCCAATATGAGAAAAAGACGTCGATCTTTCTCTAAAGACTGTTTTCTAACCGACTTTTTGATGCAGGTCCTCTGCATAGGAATGAAGATTCAGAAGTGCCAAAATAATCAAGTCAAAGAGTTAACTTGATGAGGTCGAGATAAATTAAGACCTGGACCGTAGCTATCAAGATCAGGCATACATCCTTTGACCTAAGCTAGATATGCATCTATATGACTGAGTATGCACATTCGAAAGACCGATAGGTTAGTGACCTAACCAAGGTCCATATACCAGTGAGTTGGTGCGCATATGGAGACATATGAAAAGTATGATCTCTCAAAGAAATCATACATGTTCATAGTTGATGAATTGGGAGACAGAGCTCACTCATGAGATATTTTTGGGGTCAAAATGAATTCCATGCATGGTCGTCTTGTTTATGAAATAAGATACGAATTCGAGATATTAATATATGCTTTTGGAAAGTATATGTTTAATATTGTCACCCAATTATCGTATGAGAAATCAGTTGATATGTTTTGAAGAAGACAATCAAACTAATGTTTGAACTTCGTATATGTCAAAGTTATCCACTGTAAAGGATGAATGAGTATTGGGAATACTCAGAGTTAAATCTATTATAATAGATCATGTACCATGACACTTTCATTCCGAGGGGGTGATGAAACACGATGGATTTTAGTGGCTCCTTTTAGCTAGATGATTTGAGATTTAACTGGATTAAATCACAATTCATTTGAATCCAATTTCCATTCCGATTTCAATTTCAATGTTCAAATGTTGGAACTAGAAATGATCATGGAAATGGAAATATACAAGCTCCTTAAGCTCATTTCTAAGCTCCAAATGGTTTGGACTATGATTAGAAATGGTCGAGGAAACCGAGTTCATCTCGTCGATACTATCTCGAGCTCACATAGAGTGGCTTGCATTTCATTGAGCTCACTTAGAGTGTGAGGTGTTCCACTCGAGCTCGATTGATAAGAGTGTATCAATTCAAGCTAAAATGGTATAAATCCTGACCTGGATTGATATCCAGATTTCAAATCGCTATACATGGATAGTATGATCTCGCTAACATTATCTTCAAGTATCTACATTTGTATCTCATGAGTCCTAATTGGATTAAGACTCATATTTATTGATGTCAATATTGCTATAATAATTGTTATTTTTACATTTTATTCATAATGTAATTTATGTGAATATGATTCATACATACAATTCATTAATTAATGTGAATAGTGATTCGCAATAATTAACATTTATATGGATACGATTCATATAAATATGTAAATACGATTTACATAATTATTTTAAGGCATGAAATTGTGTAAATTCCATTCACATTAATTTCGTAAATGTAAATTGGATGTACATTTAATTTTGTGCTTGTGAATATGATCAATAGGTTATAAGGTTTATTTCCATAATTTCTCCAATGTGGATTATTCATTTAATTAATACATTCAACAACAATACCTATTTTGGACAATTTTGGGGCGTGTACATGGTGATGTATACATGATGCCATGTTGTTGAATCCTTATTGATTAAGGATTCAATGTTAATGCTTATTTTATTAATCAATTGAAGATAAAAAAGGAGATGATTCTTGTTGAACAAGGACTTGGTCTTAAGCCCTTGATTACCAATCGAAGGGCCACAATTTCACACGCCTACTTAAAGCCCTAGTCTTCAAGAGACACTTGCTTTGTGTATAAAAGGAGAGTAGTTCTCTTTTTTATGAACTTGTGTTTTTGGAGAACCTAGTCCCTTGGGAATTTCGTGCCTTGTAGAAGAAGAAGAGTCTTGAGAGTATCCATCTCTCACACGCCTCTTCTTGAAGCCCTATTCCCGAAGGCGACGTCTAAGTTCGTGGGAAACAACACGATTCATCTCCACACATACGAGAGAGACATTGCGGATCAGACTTGATTCGGGAGGTTTCTTTTAGTAGAAACTCGCGCTTCAAGAGGTGACCTTGATCTATTCTTTATATTCATTATGGATATTATAAATTATTTTGGAAATTATTTCGTTAGAATTAATGAACATTTAATGTTTTATGCAAAAAGTTTGCTAAATATTCCTTGTTTCCTTGATTCAAAGGTTTTGAATATCCAGTTACTTCTTTTAATTGGTATTAGAGGCATGTTTAGAGGATTTGGATTGAATCCAAGTCCGATAAACGATTAGCTAGAGAATCCTGATTATGAGTACATAGTTTTGCGATAGTTAACGATTCGAATGATTCGATGACTTTCGAAGTCATTACTTTTCTCCCCTATTTTGAACATTATTTTGGGATATAAATGAGGTCTAGAAGGCCTGGACTCATGCCCAAAAGAATGCATCAAAAGTTGGTGATATTCGGGAGATGATTTGGATGTTAAAAGGAATTGCAGACTTCGATTTCATTCAAAGATCGTAAAACTAAAATTATGAATTTTTAGCTACTGTTTTTTGAGTTATATAACATGATAAAATACTAATTAATAAGTAATAAATCAAGTCCCCAAACAATACAGAAAAATTTCGTACGATTTCGACCATGCAGCCTCGAGAATTTGGATTTCTCCATAGGAGGAGTTGAAAGAGGATTTACTTAATTTGTTAGCTTATTTCTCATAGGACTCAAAATTGATGAATATATATATGGTATATTGACATTAGGAGTCGGACCCCATATTTTACAAATATCACGGGTCACAACAAATTTAATGTCCACATTATATAATGTATTCATGTTTTAAGTACGATGCTCGTAGCTTGCAAATTTTATTATGAAATTATTGTTTTTTTCGTAAATATGCAATAAATTAAAATATCCTTTTTATTTCTTTTTTTCCTGATTAGTTATGCACTTGAATGTTTATAATGCAATTATAAATTGTGAAATTGATTTGATTGATTTCACAAATTGTCTAGATTGCTGCACTAGACATTTTGTTATTAAAAATAGAGTTTTTTTTTAATTCAAGAAATGTCTAGATTGTTGCACTAGACTATTTGGGAAACTAAAAAGAGTTTTAAATTCCTAAAATTTTTGAAATTTACTATATAGTATCATACACGGTCGAAAGAGTTGTAGTGGAAGCGCTCTCTGTTGGCATTTCGCGCCGCACTTGTAGTGGAAGCGCTCTCTGTTGGCATTATTTGTTCAATCTGACTGGATCCATTTCAAGGAAATGTAACATGAAGAGTCATGTCGTACTTTAACAACTAACATTGGAACATTAAATTGTACTAAGTGAGGGTGTAATATTATATGAGAACATCAAGTGCATAAAAGGATCAAGCCCTTGCCGTGATCGCTTAAGTGTCATTGTTTTAATTGGATTATAATTAAGACAGTAAGCATGCGTCTTAGCACTATCCCTTAGATTAATCATGAGAATATGATTCAGACAAAATATGGACTAAGTCTTTTGATGGCATCTGTGGTCTTCCGTCATTGCGGAGAACTCCGTCATCATGGGTTGTATTTTGAAGACACTCATGTGTAGTCATGACTCTGGAATACAAATTCACATGGATCAGATTCTTCGTTTCTCGGAAGAGATAGGTCGTGTGCGTAGTGACATCCATGTTGTTCCCCATATTATTGAAGCGAAATTGGATTGCGCATAGCATAGATTACATTTCGCATGTTGACGGTTGGTTTAATCGACAACATACTAACTCCATATATGTGGGGATGTGGGTGTTGAAGACCAAATTGAGAATACAAGTTGGACTTGTAAGACAGAAATAGTCCCCAGTTCTTTCATCGTAGTTGCATTTTCTCATATTTTTGGGGTGCAATGAAAATGGAAAGGAAACTCAAATCTTGCAGTGAGGCCATTGGGCAAACATGTCTTATGCCTTGAAAGCTTATACGAGAAAGACATTCAAAGTAAAAAATACAAGAATATCTCGATTTAAAAATATCAAACTGTTTAATTTCCGTAATCAAGATTTATTAAACTATATTCTCTTATTCTTAATTTCAAATGAAATCTCTCTACCCACTGAACATGCTGCTTGAGGTCAATCAACTGATTGGTCCATACTATTCGGATTGCATCTGAAATTTGGAACTCGTGCTTGCGGCAGAATGCACAGGGTATGTGCTTTGTAGAGTAAAATATGAAAATCCTCAGACTGATGATGCCACATATTTTAACAAGAAGTGGGACGAGGGCTACACGTTGGTCTGTTGCTACATTCTTGGTTTGTTATCCAATGTACTTCGGAAGCAACATATGTATATTGAATCTACTCAGGACACCTTAGCGAATCTGAAGGAGATGTTTGTCAATGTGAACCACATTCAATGTTATAATATTATGAAAGAACTGCTTCGTTGCAAGATGCAGAAGGCACTCCGGTTAGGGAACACATACTTAAAATGTTTGGGTATATCCATGAACTGGAGACTTTAGGGGCAAAGATGGATATATATATATATGCAATTTGATTTCATACCGCTATCTCTCCCTAAATATTTCAATAACTTTATAGTTTCTTATCATATGAATAAGTTGGAACTAACAAACATTGAATTACTTTCTTCACTGAAATCCACTGAGACATCATGAAGAAAGAGAATCCCTCATTGCAATAGTTGCACAGATCAAATGAAAGCATGACATGAGGCATGGATCGTAGAAAAGGCCCAATTCAAAAGAAAAAGAAGAAGAGCCAAGCTGTTGGAACGTCTTCCAAAGCTTCCACACATCTGATATCCGAGAAGACGGATGCCTGCCATCACTGCAAGAAGGTGGGACACTGGAAGCGTAACTATCCAAAATACCTGAAGACTCTTGAGAAGGGCAGGGGTATGGGTCCGACAGGTAACTCATCTACTTACATCATTGAAACCAACTTACTCGTAGGATAAGAAGATAGTTGGATTGTTGATTCTGGTGCATCTGTTCATGTTTGCAATTTGTTGCATATGTTTCAGGAAACCATAAGTTTTGTGGGGAGATAGTCATTCATATGAGATCTGATACAATTGTTGCAACAATCACTATCTGAATGTATCGACTATCGTTATCAAGTGGAAGAGTCCTAATTATTACGGAGTGTCTCTATGTTCCTGATGTTAGAAGGAACCTTTTATCCATATCTAAATTAGTTGGACATGGATATTCATTCGTATTCTGTAATAAACTTATCGTAAGTCATTATGGTAATTTTATAGAAGATGGTTTCTAACAGTAGGTGGACTCTATGAATTAACCATGCATGAATGTGTCGTGAATGTTAATACCGCTGTGAATAATAAAACACATAAACGATCAAGAAAGGATGTATATCATTTAACTATGATATGACATCAAAGACTTGGACTTATGTCTGTTGATATGATTAATAGGATGGTAAAGGACATACCTCTGGATTTCCTAAAAGTTCATGATTTACCTACTTGCAAATATTGTATTTGTGGGAAAATGTCCATGGCTCCCTTCTCTAAGAAAGGTGAACGATGCGAAGGTATACTTGACCTAATACATACTGATGTGTGCGATCCCTATCATACTGCAACTCGAAATGGACATCAATATTATGCGACCTTTATTGATAATCATTAGCGATATGGTTTTGTCTTCTTATTACGTCACAAACACGAAATCTTTGAAAAGTGAAAGAGTTCATGGCTTTGGTTGAGAGTCAAACCAACAAGAAGATAAAATGAATTTGATCTAACTAAGGTGTCGAATACCTCTCAGATGAATTCAAAGAATACCTTAAGGATAATAATTATTTCCAATCTCACTCCTCCATGTACTCCTCAACTCAATGGAGTTGTAGATAGACACGATCGAACTATGTTGGTCATGGTGAGATCAATGATGAGTAAAACAAACAAACTTACCTCTAAGTTTCTGGGGACATGCAGTAAAGACCGCAGCTTATGTCTTAATCACGATTCCATCTAAATCTGTACCTAAAACCCCGCATGAGCTTTGTTATGGTACCAAGCTGAGTGTACGGCACTTGAGGATTTGGGGTTGTTTGATTCATGCTAAAAACGTGGATGCAAACAAGCTGGAATCTCGCACCAGAGAGTGCTACTTCATTGGATATGTAAAGAACAATATTGGATACCAACTTTATGATCTTGAGACTCAAAAGGTATTTATTTATAGAGATGTTAAACTTCTGGAAGATGAATTTATTAGAAGTCAAGATAATAATGAAGTTAAGGAACTAATCAAATCTAGTGAGATCGATGAAATCCCTAATCCAGAAACTGAATAATTGAAAATGACATGAACATACCTCTTAGAATGAGTTATAGGATTGTAAGACAACATGAAAGATACTGTTTCCGTGTATCAGAAGAGTTTAATGATGATCCAACTTCATTCGATGAAGCTTGGGTGATCGTGATATGGATAGCTGGATGCTAGCAATGTATGTAAGTGGATATTCAAGAGAAAGAGAGGATCCGATGGGAAGGTAAAGACCTTTAAAGCACAACTCGTAGCCAAGGGTTGCACATAGAGAGAAGGCATTGATTACGATGAGACATTCTCCCTTATGACCATGCTTAAATCCATCTGATCATTGCTTGCAATAACTGCACACCTTTACTATGACATTTGGCAGATGAATGTCAAGGCATCATTCCTCAATGGATACCTCGAAGAGGACATCTATAAGGAGCAGTCCCACGGCTTCATAGCTGAGGAAGGCAAAGTGTGCAAATCAAAGAAAACCATTTACGGGCTCAAACAAGCTTCTCGTAGTTGGAACATCCGATTCGATGAAACCACAAAGAGTTATGCTTTCATGCAGAATCTGGATGAACCATGTATGTATGGTACTAAGGGCTAAATCATATTCTGTACAGAATTCTTCTATTTACTTGAGCAAGAAGCTTAGTGGGAGCACCATCGTGTTCATTGTGCTTTATGTAGATGACATAATGATCATTGGGATACATGGATGATGACTAGTGTTAAGACTTAGCTGTCCAATACCTTTGAGATGAAAGATCTCGGAGAAGCCTCTTATATGTTGGGTCTGAAGCTGTTCAGAAATAGACAAAAAGGGTATTAGGACTATCACAACAAGGATACATCAAAAAGATCTTGCAAAGATTTAGTATGGATACTTCCAAGAAAGGCTTCCTTCTCTTAAGACATGGTATTCACGAGTCTAAAGGGATGACTCCTCAAACTGTAGAGGAAAAGAAAGTCATGGTCGGATGCCCTTACGCATCGGCTGTGGGAAGCTTGATGTATGCCATGATGTGTACTAGACCAGATATCTGCCATGCAGTGGAAGTGGTAAGCCATTACCAATCCTGCTATGGAGAGAAACACTAGACTGTAGTGAAAAGTATCTTCAACTACCTAAGAAGAACTCAAGACTACGTCATGTTTTCTGGAAATAATGATCTCTAAGTCTTAGGGTACACCGATTCAGACTTCTAATCAGATGCCGATGATAGAAAGTCAACTTTAGGATTCTTATTCATGTTGAACAATGGTGCTGTGAGTTGGAGAAGCAAGAAGGACACCACGACTGATTCAACAACTGAAGCAGAATACATAGCTACATTAGATGCTGCTAAAGAGGCGGTGTGATTGTTGAGTTCATCTTGGAACTTGCGTAGTTTCCTCGTCAGAATCTCCCATCCCATTGCTATGGGATAACACGAGTGCCATAGCGCAAGAGAAGGAACCTGGGCGGCATTAAAGAAGCGAACACGTGAAGAGGAAATATCACATCATTCGGGAGATCAAGAAGTGTGGTGATATCATGATCATTAAGGTTGCCTCTGCTGACAACATTGCTGATCCGCTAACCAAGCCGTTGACTCAAAAAGTCTTCGACCAACATGTAATGAATATCGGGTTGAGAGTTGTACATGAATGGTTTTAAGGGCTAGTGGGAGAATGTTGGACTTGTAAGCCCTTGGAGACCCATTAATGTAATAAAAGTTATTGTTTTATCATGCCTATATGAAATGAAATGAATGAATGAATATGGATGTACTTTACTATTAAGGTCCGTTTGTACAATTAGGATTATGCACCATGGCCATATTGAATATCAACAAGCTGGGAGGACATACCGACGAGTTGTGCATATGAAGACATATGAGAGGTATAATCTCTCGAAGGAATCATACGTGTTCATAGTTGATGATTTGGGAGACAGAACTCACTCATGAGATATTTCGGGGGGAGGGGGGGTCAAAATGAATTCCATGCATGGTTGTCTTGTTTATGAAATAAGACACGAATCTGAGATATTAATATATGCTTTTGGAAAGTATATGATTAATATTGTTGCCCGATTATCGAATAAGAAGTCAATTGATATGTTCCGAAGAAGACAATTAAAATAGGGTTTGAATTTTGGATATATCAAAGTCTTCCAGTGTGAATGATGGATGAGTATTTGGAACACTCATGGTTAAATCTATCATAATAGATCATCTACCATGACAATTCCATTCCGCGGGAGTGGTGAAATATGATGGATTTTAATGGCTCCATTTAGCTAGATGATTTGAGATTTAATTGTATTAAATCGTAATTCATTTAAATCCATTTTCAAATTCCAATTATAATTTCAATGCTCAAATGTTGGAAACAGAAATGATCATGGAAATGGAAATATACAAGCTCCTTAACCTCCATTTCTAAGTTCCAGATGGTTTGTATTATGATTAGAATGGTCGGTGAAGTTGGGTTCAACTCACCAATACTTTCTCGAGCTCACGTAGATGTTTGCATTTCGTTGAGCTCGCTTAGAATGTGCAGTGTTCCACTCGTGCTCAATTGATAAGAGTGTATCGATTTCAAGCTAAAATAGTATAAACCCCAAAATTGGATTGATATCCAGATTTCAAGTCGCTATACATGGATAGTATGATCTCCCCGACATTATCTCCCAGCATTTGCATTTGTATCTCATAAGTCCTAATTGGATTATGACTCATACTTATTGATTTCTGTTGAGATACTTATCTCTTTATATTTATTTCGTAATTCTATTTCATTCATGTACCTCTCATGTAATTTACCCGAGGCTTTTCTCCTATATAAGAGAGCCCTAGGGTCTCAATAATAAAGAAGTTCTATTCTCTTTCTCCAACATGGTATCGGAGCAACGATCCTAGACCGGGGTTCCTATATCTCCCTAAACGCTAGGCCTACCCGCCCCCGCCAGCCAGCAGGCCCACCCTCCACCCGCCAACGCTTGTTGCTCCTAGCAACCCGCCCAGCCGCCCCCAACGGCCCACCCGGCCGCCCCTAGCAACTCGCCAGCCACCCTTGCCGCCACCAGCGGCCCTCCCAGTGGCACCACTGGCCGACCCTGCAGTCCTAGCATGTCGTCAAGCCGTCGACCGCCTTTTGCTAGCCGTCCCAGCCACTGCTTGCACGACTAGAGGGTCTGATCTTGACCAGAATATGTGATTTCAGACATTTAAATCTCATTTTCCGACCCTAGACTTCAACAAGGATTGGAGATAATGGTTGTATGAGTCTACACGTACAACCATTTCTTCATATGATTGTGTAGACTTGCTCAAATTGGTCTACTCCCCAGTTTGATCAGGATTTTCGGTGATTTAATCCATCATGCCAGAGAACAAGGGTGACGTTTTTTCGTCGTCCGATGCCTTCAAGGGCTCGACTCCCATCGTGAAGATGGATGCGACCAACTACGAGTTGTGGTTCATGCAGTTTTGCACCTTTATGCAGTGCCATAACAAGGAGCGCATTTTGACTGACTCGGAGCCGACGGACAAAACTGGGAAAAATGCTTCATGTAAGCAAGATGATGCCTATGCACGGATCTGGCTCTCAGGGATGCTTACCACGGAGATCGCCAACGATATTGTCAATCAACATGCGACCAAGGCTATGCGGGATATCTTGGCTGACACATATGTGCAAGTGAAGAATGAGAGCAAAATCCTTCAGTTGCAGTATGACATTTTCTCGACCAAGCAGAATGGTCGGCCTCTTCATGCCTACTTCTACGAGTTTCGCAGGTATTGCCTATGCAGTTACCAGTTGTAACAGTTCATATTTTACTGATTGGGTCATGGACCCCAGAGCTTCTCATCATACATGTGGAGATCAGACTCAGTTTACTTCTTACGGATCTATCCCTCCTGGTAGATCAGCGGTGATTGCTAATGGGGTTCATCTACCCATTATTGGTCAGGGGAGATTGTTCTAGCCCCATCGATGCGTCTGCAGAATGTCTTACATGCTCTAGCATTTCAGATGAATCTTTTGTCTATTAGTCAGATTACAAAAGATCTACATTACCATGCCATATTTGATCCTTCTTCTCTTGTGTTTCAGGACATACTCACGGGCATGGTGATTGGATGTGGTCGTGAACAGAGAGGGATGTACAGACTGGTCCAACCTCCATGTGCTGGTGCTGCTACTATTCCGTCTGGATCTGTCTCTCCTTTCATGTGGCATCTTCGTTTTGGACACCATCCTCTGTAGAAGCTGTGTCATGTTCTACCTCAGATCTTTACTCGTACTACCCTGGAGTGTGAGGCATGTTAGCTAGCACCATCGTTCTTCTTTCCCGAGTCGTCAGAGTAGTCAGCTGTTTGAGTTGGTTCATTTTGATATATGGGGTCCTAGTCGTGTTCCCGATCATTAGGGACATCGATTCTTTATGGTTGTCATGGATGATTTCTATGGATTGTTTTGGGTTTTCTTGTTAAAGAATAAGCCTGAAGTTGATCATGTCATTATATCTTTTCTTATTGAGTTTAAGAACATTTTTTCTGCTAATGTCAAGTTCATTCGCTATGACAATGCCTGGGAGTTTTCTACTTTACAATTGTCTGACTTTCTCAGATCTCTTGGGATTGTTCATCAGACTTCGTGTGCTTACACTTCGCAGCATAATTGTGTTGCTGAACGAAAACACCGCCATCTTTTGGATGTCACGAGGACTCTTTTGATTCAAAATTGAGCTCCTCATTCGTTCTGGGGTGATGCGGTTCTCATTGCATGTTACTTGGTGAATCACATGCCTTCTACTATCCCAGGAGAAAAGGTTCCTTTCTTGATTGCGTTTCCTGAGAAGGACTTATTCTCCCCTCCCAGGGTCTTTGGGTCTGTGGCATTTGTCCACAATTTTACTCTTGGTCGTGACAAGCTCTCTCTTAGAGCTGTCAAATGTGTGCTCGTTGGTTATTCTTGTACCCAGAAAGGGTATAGATATTTTGATCTTGTAGGGAGAAAATATTATGTGAGTGTTGATGCCACATTTTTTGAGTCTATTATGTATTTTTCTCCTACATGTGACATGTTGTGTAATGTTGACTTTGGTGAGGATGTCTTTGTTCCACCACCTCCGTTATCTCCACTAACAACTCCTAATGTGAGTCTCAGTCACCTCCACCGGTTTCAAAATAATCCACACCGAAGGTCTGCGTAAAAACCTTAGCCACAAGGCGAGCCTTTAACCTGTCAATGGTGCCATCGGGAGACTATTTGGTTGTAAAAACCCATCGGCATGCAATTGGTTTCACCCCTGTAGGTCATGGTACTAGATCCCATGTATTTCTAGAAGTAAGAGCATTCATTTCCTCGTCCATGGCCATTTCCAACCATGGTCTTGTAAAGCCTCATTGTAGTCTCGTGGGATAGAAATTGTCATTATTGCATCTATAAATTGTCCGTCACTACTCGAAAGATTGTCAATGGACGTAAAGGAAGTTATTAGATGAATAGCGCACTTCCTTTTTGTTCGTCGTAGAGCTATAGGAAGGTCCTGTGGAGCATCCATACGAGAAGTGGGAGGAACAATCGAGGAATGAACATCATCCTGTATGAATGGAGTTGGTAGAGGAATATAAGGTGTAGGTCGAATATTCCTTCTTGTGTATACAAGAGGTGGTGGTGGTAATTCTAAGGGCATGTCATTGACGTGTTGAGTGAAAAAACTGGTTTGTTCAAAAAATGTGATATCAGCTGAGACGTAATAGCAATGTACAACAAGATCATAGCAACAATACCTTTTTTTGAGTTCGTGAGTACCCTAGAAGACATATTTGATAGCTCGAGTAGATAACTTATCTGCAGTATGGAAATTATGAACAAATGCAATGCATCCAAAAATGCGTAGAGGTAACGGAAACTGGCTTTCACTAGGATAAAATAGTGAGAAAGGAGTAGCGCCCTGTAAAACTGATGACGAGACTCTGTTTATCAGGTGAACAACAGTAAGAATGGCATCCCTCAATAGGTTTTAGACACGTTCATATTTCATAAAAGGGGCCTGACAATGTCAAGAAGATGGCGAAGCTTTCGCTCAACAATCCCATTTCGCTGAGAGGTATAGGCACATGATGTTTGGTGTAGTGTTCCCTGAGTGTCAAAGATAGTTTTAAAGTTATGTTGAGTAAACTCTATCGCATTATCATTTCTTAGAATCTGGATACTCAAAGAGAATGCAGTTTTAACAATATGAAAGAAAGATGGAACAACCTTATTAATTTCTGATCATTCTTTTAATAAGTAGACCCATGAACATCTACTATAGTCATCTACAAAGACAACAAAATGCTTGTGACCACCTGTTGCATGAACTGGACAGGGTCCCCAGATGACACAGTGAACTAAAGCAAAAGGAGTAGATTTTCGAGGAACACTTCTAGCAGGAAAAGACTTCCTATGATGTTTTCCGAACTGACATGCTTCACATTCAAAAGGTTTTAGAATAGAGTTCGGGAAACATCATGGAGAGAGCTTTGGTAGATGGATGGCCAAGACGAAGATGCCATAACAAGGGGTCATTAGTAATAGATCGACTCCAGCAAAGGTAGAGTCAGTTGGAATGTTCAGGTAGTAGAGTCCATTCTTCTCATGCCCCCCATAGAAAATCTGCACCGTCTGAATGTCCTAAAAATAACAATATCGCTCATCAAAAATCACACAACAACGTAAGTCAGAACATAATTTGTGGATAGAAAGTAAGCTCAAAGGAAAATCTGGAGCACAGTGAACACCGACAAGTCGCAATTTAGAAGAGAATTCCACCATCCCAACAGAGGTGACGGGGGAATGTGCCCCATTTGCCACTCCAACAGATTTTATACTAGAGGAAGGCTGAGATGATGTCAGTAGACTACCTTCTCCTGTGATGTGAGTTGATGCTCCAGAGTCAATGCTCCAAGTAGGCACATGAGCAGTTGCATTGTTAGCAATTGTACCTGATGGAATGGCTAAATGAGCATATGACGTGGCATCATTGGATGTAATTTCAGATTGCTGTAGCATTTCCATTAGATGAGAATAATCTGAGGCTGAGTTGAATATTCTGTCCATTAGATGCTTGAGTAGAATTATATGTAGGAGTATTTATCATATGCAAGATGGACTTGAGGTGGCTTCCCAAAATTTACCCGACATTTTTCAGAAGGATGGCCAAGTTTCTGACAATGAATGCATGGCACGAATGTTCGTCCTCATCCTCGACCTCGTCCATAGTCATGACCACGGGCCCCTCGGAATTGTGAGCGACCTCCGTGTCCATTAGATGCTTGCCCATGGGATGCAAGAAACCCTTATGTCTCAGCAGGCTGCTGATGCTGAACCTGAATAGTGGAATTCTCAATTTGTTGGAGTCGTCCAAATATTACCTTGATCGATGGTAAGGTATCTGAAGTAAGGAACTGCTCTTTGGCATTCTGGTAGCGAGGATGTAGTCCAGCAAAAAAATGATACACCTGTCATTATGATCTCTCAGTTACTTGTTTTGAGCAACATGCATGTTGAAATATAGCAAGTTCTTCATAGAGTCCCATGAGCTGACGATAATATTCCACCAAGGTAGATTCTCCCTGTGATGCAGACTAAATCCTCATATATATATCTGCTAATCATGATTTCATAGTTTGTTGGGAATATATTTGTTCTAACTCATCCCACACCTCTTTAGCCGTCCCTTTGAACAGAAGATTGGCTGCAATATGCAGTTCGACGCTGTTTGTCATCCAATTCATCACTTGATAATTGTCTGTAAGCCATGATTCATATTCTTGATCTTCCTCTTTTAGAGGATCTCTAATTAGTATTGAAATCTTCCTCTGACCACCAATAAAGACCTTGAATGCTCGATACCATAGCATATATTTTTCTGTGCCTTTTAGTTTGATAGAAGTACACTGCATCATCATATTTGATGCGAAAAATAGAGGTTTTGTTTCGGTGGGCGCAGCGGCCACTGTGGTCAACGATAACTAATCACAGAGTTATCAAACTTATTTTCAATCGAGCATGGATTGAATGCATTAATCAAGCATTGAAATCAAGAATGCTTGTCCAAAAGAAAATTATTTAGTGTTACCAAGACGAGGCACACGATTGCTTACAACTGGATCTCTTCGAGATCTCCTGGCGGTGACTTGTGATGGGAGGTTCCTACAGGCACCGCAGATGAACCAGATGCCAGAATTCCTGGTTGGAGTAGATCTGGGCGCATGTGATGCCCTAGTAGAATCTGGGCGCACGTGATGCCTTTAGCAGGACCTGTGCGAGCAACACCCGAGAACCTTCAAGATTTGGGCGAGCGATGTCCCAGCGTAATCTGGGCGAGCGACTTCAAGATCTGGGCGAGCGGAACCAGAAGGAACCCGAGCAGGTCTGGGAATAGCGATTGGGCGAGCGCCTTCGAGAGGTCCGGGCGGCGAAGTGGCCGAGACCTGTCGCTCGATCTCCTGGCACCAGGGAGAAGCTGAGACCTATCGCTCGATCTCCTTGTTGGCGGCGACACCCTCGATCTCCTAATTGCGTTGACGAAACCCCTGCACGGGGCCCTAGGGTAAGAAAGGGCCCGCGCAAGGGAGAGAGAGAGGCTTGTGGTAGCAGATGGCATTACTTGGCCAAAGCCTCGGTCTAGGACCGTTGCTCTGATATCATGTGGAGAAGAAAAGAAGAGATGTTTATTCCATTGAGTGTAGGGTTTCTTATATAGCATGAAACCCTAGGAGCCAATAAGAGCAAATTACATAAGTGCCCCTTAATGGGCTACAATAATTAAATATGATAAATAGTACCAATAATCAACTTCTATGAGCGCCACAACCAACTACCATTAGAATCTCTATATGTCGAACACACCAAACCTGCATATCTTCATGTGGATGGGATCACCACGCCTCCCCTCCTTCCCCCAATGGTCCATGCGCTATTGTTTAAGCTTGCCGCCATGTCCCCTCATTGCAACTCTAAACTTAATGGTTTCCTTCAAGGCATCCTACACTATGGACAACTCTCGCCACCATCGGACCCGACGTTGTGGAAATTGGTAGTCGGTACTCGGTCGGTTGAGTCACCGACTAAGGATTAATTGATAGTTGGTTGACTAATCGTACTCTGTCGGTTGGGTCGTCTAAGGATTAATTGACAGTTGGCCGACTAATAGGATTTAGTCAGTCTGTAGTCATTTTTGATTTTTTAAATTATTTTAAATATATAAATCTTTTTTATACATATATTCTTATATCTTTACATAAATCTATACATTTTCTATACTATCCTAACGAAATAAAAGAAGTAATTGAATTTAAATATAATATTAAGCACACATAATAAATATGCTTTTATAAAAAGCAAAAAATGGACCCCATGGAAAAATCGGCCAGCCAATCGACCTAATCAGCTGACTTTTACAGCTATGATCAAACTTGCTCCTTGCTCGAGGTTGAAAGATGATCAACATAGCCATGCGAGGACTCCGACCCTTACAATTTAAAGCATTTAAAACCGCCACCAACTGACCCGACCCATCAAACCAACATTGCCATCATGTTTCCATTAGTTGTGTGACACCATCGCTAGTGATGTGATTGCACCTTCGATGCTACAAATTCCACAAAGTAGTCGTGCTATCGACTGGTCGAGCATGTGGTTTCTTGCTCTAAGTTAATGGCAACATCCTTGTGTCTCCTACGTTCACTCGCAATCGTTGCCTCCCCGCTAAGAGAGATCAAACCCTAACATCGACGGGATGTTAAATAAGCAATGTTGGAAGAAATCATGGCGATGGGATATGGCAACCCATTCCACTTTTTGAAGGTTGTTGATTTATAATTTTTTTGAAGAAGCCCCTTTCCAAAACCTTTTTTTGAAAATGTTGAAGTAGGAGGTTGCTTAATGGAAGGAGGATATTTGAATGAGGGGATAGAAAATTGCAAAGCCATCCACTTAAAAAACTATAAAAGGAATGCTAAACATGAGAAAACAACCCGAAAAGATTTGAGGAGTTATTTAAAGGTCCAAGCGAAGTTCTCTGTGGCGTTCTTGTTATTCAAGCAACACTTTAGGAGATAAGTATTTCAAAGTGGCAAAGATCTGAGTATAAAATTAGGAATTAGGACAAAATTTGGACTTCGATTAAATTGATGTTAGGATTCATCGTACTTTTAGTTTTACCAATTTGAATCACTTGCAATTTGATTTTATCTAAATAAATTGAGATCGTGTTTGATCTCCAATTTGTTATTATGTTGATCAGTTTTAAGGGTTAAGTTAGAGCTGTAATCATTTTCTTCTATTTTAATTATTGTAATCCCATCCTCTACATATAAAAAGGCTAATGCGTAGATTGTATGACCGTTCAAGTTAATGTTAATGTTAATGGCAAAGCCTTCTCCAACTATAAGTAGGGTTGGCTACATGGATTCTTGCTCAAATCCATGTTGAAGTATTCAACTATTTTTAACGCTGGTTGTCGACTCCTTAACACAATCCCACAAGGGGGGATTTGAACCTTGTTCTTTTGGATGGTATGGCAGTTCAAGTTTTATTAAAAAAATGGAATTTCCATTTCAAAATTTGTGTTTCTTCACACATCTCTCTCTCTCTCTCTCTCATTTTCCTCTTTCTTTTCTCTCCCTTGCGCAACTCGGCATTTCTTCCTCGAAACCCCACATTCCGACGCGTCTCCTTCCTCTCACCCTCTAAATATTCTCTCCACATTAAAATCTCTTCTACGGTAATCACCTTTAATTTTTAATGAATAATGGGTAAATCTTTGCTTGAAAAGGAACCAGTGAGTATCTTTCTATATTAATTTCCCACCTTTGCTATCCACACAATTGAGTTTGTCGTTTCTACAGATTGAATCAGTGCCACGAGCCCCCCATATTCACATTCACCTTATGCAACTTACTTTATCACAGAATTCATCATCATAATTCCATCATTTTAGTACGCCCTTTGCCTATTTTCATTTCTTTATATTTGGTTTCTCCTTATGATCTTTGTGATCCTTGCAACTTAGTTTCGTTATGTCTCAAATTTTGATGGTTGTTTATATCCTCGTTCTGTTTGCAACTTGCTTAGTGCAGCTTCCATATTTTGATGCTTTCTACCTTTTCTTTGATGCAATTGCTTGGCTTAGTCTCGAAGTCTCATCTTCTCAGTTCCGCCTCCTTTCCTGCAATTGTGCAAAAGGCTCCCGTGCTTCCGTAACATGTATGGTTTAGGAGGAAAATGGAAAAGAAACAGACACTCAAAGGATTGAAAAACTCTGAACATTATAAATTTAGAAAGAAAGCTAGATGAATAAAACACAATTTATGCAAAAAATGTTTGAACTCGTTTTTTTTGAAAAGGAAATTTAACTTGGACTTTAAAGGAATGAGAGCTTGTTATGAGAGTAAAACTCCATTTAATTGGCAACATTTTTTAAAGGAAGCAAAAAGGAAATAAAGATGTGTTCAACCAAATAAATTGCTGAATTTGAAGAAGGCTATATTGGTCAATTAAGTTGCTAAACATGAAGGAAATGCAGGTTGAGAACACGAGGGGAAGTCCAAACATTTATATTAGAAGAGGTTATTTGGTATTCATGATTATTGCAATGGATAACTTGAATGGATTGGACATCTTGTGGAACTTGATGGTACTGTTTGTCACATATCAAGTTGATAGCGATAATTAATATGAAAAATATCCTATTAGCTACAATATTTTCTGTGCATTCCAACATTTATAACAGAATTGAAGGGCTGCAATGGTGGGGATGGAACCAAACCAACTGACGGCGATGGCAGGGGCGGAGCCATTATGTGCACCTATGGTGGTGGAGTTGACCCCAGGTTTCTCAGGAATGAAATCACTGCATTTAATCGGGGATTTGAATGGGGATTTTGAGGCGCTGATCAAGGCAATAGAAGTGGAATGGACCTTTTTGGGCACCAATTTCAGCAATTCAATTTTTCATAATGGCTCTGCTCTGCTGGCGGTCAGTTAGAGGTCCCAATTTCAGGTTCCTGTTTACTCAAATATACCAATGCTAATCCGAGATGCTTTTGGGTTCGGTCCCCACATTTCCTCTACGTCGAAGGTTACATTGAAGCCATCTTATTCATTCATGCTGGAGCTAGCTAAGATATCTTTGTTTGGATATGAGAATGGGGTTACCTTGGAGGTGGCCGGTGCGAAGCTAGAATTGGTGGTTTAATATGTTCTCTTGGCTTCATGTGAAGAGAGTTGGCAAATGGTTCTAATGAATGGGGATTTTTTTCGAACAAGGTTTTTCTAATAATGGAGCTTCGACATGTTTAGGGAGAAGAAAAAGGATGACATTCACTAGAGGTGTTGGGGCTTTGGAGCTGAGGACACCTAGGGAGGCGAATGCTCTCATCTTCCCGAGGAAGAGAAATTGCATGCATCTAGCTACTAATCTTGATATCGAGTCTATTAAAGAAAGGGAGGGGAGGTGACCTTTGAAGGCTGTGGTCTTGGTGTAGAGAAATGAGGGAACACTTTATTCAAAGCCACTTTTCTATTTGGGCGTGGTTGATTATGCGAGGATGAGATTGCTGTTTCTAGAATGTGAGGGGGATAGGGGAGGTTGAAAAATCGACGCAATGAATGCTTGATTGGTGTGTTGGCTAGTTGGGTGGTTTTGCTCCATGAAACTAAGTTGCACAAATAGGTTGATAGAATGTGGATGTCTGTTCGATCTGAGGAACTTAACTTACCAACTACAAAGCTTTAAACTTTATAGGTAGCTTTGGTGGTATCGTGGTAGGTAGGAATGGTCATTGTTGTAAAAGTCTCCCGACTGATCCGACTAGTAGGTCTGATTAGTCTAGTCAATGGGGTGACCGACTGAGTATTGACCAATTCCAACTGAGTCGACCAGTCAGTCGATTTTTGCTTGGAGATACCATATTTTTTTACTTTTTTATAGCAAACTTATTCTAACATGCTTAATGTTTTATTTAAATTCAATTACTTTTCTTTCATTACGATAATAGAAAATGTATATTTTTTTGTAAATATATAAGAATATATGTATAAAAATGATTTATATTTTTAAAATAATTAAAAATTCAAAACTGATTAAAGTCCGACTAAATCCGATTAGTCTTCCGACTGCCAATTAATCCTTAGTCAGTGACCGACTGAGTATTGACCAATTCCAACTGAGTCGACCAGTCGGTCGATTTTTGCTTGGAGATACCATATTTTTTTACTTTTTTATAGCAAACTTATTCTAACATGCTTAATGTTTTATTTAAATTCAATTACTTCTTTTCTTTCATTACGATAATAGAAAATGTATATTTTTTCTGTAAATATATAAGAATATATGTATAAAAATGATTTATATTTTTAAAATAATTAAAAATTCAAAACTGATTAAAGTCCGACTAAATCCGATTAGTCTTCCGACTGCCAATTAATCCTTAGTCAGTGACCCAACAAACTGAGTTCCGACTACCAATTTTTGTAAACTTGAATGGTGATATCTTCACTCGGGTTGAGGATATGTTGGGCGAAGATTGAATTTTGTGGTACGGAAAAGGAAGGCAGATTGGATTCTTTTGGCGATATTGAATGTTTATAGCCCCATGGAAATTTCTTGCGAGGGACGAGCTTTTGTAGGATCTCTGTTTGCTTTGTGTGTGATTTGCGTACATCCCTTGGTTTGTGGATGGTGATTTTTGTGTCACCCTTATAGGGAGTGATCGACCTCGAGGTAGGGGGGATTGATCCCGGTTCAAATGATTTATCAACATTGGTTTAGGAACTTGAACATGAGATGATGGATACGCCCGACTACAAATGCACTTGAAGAAACTCATCTTTTAAGTCTTGTATTGATAAATTCCTGCTTTATGTTGGGGATGTTGCGGCTTTTACTTCCTCCTATGACCGGTCTTTACCTAGGACTCAATTTGACCATACTCCCTTTTGTTGGGGCTTGGTAAAGTACCACCTTTTGTCCTTTCTCTTAAGTGTTCATGGCTTGTCGAGGGTGGGTTTCTTGCATATGGATATTGAGTTTGGTGAAATTGTCAGGTTGGGGGTTCAACCACCAAGAGGGTGGCAATGAAGTTATGGATTGTGCCTGGGGGTGCTGATTTCTTGAAGGGCGTAAATGGTCGAGAGTTAAAAATATTAGTTTGTGCTTGAGGAGGTTGCTCAAATTGGCTGGTTGGATCATGACAGAGCTGATGGAGTTAGATGAGCAAAGGATTTGTTACAAGACAATTATGGAGGAAGACAATAAGCATGAGGTGTAGTGGCATTATCAGAGGTCATGACAATCATGATTAAAGGAGGGAGATGCTAACACGAGTCTCTTCCATGCCATGACTAGTGGGAGAAGGAGACGAAACACGACTTGTTTTGTTTTGGTTGGGGGCGGACATGTTTTGGGTGATAGAAAAGTTAGGAAGGAAATTGTTGCCACGTTTGTCGATTGAGCATATATGCTAGGAGCAACATGTCGAGGTGGCTTGACAGGGTATGTCTTGGTTGGCTCAGTTTCAATCATAAGCCTTGGCTCGAGTGTTTAATTGGTAGGAGGTGCGAGCTGTGGCCTTTGAGCTCGATGTGGATGGATTGTCTGGTTCAAATGATTTTTTTGTGTTTTACGAGGAGTTCTGGGAAGTGACGACCGCTAATGTGGTGGAGTTGCTGGCGAAATTCTGGTCGGGTAACACGAGGTTGGATAAAATCAACACGGTCCTTATCTTATAGTTGCCTTAGATGGAGGTTGCGGTGGCATGGCTACTTGCTAATTGCACACAAGTTGTTTTGGGTCGGTATCATTTCACCGATTCAGATTGCTTTTATCCCCGGCCGTTTTGGGTAGTGTCTAAGGTTTGTTCGAGCTTGGGAAATAAATTCATGCTCTGACTGGGAACTTGTCTAAGTTATAAATATACATGGTTTGTCATTCTTTTGCCTCTTCAAATAAAAAGTAGAAAATACACCACTTTTTGACGTGTTGGATTACCAAAAAGTAGGTAGCTAAGGGCAATATTAATTTTAAATAGCTCTGCCAATTTATTTAGATGGATGGGAATCTGTTGAATGTAGAGACATGGAAATCGTGATTTTATCTATAGGTTTCTTATTCATTCATTTGGTGGGATTAAATTTTGAAGGTTGATCTGATGTGTTGTGTGCAGGGAGTAGGCCATACCTAGTTGCCTTCATGTATGCTGTACAGTTTACAGACAAACCGATATTCTGCATTTGTCACCACTTTCATATCTGATTTTTATATTTACCATATCTTCCATCAGCTACAAAGGAAGTATACCACTTGTTAAGATTTTTCTGTAGATCTTAGGATTGCTAACAAACAGTTGCAAGTTTAATATTTTACTTAAATTACTCTGCCCAATGTCTTTCTCCTTTTCAGGATTCACACATTCAGCATTTGCTTTAGGCTTTGAAGCAGGAATTAATAAAAGTCCAATAGATGGGCAACAAATACCTCCAGCCGCCCTTGTGAAATTGGTACAGAAAGGAATTCAATACATAGAAATGGAAGCAAATATTTGCAATGTAAGATTCCTTGTTTTTTAATATTAATAATTATCAATAACATTTGGGAGTTACCTCCCAGCCAATCTTTTAGTATTTTTGGGCTCGCATTCTGCTTACCATGTGATCGTTTTAGGGTGATGTTGATGGGGAAGTAGATGAGGATTTTACATTTGTGGAACCTTGGGATCTCATGACAAAGAGCGTCGATGAGCTACGAAGGATAGTAGAAGATAAAAAAAGAGTACCCAAGAAAGACCAAGACAGGGAAAGAGCAAAAGATAAGGAACTTGCTCAAGACAGTGAACTAGACATTGGATGCGACAAGGAGAGAGGTATTCAAGACACGAAGAAGAAGCGCGAGGAGGATAAAGAGAAGATAGAAACGGACAAAGTTCAAATGAAGGATAAAGAAAGGAAGAAACAATTCGAGGAACCTATGGAATTGGAAGTCAAACGAGAGCAGGAAGATAAAATGAACATCGATGAAAGTGGAGGTAGGCTAATTTCTTAGAGAATCTTTTACTTTTTGAGTTATGCTAGCAGTCTGCGGTCCGGGTTCATGAAATCATCCTGGTGCATAACTACTAACAATTATATTGGCACGTTCCTTCATGTTCTCTAGTTTTGTTTCCATTGTTTAAGCTATGAACCTTTTCTTTCTTTGATTAGATTGTAAACACGTGTTATGGTTTTTTATCTTTAATCAAGTAATGTTGGGACATGTAAAAAATGCACATACAAGCATATTTCACATCATTTGAAATGGCCACATCAGTCTCATAATGATTTTTATGCACATGTTGACCTCTTTTGTGCTTTTGACTTTCTATCACTGCATGTTATAATATCGGATATTCTACTGTCACCCTGCAAAGTACTATCACAAATTATGCTTTTTTATTCTTATTTTAAACTTCAAGGTTGGCAAAACAAACACTACCACAATGATGACAAGGGTAATACAATATTCAAGCATTTGTCAAAGTCTTCTCACCTTGCTTTAAGGTATAACACTCGATACAATTATCAATTATTTGTCAACTTCACCTCTTGTAAACAATAACCAGACTAGGGAATGAAAAAATGAGGGAGTGAGGACAATGTCAGTGGAGGGAGGATGTGTGCTTGTGGTTTGCTGGGTTAGCGAGGGTCACCTATAAACATGAGGGAGGAGATGAGTTGGGAGCGAAGGCCATGGATAAACATGAGGGAAGAGAGGATGCTGGTTGGGTGGTAGTGTCTCGTCAGCGTAACCCATCACGGAGTTTTAATGCTCCTATGCGATGGTTTAAGTGTGAGTTGGAAGGTCACTGACAAAGAGAATGTCGCTTACATTGTGTCTGGGGATCGAGGATGAGAGGTCGATCTTCCTCGCCTGGTCTTGCTTTACCAACAAAAGGTGTTTCCTATATTACAAGGAAGATCTTTGAAGGACATGGTTTGAGGAGCACCCTTCAGTCCATCTTGCATGGCGACGAGACAGAGGATTGAAGCTCTCTCCTATGGTGTCTTTGGCCTTTGGGGAGGCACAACTTCACGGGGCAAAGGAAGGAGTTCTTAGAACGTTGGTTAACTCCTTCGGTGACGTGGTCTTATTATCCAGGTTGTTTGTGTCCGAGGTCGGTCGAGCTGGAGTGTCAGTTGCTAAAGAACTCATTGAGGGCCCTATCTAGTGGAGAAAGCCTTGCTTTTCCGATGGTGAAAGGTCAAGGGCTCGACATCAACTTCTCCGGGTCTTTGGTATGCCTCTTCTCTAGAAATATCTGCTCTTTGAGAGAAGCTTACGCCGACATGGGGGAGACGGTGGCAATGTTATCATATGGTAAATCCATCGGGTCGAATGTGAGCTCGATGCTTATTGAGCTTGTGAGGAGACCCATCATGCCCCTTAGTGTTGGCTACTCATTGAAGGTGGGGCAATCATCTTTTGCGCCATGGGTTGAGGTGGCGGTTCCATCCCCTCCACCTCCTACATTCTGTGCTGATAATGGGGCTGCTGCTAAATTGATTTCGAAGATCCCTACCCTTGATGGACTAGAGAAGGGTCTATCATCGAGGGCGACACTTTTGGTTGTGGAGATTGCTTCGATGATGGAGGTTCCCAACGAGGTTGGTTCACAAGTGATGACGATTTCGCTAAAATAAAGGTTTTACCCTGCACGAGATTGGAGGAAGACACGTTTTGGCGTGGCAGAGGATACAATGGTCAGCCTTTGGTTTGGCATGGTAGATGGAGAGACATGGGGCTCATGAGGGGGACAAACTATAAGGGGAAATATTCCTTTGTTTGGAACCAAAAGGCAACTCCTCAGCCTAACTGTCCTTTGCCTTCTCTACCCTCTTCTTCAGTCCTAAAATGATGTTGGTCTTATCCACTTTTCCTCGTATATATTTAAGGGTTAGGTGATGGGCAGCAAGTGAAGAGAACTAAAAACTAATTTCTCACATGCTTTAACCTTTCCTTCCATCTCAATAAAGGCAGTCTGACATGTTGTCCATTGCTTGGAGGTTTATAACCTGAAAATCAAGTCAGTGGAAGGCACGAGGGGCATGATTAAATGGGCTAGTCGAGTAAGAACTCCTGCCTAACTTTATTTGAACAAGAAAATTGCGAATAAGAAAATTGAATGAAATCTAGTAGACGCCAAGAAGATCATGAGCAAGACAAAGCCTTTTTCTACCAAGAAGTGGGATGGATTGAATGAAAGAGAACCGTTCAAAGTGAAGGAGGTGTACCTCAATTCCGGGATAGATGGAGCTTTTCTTCATCTGTTTATTACAACCTCTTCCCATGCATCCTTTCTTCTAAATACAGCTATTTCCAAGTTCTGATTATATTATAACTTGTAAAGAAGGCTAGGGAATGACAACTCATGGGAAAGGTCAACCTTTTTCTAAAGAGAAAGGGTGGTATGCCTAGATTGATGTGCACCTTGTTATGTAATAATCATTACAACATCATATTCTAAAAAAACAACCTTTGCATATTTAGTCATTTCCATACTATCTAAACACCACATCATTTCTTGCCAATCGGCGTGCCCATATATATGTCAAGGGCTTGACTTGGGCATTACACAATTTTGAAGCAAGTTGCATCCCCACCAATTGCACTTAGTCCAGTTTGATCACTTGTCACATTTCCTATACACCTATTTCACCCAAACACAAGATAAGCATAGATGTTCCATGTCTTTGGGGGCATTCGAACACATTAGAGATGATACATAGGCCCTATACAGAACCCTTACCCAATGAATCTTGGTCATCACTTGACCCTTTATCGGGAGCCATAAGATCTTCACTCCAAATAAGATTTTGGATCCCAAATTATACCAGGATCCCAAATTATACCACAATCCCTCTCCAAGTCTTTACGTTAGAAAACCATAGGAGTGGCTAAAGCCTTGTAATCCTTCCCCACCAAGAAGTCTCTGTTGTACGATGAATATTGATCATGACCCTTAGAAGGCCCCTTTATAGTCCTTAGAGGATCCATCATCCTCAAGAAGTCCGCCGCCTTCTATTCAGAGAAGTCAGAATCGAAGGCATGCATCCAGTTTCCATCAGACCATACCTCCATGATATCTACGTCCTTAGTGACTGCCAAGGTATAAAGTCCAGAAACATGTAATACATAGCCTCTTTCTCAGATCAATTATCCAGCTATTACTGAAGAATTTCCTATATCCCATTACCGATCTTAGGTAAGGTTCGAAATATCGATATCGTATCGATTTGACCGAAAAAAGGATATATCATGATATATTGATGTTATTGGTGGAAATCTCGAAAATGGTATGAAAAATTTTTTTTTTCCGTAAATTAAGACCATCCCACTTCTTAAGCAATAAATAACATACGAATACATACTTATATGCAGGAATGAGGTGTATTTAACACATTAGTACTCATTGTATTGCATATGTTGCTGCTGCCCATATTGACCGTGGACTACTGAGAGGCATTGGAAAGGAAATGATGAAATTCGAACAATAACAACTTAGAGATATAGAAGAGGTGTATTTTGCACATTAGCTTTATGTCACATCATGTATGAGCTATATCGAAAATCAAACAAACAAGCAAATTAGCATAATGACATATAGTTTCAAAAGATCATCATTCATAATAATGATAATTTGACTGAAAGAAGATGGATTAAAATAGATTAGAAATAAATCTTTCTTGCCGATGAAAAGAAAATCAGTAACAATTGGAGTATGATGTGGATCTATGATTCTGAATCATTATATTACTAATATGTACTAAGTGTCTACTATTATGCTTTAAAATAGTAACATGTATAATATATATTCATACTTTTCGTTGTTCACCTTCAGAGTTATTTCATATCTATTGCCAAATATCGATTGATATCTGAGAAAAATTGCTCTGAAATTTATCAATTTCAACTGATATTGGACATTTCACTAATATATTGTCGATATCTCGTGAGATATCATATGATATTTGGTAATTCGATATTGATATGGATCACGATATCCCCTACCTTTTGATACATGATATACCGACAATATATCACCAATATATCACGGTATTTGAAACCTTGATCTTGGGAAAGGTGCAACATCTGGTGCCCTCCAAAATGTTGGTGGAGATTAATATGATCCCATAAATGCTTCTAAAGTTTCGAACTGGATGAAACCTTGCATATACATCTTGTAGGCGACATGACATCATCACTCACCGTAAGTCCTGAGCACCCACTTCGTCAGCAAGGCCATGTTCATCTTCTTGAGTCTCAGCACGTGACTATCACCATCCTCTAAATGCTGCGTTGTCGATGCCTAATCCACAAGAGGTATGCTATGATTATCATATCCAGATTTTGGCTAGAAGAATTGTTTCATCATGGAATTTAGACATGTCTAAAACCCTCTCTTGCATTCTATGGACATATATAGAAAACACATGAGTAACAAACAAGACAACTTTCAGAACATAGGTCAACCATCTTCAACAATGAGGTAGTCATCTAACTAGTTAACTTGTAATCTTTTTCTCTAGAAGGGGCACCAATTGATTTTAGTCATCTAACTAGTTAACTTGTAATCTTTTTCTCTAGAAGGGGCACCAATTGATTTAACGTGGATTGTTCAGAATATGCTTGCATTCCACCATCAACTCATTGTTCATGCGAAAGCGAACAAAAGTAGACTCCAAAATGTCCACTAGTGTAGAAATCCCTCTAGCCTCATAATTCACCCTCCATATGAAGAAGATGGTATCATTCACATATTACAACACCGGAATGGAAATGTCATCATGCAAATGAACTTTACAGGTCCTTTCGTACACAACCTAACTTACAATTACTATCAAAGCTTCTAGAATAATGTCAAGGACCCGCCTTCAAAAAATATTGATATGCCTTGAATCCTAATCATCTGACCAGTGTTGAACTATCATATGTACTCCCTCCTGCCGTACCATACACCAACAAGACACGAGTTTCACTTGTACAAAGGATCCGTTTGTATTGGGAATCCGTCTGTATTGGAGTAGTATATAAACTCCCCTAGGGTTAGGGCTCTTTGTATCATTTGTACTTTCTTCTTTCTCCACATAGTGTAAATCGATCATCGCCGTGCAAGGGTGTAGCCTAATTACGGGTGAACCTTGTAAATCTGTGTGTGTTCGTGCTTGCGTGATTGATCGTTTGTGCGTGTTTTGCTTTCGTGATTCGCAACAAAGTAGTATTAGAGCATCATGTTCCGTCGGGATCATCAAGCAAGATGACGTTGCATATATGAAGATCGAGAATTTTATAGGGAGGAACTGATTCAGTCTTTGGCAGATCAAGATGCATGCCTTTCTGAAGCAACAACGCATCTGAGCTCATTTGTACTAAGGGAGGGCAGAGGCACTCGAACCCTTCGAGTTGATGGTACAAGAAGAGAAGGCACACTCGACGATCATGTCATGTTTGGTGGATGAGATTATTGTGGAGGTCGCTGATGAGACGTTTGGACTGGTCTATGATTGAGACTCAAAAGTCTGTACATGACGAAGTCTCTGACGCACAAGTTGCTATTGAAGCAATGTTTGTTCTCTCTCCGTATGTGGAAAAGTACATCTCTTAAAGAACATCTAGACCGCTTAAATACATATTGATGGATTTAAGAAACGTAGAGGTAAAGATTGAAGATGAGGATGCTGCATTGGTTTTGTTGGTTTCTCTTATGTTATCGTATGAGAATTTTGTTCAGTCGTTTATTTTTTTTTGACGCTTTGTTCAGTCGTTTATTGTGGGAAGAGAAGAGATAACCTCAGAGGAGGTTCGCATGAGTCTGCATACGCGTGAACTTCGGCATATGGCTATCATGATGCAAGACTCTAACACTGCATGTTTGGTTATGACTTATGAAAATAGTCACGTGATTCTGGCTATGCGAAAAAGGGAAAGCAGAAGTCGAACTTGAAGAATCACAATTCTAAGGACATCTGCGATTACTGCTAGGAACTTGATAATCAGAAGGACTGCCCAAAGAAGAAAGGGAATGCCATGGTTGTTACAATAGCTCAGGGAGACACATATTATGAAGATGATCTAGTTCTCATCGTTACGGATCAGATAACTGACGGATAACACATGGATTCTTGATTCATGCCATTCTTACCATATGACTTCCAATGAAGATTGGTTCTGCACTTATGAGAAGATAGACGGTGGCAACGCCGTCATGGGGAATGATGTTGCGTGCAAGATTGTAGGGTTTGGCTTTGTGAAAATCAAGATACATGGTGGAGTCATGAGGACGGTGACAGAAGTATGCCATGTTCTTGATATGAGAAAGGACCTGATATCCCTTGGAGTCTTGGATTCTGAAGGATATAGGTACATCACTGAAGGTGGAGTTATGCATGTTGCCAAAGTTGGGGTGGTTATCATCAAGGTCAACAAGCAGAAGACCTTATACGTCATGCACGAGTATACATTTATGGTTTTTGTTGCAATGGCATCCAAAACCGTGAAATTAGATTTAGAATTGTGGCATTTGCGGTTGGGGCACATGAGTCAAATGGGGATGAATATCCTCATTCAAAGGGTCTCATCGGGGATCTCAAGAGATCCAAGCCGACGTTCTGAGAGCATTATGTGTTCGAGATTCAACACATGAAGTAATTTAGTAAAACTATTCATAGGATGAAGGATGCGCTTGACTACATCCATGCTGATTGTTGGGGCCCTTCCCCATGTCTCGTCTTTGGGAGGTGTCACATGTTTTCTTTCTATTATTGATGATTACTCCAAGATGGTTTGGATGTACATTTATGAAGTACAAGAGCGATGCATTTCAGACCTTTAGGCAATGAAAGATCTCGATGAAGAACTAGACTTCTAAGAAGGTGAAGCATCTACGCAACAAATAATGAGCTGGAGTTCTGTTCGTCAGAGTTTAATGAGTTCTGCATGGAGGAGGGTGTTGTGAGACACCACTGTCTGAGATGCGCTCCAACAGAATGGAGTTGCGGAACGAATGAACATGATGTTTTTGGAGAGAGCAAGGTGTATACTCTCTAATGTTAGATTTGGTAGAACATTCTGGGCTGAATCTTGTGAATACAACTTGTTACTGGGTGAGTCGGAGTCCTGCGTCTGCTATTGACTGCAAGACACCCATGCTGGACTTGGTAATCATGCTGATTATTCTGTTTTATGAGTCTTTGGTTGCGTGTCCTATTACCATGTTAGTGAAGGAAAGCTAGAACCAGGGGTAAAGAAATGAGTGTTTACAGGTTATGGTGCGTGAGTAAAGGGCTACATATGTTCGTCCCCTTTTGAGCATAGAATTATTGTTAGCATGAGTGTTTCATTTGATGAGAATTCCATGCGTCACTTGAGTAGCGGGTCTTTTGATGCATGGACAGGTGAATTTGAAGACATGGTTGCACTTGCGCTACATGCTATTGAGGAGGCAGAGTTTTTAGAGCCATCCATTTACAAGGAGGATATGACTGGGCAGAATCTGAGCAGTGGATTGCCGCTATGAGCGAGGAGATGGAGTCTCTTCACAAATATTAGACATGGGAGCTTGTCAAGTTGCCAAAGGGGACAATCGTTGGCTAGTGGCTACAAATGGGTCTTTAAGAAAAATATAAGGATCTTAGGTAGTGAAGGCATCAGATACAAGACACATCTAGTTTTGAAGGATTACAGTTCGAAGGAAAGTGTGGATAGCAACGAAATATTCTCTCCTGTCGTAAGACATACATCCATCCATCAAGGTACTAGTAGCCCTTGTAACACATTAAGACTTGGATCTAGAGCAGTTAGATGTGACGATAGCTTTCTTGCATGGTGAAGTCGAAGAAGACATTCTCATGAGCCAGCTAGAATGATTCACATTTTAGGGCAATGAAGATGATGTGTGCAGATTGAAGAAGTCCTTGTATGGGCTTAAGCAATCTTCCAGAGAGTGGTACAAGAAATTTGACAGCTTCATGATTGATTATGGGTTCAACAAGAGCTTGTACGATTATTGTGTTTACTACGACAAGGTGGAGGACTAGTCCTTCTTCTATCTGTTACTATACATCGATGACATGCTGATTGGTGCCAAGAAGAAGAGTATCATAGACGATCTAAAAAGCTCCTTAGTTCAGAGTTTGATATGAAAGACCTTTGCTCCATGCCCCGCACTCAGGCTCTTTGTCTTTCAACCAGCACCCGGAGTCTTCCGCGCCTCAGGTTGGGGCTTCGGCAATGGAGGGGGGCTCTCATGGGGCTCCGGCTGTGGTGGGGGACCCGGAGTCCCTCGTTGACATGGCTCCAGACATCGATTCGTCGAAGAGATCTTGCAAACGTTACAGAAGAAGGCGGAGCGCTCGTTCGCGGTCTAGGGAGCACCACACTTGCCTGTCCTTCGAAGAGGCGGTGGCGGAAGCAGCGGGGGTGGTACCTTCAGGGGGTCTCAACGAGGTTACTAAATGAAGGTCCTCTCCTGGAACGTTCGGGGCATGGGGGATGCGGCTAAGAGAAATACCCTGGGCTCCAGATTCAAGGAATGGGGGTGCGACGCTGTCCTCCTTCAAGAAACCAAGTTGGCCTCTCTGGACGATGATGTTTGGCGTTCCCTCAGGGCGGGGGATCTTGATCAGTTCTCTGCTCTTCCTGCGGCGGGGAGTGCTGGAGGGGTGCTTATCGCCTGGAAGTCTTCTCGGTTCTCCCTTGTCTCTGCTGTGAAGGGAAACCACTCCATCTCGGTTCTGCTCTCCAGGAAGGACGACTCTCTCTTTGGTTCTCTCTTGTGCCTACGGCCCTTGCGACGCGACGAGAAGGAAGGAGTTATGGGATGAGCTTCGCAACACCTCCGTGGACTACGCGGGGTTGCCTTGGCTTATCGGAGGAGACTTTAATGTCACGCTTCGTTCGACGGATAGGCCCCGGTTCAGGGGAGGTTCGGACCCGGCTCGGCGGAGTTCAAGGCCTTCGTCAATGACTTGGCTCTACAGGACTTAACGGCGACGGACGTCAGGTTCACTTGGAGGAACTCTTCTTCGAAATCATGCATTGATAGGTTTCTCGCGTCGGAGGCCTTCATGGATCTATTCCCTTTGGCGACGGTCCTCTCGCGTCCTCGCGCGTTCTCCGACCATTCTCCGATCGTCTGGGAGTCACAGGTGTCTTTCCCACGGGCTGGGTTCTTCAGATACGAAAGATGTTGGATGCTTGAGGAGGATTTCCGCGCGCTGGTGGCTTCTTCTTGGGCGGAACCTTGCGAAGGTCGATCGGCGGTCGTCAGGCTCCGCAAGAAATTAGAACGGCTGAGGGGCGTCCTGTCACACTTCAAGAAAAGATCGCGGGAGGCTAGGCTTGCAGCGAGGAAGGAGGCGGAGGCTATCGTCAACGAGCTGGACTCCTTGGAGGGGCTGAGGGAGCTCCGTGATGACGAGCTGGCTTCCAGGTCGGCGGCGATGGCTGCGGTTGAGAAGGAGGAAAGGAAGAGGGTCACGGAATGGCGCCAACGAGCGAAGTTGAGGTGGATCAAAGAAGGAGACGCAAATTCCTCCTTCTTTCACAGAGCGGCTTCAAACAGGAGGCGGTCAAGTCTGGTTCGCTCGATGTCTTTTGGGGGGCGCGAGGTGGTGGGCGAGGACGTGGTTGGGAATGCAGTGGCGGACTACTTCAGGGACTTCTCTTCGGTTCGTTTGCCTCGGCGCTGGCGCTGGCTGGGGGAGGATGTCCCTATCCTTTCCTCCGCGCAATGTGCGGAGTTGACCCGCGGCTTCTCCATTGACGAAATAAAGGCTGCTGTGTGGGATCTCAATGTCGATGCCTCGCCGGGCCCCGATGGCTTCCCTATAGCCTTTTACAAGGATTTTTGGGATGTGGTGGGACATGAGGTTTGGGAGGTTGTCGTGGAATTCTCTTCGGGGAACTTTGGCTTCGATGGGATTAATAGGGCTCTTATTGTTCTTATCCCGAAATCTCAATCTCCAATTGCTATTGATGACTATCGCCCTATTGCAATCTCAAATGCTCTGTACTTGATTGTTGCGAAAGTGCTTGCGAGGAGGCTGGCGGTGGTTTTAGATGTTCTGATCCATCCCTCACAGGTGGCATTCATCCCCGGCCGTTCGATCTCCGATGTGACGGCTCTTGCCTCTGAGATGGTTGACAGCTGGGTGAGGCGGGGGAAGCACGGCTTTCTTTGGAAGGTGGACTTCGCAAAGGCATATGACTCATTGGACTGGAGCTTCCTTTGGTCTGTGCTACGTGCTCGCGGGTTCCCAAACATTTGGATCTCCTGGATGCGCCGATGCGTTTCTACGGCATCCTTATCAATCATGTTGAATGGCCGTTTCGTTGGTAGCCGGTTTCAACCAAGGAGGGGTGTGCGGCAGGGGTGCCCTCTGGCACCCATGCTCTTCGTCATTGCCGCTGACGTGCTCCCGAGAATGGCGGATAGGGTGATCGCGAGGGGCTTCTCATCCGGCTTCTCGTGTAACTTCAACAACTCTCCAACCCTCCAGTATGCGGACGACACAATCGCCTTCATAGAGGGGGGTCTTGAGGAGGTTAGAGGGATGGCTGTCACTTTCGCCATCTTTAGCGAGCTCTCGGGGTTACGAATCAACCATTCCAAGTCCAAGTTGATCCCTTTCGCTTGGGATGATCGGTATGCGGCGGCTTGTGGCATGATTCTGGGGTGCTCCCCCTCTGCTCTTCCAATCGATTACCTGGGTCTACCGCTGGGCGCGAGGAGGGCGAGATTGTCCCATTGGAACAGGGTCATGGATAAGGCGGAGAGAAGGCTTACTGGGTGGAGTGCGGCGATGCTTTCCAGGGGTGGGCGTCTTGTGCTCATCAGATCGGTTTTGGCAGCTATTCCAATCTATTTTTTGTCGAACTGGGCCATTCCGGTGGGGATCAAGAGGAGGCTCGAGGGCCTTATGCGGACATTTCTATGGGGAAGAAGGGGCTCCGCGTCGCGGGGCATCCATCTGGTGGCCTGGAAGGATGTGGCGAAAAGGAAGTACGATGGTGGGCTCGGGATTCGTAGCCTGGATCTGGTCAACGATGCTCTCATGCTTAAATGGGTCAACAAGCTTTGGGGTACCGCCTCTGGCTTCTTTCCCTCTATGCTGCGTGATATTCTCTCCATCGGAGTGGACATGCTGCGAGATGCAGACGCTTCGCGTTCTGGGACGCCTTTTTGGAGGGGAATCGCCTCGGCGGCTAGGCGGTTCTCTCATCTGTTCAAGCAGGTTCTGGGTGATGGCAACTCGTTTCTTTTTTGGCACGACGCTTGGGCGGGGGACGCCACTCTCGGTAGCTCCTTCCCTCGTCTCTGTGCCTTGGCGTCTAACTCTGGTGCTTCGGTGGCTTCCGCTTGGGGCGGGGGCAGCTGGTTCCCTTCCTTTACGGCCAACCTCTCCGACGAGCGCTTCGATGACCTATTAAGCCTCCTGCAGCAGCTTAGGGATGCGCCAACGCCATCCAGTGGCAGGGATCACTGGATCTGGCATGACGGCGCCTTCTCCTCGAGGCGGGCATTCAAGGTGATCTCCCACCAACCAATCTCTGATCGTACCCCCCTTTGCAATGATCTGGGGTGGCTGTGGACTTTAAATTTGCCGGAGAAGGTGGCTTTTTTCATGTGGCTTTTGCGCCGCGGTAGGGTATTGACCCGCGATAGATGTGCTATGTTCCTATCAGGGGTTGGATCCTTGGATTGTGCGCTGTGTACCGGCGAGCTGGAGACTTTGCAACATCTTTTCTTCTGTTGTCCGTGCTCTACCTCCATTTGGGAGGGACTCAATGTGTCTTGGGTGGACGCTTCTTCGGCCGACTCGTTCTGGATCACTTTGCGCTCTCGTGCTGATCGGCCAAGATGGGAGTTGCTCCGCCCCCTCGCTTGCATCTGGGCTTTATGGCTCGCTAGGAACGCCAAGATTTTCAGGGGCCAAAGGTTCTACAGGGAGAACGTTTTAGCGCATGTGGAGTTACTTCTGAATGAGTGGATGCTCCGGTGATGCTGTCGTAGCGTGTGGGTGTTTGGGTTGTGGACTGTGGTATTGAAAGAGATCCTCTTGATCCCTGGTGTTTGTATCACTTTGTACCTCTCTTCCCCTCTCCCTCTTCTCGTTTTTAATAAAATTGGGGCGAACACCACCATGTGTCTCCCCCGAATCGTTCTGCTTTCAAAAAAAAAAAAAGAAAGACCTTGGTGCAATGAAAAAGATTTTGGTGATGGAGAATCAGAGATCATTAGGGATCATGTAGAAGGAAGCTTTTCTTATCTAAGAAGAACTGCTCAAAGGGCATTGAAGTGCCTAATCATATCTTAGAAAGTGTCTAGTAAGCGCTGCTCCACCCATTCGCGATGCATGGAAATACGATCCAGCTGAGCTCCTTTTTCAGCCCTCTATAATCTACTCTTTCTTAATGTCAGAATTCTATATCTCCTTGGGTCATCGAGACCCTTAATATATACTATTTATATGCTAAATATATAGGAACATAGTGAATCGCTTTCAGAATCATGCGTTTATTCAAAAGGGGTGTTTCTCATTCTTTTTAGTGTAAATTCAACCTCTTCGCTTCCTTTCTCTATGTAAGTAATTAATCACATCGAATCTACAAGCTAGCCCCTCTCACTAACATCTTTGAGTGCCCTTGAATATAAGAGAGTTCTAATGAGATTTGGGATGTCTGTAACCAAGCATCTAGGTACTCCATCCGCTGCGAATATTCATCTCTCAGTTTCTTTTGCACCTCAATTAGATGCAGAGAAGGAACACATGTCACGTGTTCTCTATTTCATCGCAGTTGAGAGTCTTATACATGCCATGGTATGCTCAAGTCTTGATATCGCTCATGCTGTGAGCATTGTTAGCAAATTCAAGGGCAATCCAGGGAAGGGGTATTGGTAGACTGTCAAGCGGATTTTCCGCTATCTGAGAGGAACATCAGACATTGGCCTCATCTATAGAAATGATTCATAGTATTTGATTGTTGGATATTTATATTCAGGCTATGTTGTATATGATGATTGGAGGAGATCAATGACATATTACTTTTTTACTTTGTGGAGTTCTGTGATCAGTTAGAAGGCTACCTTACAGTCATCAGTTACTTTGTATACCACCGGGGCATAATACATAGCTTTGACATAAGCTGTTAAGGAAGGCATTTGGCTGAAGGGCTTAGTTGGAGATCTCGGTCTACAATAAAATCATGCTATAATATATTGTGACAGTCTCGGTGCAATATGCTTAGCCAAGGATCATGTGCGTCATGAGAGGATTAAGCACATAGATGTCAAATATCACTTCATTCATTCTGAGAAGCGAATCAAGGTGAAGAAGGTTGGCACAACATATAATCTTGTCGATATGTTCACACATACAATTCCTGGGAGTAAGTTCAAACACTGTTTGGACTTGCTTAAAGTCGACAATTGGCACTAGCCCAAAGGAGGGTCTGAGGCGACACGACGAAGCT
The DNA here is from genome assembly GCA_037367405.1 of Ottelia alismoides. Taxonomy (NCBI): domain Eukaryota; kingdom Viridiplantae; phylum Streptophyta; class Magnoliopsida; order Alismatales; family Hydrocharitaceae; genus Ottelia; species Ottelia alismoides. The sequence continues at coordinate 55,473 of JAZKJV010000165.1, forward strand.
TAGCAAAGCTTCTTAAAGGCTTCAATTTAAGGTGGAGATTGCTGACATGCCTTGAATCCCAATTATTTGACTCAGGTTGAAGAATCATCATATGCACCCTCTCTTGGCGTACTAGACCCCAATAAGAGGGGAGTCTCGCTGCCCGATCAACGATCTTGTAGGGAGGGGGGGGGTCTGGGGCGGTGCATGTGCCATCCCCCCATGCGGGGATGTGGGGGCAACACTTCGTGAATATTTTTATTAACGGATCTATTTCTATTCGGGTATATGGATCCGTTTGTATCAGGGATCCGTCTGTACGGGAGCAGTATATAAACTCCCCTAGGGTTAGGGCTCTCTATATCCTATGTATTTTCTTCTTTTTCCGCGTGGTGAAAATCGATTATTACACTCAAGGACGTAACGCCGTTATAGGTGAACCTTGTAAATACATGTCTTCGTGCTCGTGTGATTAAACGTTCATGCGTGTTCCGCTTTCAGATTTGCAACAAATAATAATGTTAAGGAGAAGGGGCGTATGATGACATCCATGCCTCATCTTCCTCCATAGTTGGAAAAAATACCTTCTAAGTGCTCTTTGATTAGAATCGAGTATAACGCAATTTTGATGTATTTTTTCATTCATCCAAGTGGTTTAGATTCCTAGGACGCCATAACACAGAGGGAGGAAGTTAAGAACTTCTAATTCACACAATCATAGACCAACAATCAACATTTGGTAATCCACCTTGCGCATGTCCTCCTCAAAACAATAACCATCTTAATTTTCATCGCTAAACTATTCATCATAAGAGCCATTCACGATTTGCTAATGATGTCTACTAACACCACAAGTGTTAGCAAATACGATGTGGAAGCGTATCAGAGATAAAAGAACAAAAACATTATGAATACCGGGATTTAACGTGGAACCCTACTCCCTAAGGAGCGGAATGAAACCACGAGAGAAGGCCTCAAAGGGCCATATGCTTCATTGCTTTTTCTCATCTGAATACAATGGGTATGTGGGTCTATATATAACCCCCATTGAGTCTCCACATCTCCAAACTGGTTGATGTGAGACTAAAGACTTGGATGGGGTAACCCATCTACAACATAAGAGGCGCACAACCAAATACTCCAACAAGTAACCTGTTCACCAAATATTTGGCCAAAGTTAGGTAAATCACATTGGAAAGAGCGCTATTTCACCTCTCAAAAGCAAATATTAGTTTTGAACTAAATAAAATATAAAACACGTGTCCTCTTGGCATCCTTAAATTCTATGAGAGCGCTATTTAACCTCTCAAAAGCAAATATTAGTTTTGAACTAAATAAAATCTAAAACACGTGTCCTCTTGGCATCCTTAAATTCCTTATAAAAGAAGATTGGGAAGTCATTGGATTTTTTTGGGCCTTGATTTTTCAATGTAGTAGTTGGTGATGAAGGATTATCCTTGTTACTTTTGTTACCTTATTTTGTATTAAGATAAAAAGACAATGAGGTTGTAGAACTTTGATTTATCACTGTTTGAAGAATAACATTGCTCTTTAGGGAACACGTAAGTGGAGAAACAAGAACAAATGAGTCCAAACATGTACTAACTAACAACATTACATGATTAACGTTTGAAAGAAAGTCAATTGCGAGTTGTTTTGACAAAAAAGTATATTGAGATTCTGCTAAATGTGGGTGCCATTAACAACCCTTACTGTTTATTCGCATGAAGGGATTTTTTAGTAAAGATTACATGCTTAGGGTTGCTAAGATCAGATAACATCTTCTCAATGAGCCAAACGGTACACTTTAAAGCAAAGATACATGATTATTGGACTTACACAAAGTGTTGATTTGTTTGAGAAGGAATAAACCGATGTATTTAGGGATATTTAACTGTGAGGAGAATGCAGCTTAGACCTTGCCTTGAGTCTACGCCTCACCTCAAGTATAAGGAAGCAGCTTGACTTGTCTTTCGTTTTTTAAATTAGTTGTGATATACTCATTTGACCCTTAAAGTTGTCCAAATTGTTATTTGTAAATTTCTATTTGCTTTATATGTTACATAACTTCATTATGAGTTGGATTATCTCTCTGTCATATTAGTTATTGATGAAATTTGCAACTACCTACATCCATCAGAAATCCTTTGGCTTCTCAAAAAGTATGGTGAAAAGTTTGGTTTTCTCCCGGTTGGTTTGAAAGAAAAGGTTTGAGCTTTGCATTGATCTATTGTATATCTCACAACCAAAAATTTGGGCTTAGTTTGGTGGCTTTAATATATGTGATATGTTTAAGTCTACACTTCTATAAAAAAGAAGAGTCGGAGATTATTATGAACTTTCTGATATGTAGTACTCTTGGAGTAGGATGAGAAAACATTGAGTTTGATATATGTTAGATGTTTACTGCAGGTCAAAGTTACAGTTTTACATGCTCTGTAATTACTTTATGTATTTCGATAAAGATTATTGAGTGAACTTGGTGCGAGTCAAATGCTAACATTTTCTCGAATATTTTCTTTTTCAGTTTTTTCAGATGCTAACAGTCTGTTAATTTTTTTTGAAGTAAAAAGGTTAAGCTACAAAATGGTGTATACCTTAGCCCTAAGCCCATGCCTTAGATCCTTGGCATGCTGACCGCATTTTCTATATAGAATCACTTGTGACGGAATACAGTATCATTACGAGCCAATCAAAGATATGGAATGAATGCAAGAGGCTTCATTTGTTTGCTATATGACGTGTAACAAACGGCCCAAGAGAAACCTATAAACCTGTTACACACAAGTAGTCCAACCATTCAATAGAAGCACTGAGCCACACTTACCTAGCCTGCATACATGTGAAGAAGATAGCTCCACATCTTTAGGCTTGAGTGGATTGATTAGACAGTCTGCCTCAGTCCCATTTTAAAATCCTGGCCCTATGGATTCTAGTCATCACACCCCCCCTTCTCAACAGACAAATAAAGGCATTCACCCTTAAAGGCACCTTCGTCCTCTAAATCAACCTAACCGTCTCTAGGATCAGACTAAATGAGTAGTCAAGGCCATGTAAGCCTTCTTGATAGAGGAATCACTGCCAACCCACGTCCAAAGTTGATGTAAAGGGAATATCAGGGATGAGATGAGGACAACATTATCATGACTTGGCTTGTGGGTTGTGTAAGGAATGAAGAATGAGGGGTAGAATCACTTAGAAATAGGAGGATAACATAAGATAGTGGTAGAGGAATATTCCAAACTCAATTGAGTCATGATCTCTAAATCTGATAATCTGGTTTCCAACAATGGCCCAACATCCCTTTTATATAAGGGGGGTTGATTACAAAATAAAAAGGAAAATAAAATAACCGTCAAACAAACCCTAATTGACTCCTAAAACAGTTCTAAGCAAATAACCTATCATAAACATTAAGATCCTAATTAATCTCAATTTGTTTAGTGAAAGTTTGACGAACTTAAAGTAACTCTAATGGATGGAAGACTCTAAGTTGAAATTTCTATTAGTGATTGCATCAATTCTCCTATGTTCAGAAAATTCATCTCCCAATAAGCTACGTTATCGGGCACGGGACACTATGAGCTGATTTTAAATTTTAATGCACATGAATTCGTGTTTGAAGAACAATCGTAGATCATAAAAATCAAGCGCGAGGCTTGATTACTTGGATCTAGTGCCCCTGAAGCGGTCGAAGAACAAATGCAGATCTTAAGGTGGAGTCCATGTTGATGTTCCAATTGTCTTGAACTATTATTGATGTCCATCAAAATCGTGGTTGAAAAATTGTTGTGATATCTTCAACAGGTGCGCTGTGGAATTCAGAGGAGCCATGGAGCACGGACATCGAAACCCCATGATGATGGGAAGTGTAGGGAACGATAGATTTTAGTTCCTTTTTATCATATGATCCAAAGCCACCAAATTCGTAATAGAAATAAGACTCTTCTCCTTTTCTTATTTCAACAATTTTCTTGTAATTTTGTTGCATTTAGGGGCATAACAACAAATAATTTACTATAGTTTCTTCTCCATGTATTCCCAAATGATGAATTTAGTTACTGATACGACAATGATGATGACACATGATTGATCATTTTTGCTCGTCGGTCCTGCAATGTTCGTTGTTGTGGAAGGAGCAAGGGTGATTTACAAGAGAACGAGGATGGTGACACTCATGGTTTGACAGAGGCGCATGGCGACAATGTGGTTTGGGGTCAATGAAGTGCAAACAAGTGGTTGTGATAATGTTGACTGTGGAGATGTTTGTCATGAGGGTGTTGTTTCACTGATGGTTAGGTGAGAAGAACAGTTACAATGGTTCCCCGAATAACATTTGCGGCAACATAGGTGCGAGACAATAGTACGCCTTGGTGATCTGGAGATGCCTTGGGTGCACTTCCTCGTACGACTGCTCTTCCTCGAATTCCTTTGGGAAGTGGACGAAAAATGTTCTCTTGTGTGCTCGTTAGAAACTTCGATCGGAAGAGATAGTTCCTCAGATGATGCAAAATCTAGAGAGTTTGATGAAACTATTTGAGGATACCCTTCATCCTTTTCTTTTTGGGGTCTTTTTATTGATGTCGGATTTGAGTTGCGTGGGTCGTGCAATGAACACAACTTCTTTGATGGATGTGTACTTTCCTTGATCAATGACTCCAACCAATATTGTACCTTCAATCATGATTGGAGGCTATTCTTCAACTTCTTTTGCGGCTAATACGAACTGTGGCCCAATCAATCTAGTTTGAGCCTGGTTTACAAATAACTAATAGGACCTTTGAATCGTGAGAACGATTCAAACTCCATGCTCAAATACAACTTGATGTATAGTCATTTTTATTAGTTGGGGGAGAGGGTGGGGTTGGTACCCTGTTCCTTGGAGTGGGAGCTCACTTGATGCGGATTGGTTTTGGAGCGTCGTCGATAAATAAAATAATTTGGACGGTGGAATTTCGGTGGAGAAAATAGAGGGGTTGAGAAGAAGAAACTCGTCGGGAACGAGGGGTTGAGGGAGAAGAAGCGCGAAGACCGCGTAGGAGAGAAGAGGGATAGGGAATAACTCTCAAATTGATAACGTCATCAACTCACTAAAACAATGGACCCTCATCCCTTTATATAGGAGGGATGAGATTACAAAAATAGTAAACTAATTTAAATTGACAACTAATTATCCTAATTAGACTCTAACTAATTAACCGACCAAATTTAAAAATCAAATCTATAACTAATTGTTGGAGATCGCTGACGATCTCATTTATTTAATTAAAGACACGACAACTTAAATAAACGTAAATAAAATTGACCAATAAAATTAGATAAATATTGGGCCCTATCCGTTAGATCCACGCTGCATCAACTCTCCTCCGCTTTAAAAATTCGTCTCCCGACGAATTGCTTGATCTTCGCACACCGTTGGAGAACTTGATCTTGAAACAACAGCCTCAAATTCCCCCAATTAGATCCTTTTCAACATTACGTTTGTAGTTTTTCTCAATTGGAGGGCATCTCTGCAATTTTCGCACCCCTTCATTCTTCCTTAATTTCCTATCACTTTTGGTCTTTCTGCAAATAGGGGGTTCAGGGGATTTTCTTTTGCAATTTTCCCCAATTAATCTCCAATCCCACATGTCGTGGGACTCAAATCCCGTAACCAGCGGCCCTCTTGTTAGGGTTCGCCCGAGCTTCTTGCACATACAGCGCGGGCAGGGGAGGCGGTTTCGCGAGGGTGGGCGCACGTGAAGGGGGGCGTTATCGGCAACAGCGCGGGAGTTTGGGTTGGGGAGAAAGAGGCGCAGGTAGGGGGGAAGAGGATGGCGAGGGCGGGGCTGGTGCGACACTGTGGGGAGGCGGAAGCGAGGCGAGTGGCGCGCGGAGGTGGGGCAATGGGGGTTGCGGGCCGGTGATGGTTGGTGGCGAGGCGAAGTAGCGGGGAGGAGTGGGCGTCGGGGGAGGCGAAGTGCGGGTCTGGGCGGCGGGAGCTTGTGGGTCTGGTCGGGTTTTGGGCTTCGGGGGGTGGGGATGAAGGGAGGGGGGGGGCAGCTGTGGCCGGGCCTGAGTCGCAGAGGAGTTTGGGGGTCGCGGGAGGGCCGTCGACGGTGCGACGAGGGTCTGGACGGCCTGGGGAGGTGTCGGCGAGCCTTGGGGTAGGATTGGAGCCGTCGGGGCTGTGAGAAGGGGGCCCGATGGTGCGGGGCTGCCATTGTTGGGTTGCAGCGGGGTTGGGGCTGACATCGGGGACGTCATTGCGATGGGGGCTGATCTGAAACGTTCTGGACAGCAAGCGTTTCGGCCCTTTCTTCCTCTAAAACGGCCTGGACAGCGGTTGAATCATCGTTGACGGCTAGATCTTCGTCTTCAACTTCGGGTTCGGTGCTTGGAGGCTTCGATAGGACGCACATAGCCTTGAGATTAGCCATGATCTCTCGACCTTTGGACTGGGACTCTTGATATCTGGATTGGAAATATAGATCTTGGGCCTCAAAATCTTGCCATTTTGTTCGAAAGTCTTCTTCGGCTCGCCGTTTACGCTCCGACGAATGATGGTGTTTCGTCGCATGTTGGCGCGAACGTCTGGACGGATCGTCAGATCGTGAGGACGATCTGTAGGCCATGCTCTGATACCAAATGATGCGGATTGGTTTTGGAGCGTCATCGATAAATAAAATAATTTGGGCGGTGGAATTTCGGTGGAGAAAATAGAGGGGTTGAGAAGAAGAAACTCGTCGGGAACGAGTGGTTGAGGGAGAAGAAGCGCGAAGACCGCGTAGGAGAGAAGAGGGATAGGGAATAACTCTCAAATTGATAACATCATCAACTCACTAAAACAATGGACCCTCATCCCTTTATATAGGAGGGATGGGATTACAAAAATAGTAAACTAATTTAAATTGACAACTAATTATCCTAATTAGACTCTAACTAATTAACCAACCAAATTTAAAAATCAAATCTATAACTAATTGTTGGAGATCACAGGCGATCTCATTTATTTAATTAAAGACATGCCAACTTAAATAAATGTAAATAAAATTGACCAATAAAATTAGATAAATATTGGGCCCTATCCGTTGGATCCACGCTGCATCATCACTGCTTCAACCACTAGACAGTTACAATGGGTTCATCTAGTCAGAAATTCTAGATGAGGATAGAAAGAGAATCAATGCGGCAACCTTCATGAGTTGAGAGAAGAACGGGGATAAGCCTTCTTGATCGAGGAACCACCTCAGCCCATGTCTAGATTTCACGCCCATCATAAGCCCCTCTACCATATCAAGAAATTCCGTAATAATAAACTCCTGAAATCCTCTGCTTTGAGAACTCAAACAAAATGTAGGGGCCCATGCCTAATCAGACCTCCATATCTTTAACCACCAACGTGAAGTTCTGATAGCAAAAGGCCCCATCTTTAGCCCAATCATTCCTGTAGAACAAAAAGAATTACCAACCACCGGTTTAAAAAAAAAGGCATCACCTACAGTGAAATATAACTCACCACAGTCTGTTGGAGTTGCTAGGATTTTATTTTTATGCTTAAATTTGAACCATGGACAGAGCGAAGTGGCTCATGGTTACTCTGTCATTTACCTTGGATGTTTAGTGGGGCTTTCTTTTGTATTTTGTGTTTAATTGTATCTACTTAGGATTCTCCAGCTAGAGAGTCTGGTGTAATTTCGTAGCGGATGGGTTACCTGTTTTTGCACTTTCACTACTCCCACATTTTATAGCAATTAGTAGTCAGATTGTCTAAATTAAGATAACCTAGCTGCATCTCAAATGGATTTAGGAGGATGGTGAGAGTTAACACACCCTGAATTTTACTACTTTTTGAAATTATGTACTTCGTTGATCCTCCAATCTTGGTTCAAATTTACTTCATGCATAATTGACCATTTCTGCTTATAGAAAGCCAGCTATCTATTGCATATTAGTTTTGTTGATGGAAAGAGAGAATTTGATTATTCATAAAGTCCTAGGGTTTTTTTAAATAAGAGAGTAATCTGTTGGACAAATTACATAAAAGAGACAGATAAAATAGAAAAAATATAATAGATACAAAACATAGTAAATATCTCAATACTCCCCCTCAAGCTGAAGCATGTATATATCAATCATGCTCAGCTTGGAACAACATGTGAGACCCGTCCGGGATCCGGATTACCCGTTTACACATCATTCGCAACATTGCGTTCGCTATCGATCGCAACAGGTTACCGAAAATGAGGGAAAAATTTTCACATTTCGAATGACATTCACAATAATGATAAACAACAGCAGAACTAACAAGTATCACCAATTTCATTTTTGAATTAATTGCTATATAACATTACATGTGTCAAAAGTAAATGACAGTCTATACATATATCCCAAAATATAATAGAAGAGAGAAGTAAGCACACAAGAGTTACATATAACTTGAACAAAGCTGTAATATGTACTGTAAACAAAAAAACTTTTTGAACCGCGGAAGCTCAAGGTCCAGCTGTCAATCTACTGAGTCGCAGCCGCCTTGCCTGCCATTCATGTTAGGAAGAAAATATGTCAACAAAGGTTGAGTACAATCTAATTTATTAAAAATGAAACTGGTTTTTCAGTGGTCTCAAAAGAAAACAAGTAGATTATTGCCATGTAAAATTTAATATGCTATTTGTGTGGAAATTGGCTTTAAAACCATTTTATATATGAATTCTCTTTTTCACTCACCACTTCACTATTCCCACTTAATGTTCTTGTTTAATTATAAGATTTAAATTTAGGTAAACATCATTTAATATGCTACTTGTGTGGAATTTGGCTTTCAAATTGTTTATATATGAATTCTCTTTTTCACTCACCACCTCACTATTCCCACTTAATGTTCTTATGTAATTATAAGATCTAAATTTAGGTAAACATCATTTTATTATTTATAAGACACGTTGACAGATCTTAGAAGATGTAGATGTGTTTCCTGTTTTGGTATTAGTTTTTGTCTAATTCCTCAAGCTCAGTGGATTAGTCTGTGGTATTGGTCCGGGTGAGACCTCATGCTATGACTCTAAGGCAGGAAGAATGCCTTAGGGTTGGGATGCCTCCGTAGGCATGTAATGGAGTGTAATGCATCCTAACTAAGTTCCCAAGACGTCCATAAGATTCACCTAACAACTTGTACTAGTAGCTCTCATTCTAGTATAGAAGATTTCCATACCACGGTCCTTTCTTCCTTTCTATTGTTGTGAGATATCATATGTGATGATGCGTCTTATTAATTGATGAATGATTATTGATGATTGTTGATTGAAGATTTTCAGGATCTAATCTCTTTCATCGTCAGCACCTACTGGTGGAACCGTAATCATAACTCAATTCCATCTGACAACAATCTTTTCTTAGTCAGGACCTACTGGTGGAACAATAACCACAACTCAATTCCATTTGACAACGATCTTTCTTCTTCAGGACCTATTGGCGGAACAGTAACTAAAAACTCAAGCAATGAGGAATCCTCCTAAGAGACTATTCCGTCTCGCACTCTCAGTGGAGGTGCGGTCTAGGAGAGGGCTAGGTACACTCTAGAACTACTCCCCTGAGATGGGTGGGAGAGACTCTTCGGTCTAAGTCACTCCAAAAAACCGACTTTACCGATATGGACAAAATGAGCTCGAAAAGCAAAATCAGTGGTCCTCCAGCCTAGGTATCCTACTGAAACAAGGTTAGCGGAACTGGTCAATAACTAGATCCTAACAAAGCGTAAAAACACTGTGAGCTCACACAAAAATCATAAAAAGGACTGGGATCCTAGACCCGTGCACTAGGCGACCGCTGCCCTAACTGGGCTTCCTATTTCCCGTCCAGCTGAGGGTCACCATGCCCTCGCACGATCCGATGTAAGGATCACCATGACCGGCACTATTAATTGACATCACGGATTTGCCACCATATTTACTTACTTGATTCCTCATCCTTTCTCGATCTCTCAGTGGTTAACTTTATAGATTTAGGCATCTTGTCAACGATCTTATTAATAGTGATCAACCATTAGTAGAGTATACTTGAAGGATTATTTCGTGAAGATGATCAGTCCTTGTGATCACAGGTTATCATTTTTACAATCATGAGATTGGAAGCTACTCATTGGATCTGGATCTAAGTTTAAATCAATGCCAAAGTTCCCAACTTTTCTTATTTAACTCATGTGATTTAGGGGCTACTCATTAGATCTAGATTTAAGTTCTATCATCCAATTCACGTAAAATCCTTAATTCTTTCATAATTCAAAGCATGAATCCCATAACCTACTGATTGGTCTAAATCAAGACCAATTTCATATAAAATTCCTAATTCTTTCATTTTTTAAAACATAAATATTTTAGCCTAGACCTTAATCTGAAATCAGAATCAAATCCTTTCCAAAATTTTAATCTTTTAGTGTACTAAGCCTTATCCCACTATAATTAGGGTCGACTACATGGATTCTTGCTCAAATCCATGTTGAAAGATTCAACTATTTTTTACGGTGGACGTCGACTACCTAACGCAACCCCTGCAAGAGTGGGATTTGAACCCTGGTCTTTTGTGTGGTAAACACACTGTAATACCACTAGACCATTAAGTGGGTACCAAAATCTTAATCTTTTGATCTTCCAAAATAAAGTTTTTGTGGCCTATTTAGTGTTCTAAAATTTGAATCAATCTTATGCAGCAACACCTCACTTTTCATCATTTTACCCATGAAATCTCGAGTAGTAATAGGTCTGAAATTGAACTTAATTGTGTTTTATTTATCCCCAATCTCTTATCTTTTAAATCCTAAAATCTGTAGCTATTTGTGGTCGGATTTTAAACTCATATTGCATGCTAATCATCCCCAAATCTTTCACAATTCACGCATGAAAGCTGTTGCTATGGTGGTTTCATTATAAACTCAAATTACATGCAAATCGTCCCCAAATCTTTCACAATTTAAGCATGAAAACTTTAGCTATTTATGCTCTGAAATCTGATCATAATCATGCCGTTTTATCCCCATTTCTTTCAAATTTAAAGGCATGAACAACAACAAAATAATGGTCTAAAATTCGATCGTAATCATGCCATTTTACCCCTATTTCTTTCAAATTTAAAGGTATGAACATCAGTAAAACAATGGTCTGAAATTTTATCATAATCATGCCATTTTACCGCTATTTTTTTCAAATTTAAAGGCATGAACAACAACAAAACAATGGTATGGAATTTGATCATAATCATGTCATTTTACCCCTTTTTTTCAAATTTAAAGGCATGAACAACAACAAACCAAAGATATGAAATTTGATCATAATCATGCCATTTTACCTCTATTTCTTTCAAATTTAAAAGCATGGACAATCAAAACAATGGTCTGAAATTTGATCATAATCATGCCATTTTGCCCCTATTTCTTTCAAATTTAAAGGCATGGATAACATCAAAACAATAGTCTGAAATTAGATCTAACATGCACGCAATCATCTCCTATTTTTCCATGTTAAAGGCATGGTATCAATAGCTATATAAGGGCTTTAAATTTGGATTTTTAGGAACATGGATGGCAGCAAAAGGTGGGGGAATTGTAACTTGGATCTCTAATTTTTTAGTTATCAATTTAGGCTTAATCTTGCATGCCGCAAGGCATGCAACAGTTTCCAGGAGTTCATTGTAGCAGCAGCAAGGAGGCAACAAGTATGGCTGCCTTTGGAGTAGCACAGGGGCTGCTGGGAGTAGCTTCCAGATGCTTCCAAATGCTGGAAATAGCAGCAGCAACCTCCAGCTGTTGGCAGTTGCTTTGGAGGAAGCAGCAGCTGCTGCAACTACAAGGTACCCACATGCTGCTTGGAGCAGCTCCAGCCGACTGCCTGGAGCAACAGTAGGGGCAGCTGAAGGGGCCTTCGTTGGAGAGAATTAGAGGGAAAAAGAGAGAAGAGAGAGTTGGAAATTTGGGAGAAATGAGGAGGGGTTTAGGAGTTACAAATAAGGGGAGGAGTGGGTTTGGGTGTTGCCAAGTGGAATGAAGTTTGGGGGCCAATTGTTGGGGACCGAGCACAGCTGGAATTCTGAAATAAAAAAGTATTATTTATTATTTTTTGAAAATATACTTTCTCTCTCTTATATGGAATACCAAAGTCATCCGTATTTGCACCTCGAATATCCGATTCTGGTGATCAATAACTTGTTTCGACCGTCTCTGAATGACGATCAAAATGAGTATAATATTCATATACTTCTGATCTGAGATGAATTCAGAGATTGTCGAGATATTGTTTTGATTTGCGATTAAATTTTATGATTTTAAATTGTCAAACGACCTTCGATCAACGAACGATCGATTTTATTGCTCTTATTTGTCGATACAAATTCTATTGTGGTCTCGGTTTATTTTTGCGATTTTCGATTGTGTCGCGGCTTTTTCGATGGTACACTTTACGCTGCAATCGATTTTTGTTCGATTGATCTCAAACGAATTTTGATTTCCGATTTATTGATTGATTTAGATCATTTAATATTGATCGATCGCTTTATCGGATCATATGGACCATAGGTTGGTCGGTTTTGGGTTATTCGGATCCAGATGTTACTAATATAAAAACCTCCAAGGGGTCTCGTCTTCGAGACTCGGGTCAATGTCACTATGTGTTTTTCCCGAGTTTCATCTTATCATAAAAACCTCAATGGTTTTTAAACCCATAAAAACCTCAAAGAGGAAACAAACCACAATCTTTTAACATGTATATAATTAAGTGGGCTTGTTTTGAGGATTTTCTGATAAGAGCTATGGGTATCATACCCACATGTTGTGAACTCCCTCGGATCCGGGTATCCATTTACGTTGCGTTTGCAATATTACATTCATTGGTATCACATTAAAAGTATGAATTTACGGGGAAATTTTTCGCGCTGCAATAATTGCACATGACATTCCAACCACATTCATCAGATTCAATAAGACAATTGCCACCAAAATTTGATTTCATTCATTTTCATAATATATAGAAATGTACATCAGTCTGACAGTACATATAGAATCCCAAAATTTTTAAGCAGAAGAGAAAGGGAGCAAAATACATCATAATTTGAACCAAAAACTGCAACAAAAGTAACATACCGTCTGGTATATACTCTATCGCCTGGAATCATGGATAGCTACTGAGCAGCATGCTGTTTGCCTGCCAAAACGTGTTAGGAAAGAAGAGGCGTCAGGGGGCGTTGGTACCTCCCAAAAACTTAAAAAATAACTGGCATTTAATATGTTCAAGAGCAAGCAAGTAGAAAGGCAGGAATAACTCAAATTTATTTCTACTTGCGTTCCCATGATCAGCCATTATCCCATCATTTCCCATATACACCATTTTTTTGTACTTGATTGTTCATAAGTGTACGTGTATATATATGTACATATATTCTCATATTATTATAATCATAATATTTCAAAACATTTATTATAGTTACTTCAACTCAACTTTGATTGTGATTTCTCCAACTCTCAACTGTAACTATCTCAGATGTAACTCTAGATGGCTTAGATGTAGACATGGATGATTTTAGATGTAGAATCACCAAGTTTGTTGGCGAAAGAAAAAACTCAAACGGTGAGGTAGCCTACAAATGGCTCTTCCGTCTCGCCCTCTAATTGGAAGTACGGTCCAATAGAGGGACAAGTCTACTCCAAAACTACGCCACTGAGACGGGTGAGAGAGACTCTCCGGAAAAGTCACTCTAGAAACTGGCCCGACTAGTACGGGCAGACTTGCTCTTACGGAAAAACTAAAATCGAGGATCCCCCGCATGGGTATCCTAAAACAGAGGGTTAGCGGAACTGGTCAAAGTCGGGATCCCAACGAAGCGTAAAAACACTGTGAGCTCGCGTAAAACCATGTAAAAGAGTGGGATCCTAGACCCGCGCACTTGGCGGCCGCTGCCCGGACTAGGCTTCCTATCTCTCGCGCAGTTGAGGGTCACCGCGCCCTCGCACAATCAAGTGTAATGGTCACCATGACTGGCACTATAATTCATAAGTTATTATTGATTCATGATCATCATCACTTGTTTGTTCACTCATATCTTTCCCAATTCTCTCTGTGGTTAATCGTACATATCTAGATCTCCTGGTTGACGATCTCATTAATAGTAAACAATAGATAGCAATGTATATTTAAAACATGACTTATGAATATGTTCGGTCTATATGGTCATAGGTTATTATTTTTTCAAAAAAAATCATGATATTTGGAAGCTAATTACTGAATTTAGATCTAAGTTCAATCAATCAAAATGGTCGGGTTACTAAATGCAAAAGAGTGAGAAATTTATAGCTAGATCCTAGATACTTAAGTATCATAATATGGTACATATGTGTGTGATACTAACATTAATAAAAACTTGGATCAGTAACTTCATGAGCATGAGCTTTCGCCTTCTGATGCTATTAAGCAAATGCACTCTTGTGATCAGATGTCAAGGAATGAAGACATAGATGTTGGACTATATATACGAATATTATCAAATTTGATGAATCCTGGGAAGATTTCTTTGCTAATATAGAGAAATGGTGAGTTAATGTTTTACCAAATGCTGGAATGATTAGGGTCCCCTTGAAGACATAATGATCATGTTCTAGGCATATAGCTTCCTTGTTAGTGTACTAAAACAACCAGGCATCTCTCCAATTCCTCTTTCTTGTATTATACAAGAACACTGCAAGTTTCAACACCCTCTCAAATGTTCTTGATAAGACCGCTGCTTCAAAATTTTAGCCAACGTAAGGTAGATTGAACTTCAGTCCTAACCCATATGCAGTGTTGTAAAAGTCGCCCGACTGGCCCGATTAGTAGGTCCGACTAGTCTAGTCAGTGGGGTGGCCGACCGAGTACCGACTAATTCCGACTAGGTACACTAATCGACCAATTTTCGCTCGGAGATACCGTATTTTTTTTAATGTTTTACTTTTTTTATAAGCAAACTTAGTATAATATGCCTAATGTTTTATTTAAATTCAATATTTTCTTTTATTTTATTGTGGTAATATATAAATGTACAAAATCTATGTAAATATATGTATAAAAATGAGTTATATCTTTAAAATAATTATAAAAATTCAAAGTCGATTAAAGTCAGACTAAATCCGATTAGTCGTCCGACTGCCGATTAATCCTTAGTCAGTGACCCAACCGACCGAGTACCGACTACCGACTTTTGCAACCTTGCCCATATGAGGACGGATAATTTTCAAGATAGGTATTTTGGGAAACCAGGCAACAAGTTCTACTATGCAATTTAAACAATTCTTCTAAGGCATAAATACTCGTATATTTATAGTCAACAAGTTCTACTATGCAATTTAAACAATTCTTCTAAGGCATAAATACTTGTATATTTATAGAACTACAGGTTCTTCATACCAATTATGAACAACTTATATTATAAGAAAAACAATACAGGTATATGGATTGGCTATTAATTTTTAGTTTTAAGTGAAGTCGAACATTTAAAAGAAATCCACACCAACACAGATCAAACATTACATATATGAATAAGGAAATTAAGACCGATTTCACCTTGTCTATACCACACCAGCACCTACTATTTGAACACTACCTGAGATGGACTTTATTCTATTTTAAGAATGTTTGAATATTGTTACTTCCATATGTTCAGTTCCGAGAAAATATTTAACTTAAGGTAAATAGGTCCTGCTTAATTAACAAGTGTGGAAATGCAAAAAATGTAATTCATACTAAGTAGAATCATACTTTAGACAATGAAACCCTATTCACCCAATGTAGACAGAAGATAGAAACTGGGATGGAATATCATGCATTGTAAATAGAAAAAAAATGTCCCTGATTTCTTAACAGTAGCTGAAAATTTGATTTTTTAAATTACTTTTCTTATATTTTTGGAATAGTAGAAAAATCTTTAATTTATTTGACATATTACCTAAGAACAATTTCCAATAATGGATCCAAGGCTGTAATAAGCCCACATATATAGCAGCAAAGGGGTTGGATCGACCATATATGGCAGCAAGGAGAAGGAATACGAGACTGTACATGCAAGGAAACAATTTGGATGGAAAAGGGATTATACACATGTATGGCAGCAAGAGTTAGGTAAGGAAAGTACCTCTTTTGGGTCTCAAATTGAAGATCAAAACCTTGCATGCAACCCCTAACTGGAGAGGATGAGTTTGCATGCAGTAACAGGGAGGAGAAGATGTCTTTCAGCAGCTGGAATGGCTGCTTTTGAGCAGCAGACATTGGTTGCAAGAACAACAGGGCAACTTCCTTGGAGCAATTTCCAGTTGGTGCTTGAACCTGGAGTATCAAGACCGGTAGCAGCAGTTGCAGCTCTCTGGAGAACAACAGTAGAACTGCTGGAATTTAGAGGAAAAATAAACCTTCGGCTGAGAAGGATAGAAAGTTTTTGGGGGACAACGTGAAGTGCAAAGAAGGGTAAGGTTTGACATTTATAAGAAGATGGGAATGTTTATTCTTTGCCAAATGGAAAGGCAAGGTGCCAAGTGATTATTGTAGCTGTAATTAAGTTTAATAATTTAATATATTATTTTTTTTAAACTGATGGATTCTTTATATACATATATAGTGAACAGTAGTAGTCTACTACTGTACAATAAAATTTTATTATTATTTAACCAAAAACTATATTTAACGTATTTAAAGTGGACAATACGCACACCTCGAGCTTCCGTTTTCGAAGCGTAATATCTTGATTTGACCATCTCTGAACGACGATCAAAATGAGTATAATATTGATATACTTTTGATCGGGTTTGAGCGTTCGATTTTTTTAGATACGGTTTCGGTTTGGAGGTTAAATTTTGTGATATAAAAATATCAAACGACCTCCAATTGACGAACGATCAATTTCGTTGGTCTCGTTTCGTCGAATTGGATCTAATGACGGTCTCGGTTCGTTTTGAGTTTTCTGAATTTGCGTCGCGGCTTTTTCGGGCACGCATTACGACGCGATCAATTTTTTTGGTCGATTTTGCCCGAACGACTTTTGATTCACGATCAATTGATCGTTTTAGGTTGTTTGGTATTGATCAACAACTTTATTGGGTTAATCGGACCCAAATCAGGTCGAGGTTGGGTTTATGCGTATCCCGGGTGTTACACATGTCTGCTTCAGTCTCCCATGTTGCCTCTTCTAAACCATGTCGGTGTCATATAACCTTGACTAGAGTAATCTCTTTGTTGTGAAGCTTCTTCACAACACGCTGCTCTGACCTCTTCTTGAATGTCAAGTCGGGTTCCACATCCAGATTCTCATAGCTGATGACGTGCCGAGGGTTGTGCATGTAATTACTTAGGTTGGATATATAAACGAAATTGTGTATGACTGATAGGTGTGGATGAAGGGCTACTCGATAGGCCACCTCCCCTCACGAGCAATGATCTCAAATGGTTCAACATATCGTAGCGTGAACTTGCCACGAACACCAAATCTCTATACTCCCTTCTTGGGAGATCCTCGTAGGAACTCCCAATCTCCCATTTGTATTTACAGGAATTTCATCAGTATGAAAGATTATGTTGAATATTGATAAGTCATATTTGAAATGGATTATGAGAAGGTGGTTGGATTACCTGAAACTCCAAATCTCTTCTCCGACGGTCTGCATAGCTTTTCTGGCAGCTCTGTGCAGTCAGAGACTTCTGCCTCACAAGACCATCAGCCCTCGCAGTCTCCTCCAAGAGATCTATGGTGTAAAGAGCATGGTCACCTACCTCACGTCAACTGAGAGGTGTGAGACATCTTCGCTTGTATATTGCTTCAAATGGTGCCATATTGATACTGGAATGATGACTGTTGTTGTATGTAAATTCTACCAACGACAGGTGGTCCTTCCAAGACCTTTTCCACTCAAGGGTACACATGAGCAAATTCTCAAGTGTCTGAATGGTACGCTCGTTCTGTCCGTCGGTCAGTAGATGGTATGCGGAACTCATCTTCAGTTCTGTCTGTAGTGTTGACATTAACTGGTACCGATAGTGAGATGTAAACCTCGGGTCTCTGTTAGACACCACCTCACGTGGTATACCATGAAGCTTGATAATGCTCTGCACATATAATCTGGCCAATCTAGATGGAGTATAGGTCATGCTGACAGGTATGGAATGGGATGATTTGGTCAACCTATCAACAATGGCCCAAATAGCATCATGACCACCTGGTGTCCTCAGCAGTCCAATGATAAAATTCAGATAAATAATCTCCCATTTCCACTTGGGAATGGGGAGAGACTTTAATAGCCCTAGTGGTCTCCTATGCTCAGCTTTGACCATCTGACAGGTCAAGCATCTGTTGACATAATGTACCACATCACGCTTCATCTCGTCCCACCAGAAATGTTGGCGTAAATCCTGATACATTTTTGTGTTGCTAGGATGAATAAACAATCGTGAATTGTGTGCCTCATCAAGAATGTCTCTGCATAACTGCTCATTGTTGGGCACGACCCAACCAAACTTCCACAAAATGCAATCGATCACCACAAAATCATAAAATTCGTCCTTGATGGTACGCATGTACCTGTCTTTGATCAAAGGATCTGACTTCTGACCTTCTACTATGCGATCCCACAAACTGTTGAATCGTGGAGGCACGACAATAGATATGGATGCACTCTCCTGAGAATGCCAATCAGTCAATGCTGTGAGCATATCTCATGTGTATAACTAGTTTATCGTACCCTCTACACGAGCTCTCCTGCTAAGCGCATCAACCAACACGTTTCCCTTAACAGAGTGGTAAGAAATTGTGCAGTCGTAATCCTTTAGTAGCTCAAGCCACCTGCGTTGTCTCATGTTCAACTCCTTCTGTTCAAAGATGTATTTCAAACTCTTGTGATCTGTGAAAATCTCAAAGTTCACCCCATAGAGATTGTGGTGCAAGATCTTCAAAGTGAAGACAACTGACGCCAACTCCAAGTCATGGGTGGGGTAATTCTGCTCATGCGACCTCAACTGGCATGATGCATATGCAATCACGTGACTCGTTGCATCAGAACCACTCCTAATCCTTCTCCTGAGGCATCTGTGTATATTGCATAATCCTGTGTACCTAAAGGAAGTGCAAGAATGCGTGCCGTAGTCAATCTTTCCTTCAATGTCTTAAAGGTCTGCTAGCACACATCGTCCCAAATAAAAGGAACTCCCTAGTCCAAGGACGCTACTCGGGAAAACTACTCAGGAAAAATCATTGATGAAACGTCTGTAATAACCCGCTAGTCCAAGGATGCTACGAATCTGAGTGACTGTTTTGCGATACTCTCAAGACATAACTACCTCAATCTTCACATGATTAACTGCGATACCTGCTCCAGAAATGACATGCCCAAGAAATGAGACATGTGATAACCAGAACTCATACTTGCTCAGCTTGGCATGTGGCTTGTGCTCTCGAAGTGTATCCAGGACTATCTTCAGATCATTTGCATGATCCCATTCATTCCGAGAATATATAAGTACATCGTCAATGAATGCAGTCATGAAGTTTTCCAAGTATGGATGGAAGATTCTGTTCGTCATATCCATGAATGATGTAGGGGCATTTGTGAGCCCAAACAACATTACAACAAACTTGTAGTGCCCATATTGAGTTCTGAATGCTGTCTTCGGAATATCTGATTCTCGTATTCTTAACTGACGGTAGCTAGATCGAAGATCGATCTTTGAAAATACCGAAGATCCTTGTAGCTGATCAAACGACTTATCAATGCGTGACGGAGAATAACGGTTCTTCAACGTTCTCTTGTTCAACTGTCTGTAATCAATGGACAATCTCATCGATCCATCCTTTCCTGACAAAAAGAACTGGAGCACGCCAAGGTGAAGTGTCGGCTTCACGAAACCTAAGTCAAGTAACTCTTGCAACTGCACCTTCAACTCTCTCAACTCAGTTGGTGCCATGCGTTAAGGAGCCATTGAGATCGATTGTGTATCTGGTAGTTATGTGATCTCAAACTCAATCTCTCTCTCAGGCGGCAAACATGGCATATCATCAGGAAACACATCAGGGTAGTCTGACACTACTCTGATGTCCTGGGTCATCATCTCATGATCGGATGTCTCTCGAACAAATGCTAAATATGAATCACATCCCTGATCAACAAGTCTCTGAGCTCTCAACACTGAGATGTACTCCATTTTGGAATCTGTAACGTACCCTCAAAGGTAAACTCGGGTAAGTCCAGAATCCTGAAGACAATTGTCTTCCTAGAGCAATCAACTAAGGTATGATGAGCTGACAACCAATATATGCCTAAAATCAAATCAAACTCGTCAAGCTGTAATAGCAGACAGTCTGCGATAATCTCGTGACCGCCAATCAGCATTGGTAAGTCTCTGACTATCAGTGAAATGTCGAACAACTAACCACCTGGCCCATGGATGTGGTAAGGAGGATATAGGGCCTCTTCAACTCTACCTAATGAAGCTAATAATCTTGAAATAATGAAGGAATGCATCGCTCCAGAATCAAGTAAAACATGGAAAGGTCAGCTCAAGATTGAGACCATATCTTTCACCACAGTAGCCGCTGATCGTGCCTGCTCCTCAGTCATTGTATGTAACTGACCTTGCTTAGATGGTACGGTGCTCGAACCAGCCACACTCTGTGTCTGTCTCTACTGCCTCCCGAAGTTGGATTTCCTTCCACGGAAACTTCCAGTACGTTATGCCAGTGGCTATGTAGGCTTTAGCTGCGGTCGAGGCTCACTAGAAGCATTGGAGCACTGATACCGATAATGACCCCACTCATTATACAAGTAGCATCGCCCAGACGGGGTAGGCGTAGTAGTCGTGTCGGTGCTCCGAGTTGGTCTTACTGGGGGTCTCTCCACTCCCTGGGACCCAGATGGTCGCGTTGAACTGGTGCCATGTTTGGCAAGTGCTCCTGCTAAAGTTGTCGCTGGAGATGAGCAGGCACTGCCAGAGAATGCTGAACCCGAAGGATTAAACCTTCGGGCTGATCTCTACTGCGGAAACGGTCGCCGTATCGGTCCGAACAACCTCTGTGGTGTGTGTACCGCTCCATACAAACTCCCAAAATGTCTCTCTAATATCCTAAAGCTTCTCCGCTGCATCAGTAGCCTCAGAGATGGAAGTGAGACATAGTCCATCCAGCTTCTCCTGCACCTTTTCCCTCATACTTCTGATGAATTTCTCCAAATTCTCTTCTGAGTGGTGTCTGTCGCGACAGCTCGGTGTAACGAACAAAGTACTGTTTAGCTGTCATCTGCCCCTATAAAAGCTCTACGTATAGTCGGCGCTGGGACTCCTTCCACTTCCCAGAAAAGAAGTAGGATCTGGATCTCGTATCGAAATTGTCCCATGTGGGCTCGTGTACCATCTCGGAAACTATTGCCTCCCACCATCTCTAGGTGAATGATGTCAGTGAATACTTCATAAAATATAACCACGAGTTTCGTGGTACATGAATCATCCGTATTACCTTCATCACTCTCTTCAACCCTGCTCAACCTCATCTGATGTCTCGATGCCCTCGAACACGGACACATTGGCTCGCTGATAAGAAGTAAAAATCATCTGATGCTTGCGTACATCAGAGTGTTCGGGTGCAATCTCGTCGACAAAAGGTACAAGGTTCTGCTCCCTGTCGTGATCTCCATCCTCTTCTCCATGTATTGGTATATCCTCATATAGATCATCGAACTGAGGCTGCTAAATTTCTACAGACTGTGGCTGGTCCTGTGATCGGTCGCGTTCCATCCTGAGATGGGTGGTAGGTAAAATTAGACAGCTCCTTGAACCTCATCTCTATGTCCGTCAGCTTGTCTGTGATATCTGTCTGCTGGGCCAAGATTTGGTCCTTCTGACCTCTAATAGTAGTCTGCTGCTGTTGGAGGTCGGTGAGGGCGGTCAGTATGTGCTCTAAACGATCCGTCATCTCCTGACAGTTCTAGACATCGTGGTTTTGCATGAGAACTATCATCGTTGGTCATAAAAATTGATGTTCATGGATACCATTAAGTATTAACTGTAGCTTTCTCTTCTTGGGATACGGTATGAAAATTAATTGCAAAAGGTAACATATATGATTGTTTAATTTAAATGTCATTCTTTTCCTTTCTCAGACTTGCGACAAGTCGGAGGACTGTCGCTATTCGAGAACTTAATGTGATCGGAATTATAATACCGCGAATGCGTATAGCGGGTTTCCACTGCTCTGATACCATTAAATGTAAGACCCGCCCGAGATCCGGGTTATCTTTTTGCACATCATTCGTAACATTACGTTCGCTATCGATTGCATCATGTTGCTAAAAATGAGGGAATATATTTCGCATTTCGAATGACATTCACAATAATGATAAACAATCACAGAACTAACAAGTGTCACCAATTTCATATTTACATTAATTTCCGTATAACATTAAATGTGTCAAAAGTAATTGACAATATGTATCCCAAAATATAACCAAAGAGAGAGAAATAAGTACATGAGAGTTACATATAACCTGAACAAAATTGTAATATGTACCGTAAAAAAACTGTCTGAACTGTGGATGCTCAAGGTCCAACTATCAGTCTACTGAGTCACATGAGCCTTGCCTGTCATTCATGTTAGGAAGAAAAGATGTCAACAAGGTTAAGTACAATGTAATTTATTAAAAATAAAACATGTATTCTAGTGGTTTCAAAAGAGAGCAAGTAGATAGGTGTTGCCATGTAAAATTTAATAAGCTACTTGCGTGGAAATTAGCTTTCAAACTATTTTGTATATGAATCCTCTTGTTCACTCACCACCTCACTATTCCCACTTAACGTTCTTATTTAATTATAAGATCGAAATTTAGGTAAACATCATTTTATTATTTATAAGACATGTTGACCTATCTTAGAAGATGTAGATGTTGTGTCTTTGTCTAATTCTTCAAACTCAGTGGATTAGTCCGTGGTCTTTGTCCGTACGAGACCTCACACTATGACTCTAAAGCAGGAAGAATGCCTTAGGGTTGGGGTGCCTCCGTAGGCATGTACTGGAGTGTAATGCATCCTAACTAAGTCCCAACACGTACACTAGCTTCACCTAACAACTTGTAGTAGTAGCTCTCATTCTAGTGCAGGGGATTTCCATGCTAGAATCCTTTGTTTATTTCTATTGTTGTGAGATATCATATGTGACGATGAATCTTATTAATTGTTGATGAATGATTATTGATGATTGATGATTGTTGATCGGAGATTTTCATAGGATCTTATCTCTTTCATCGCCAGCACCTACTGGCGGAACCGTAACCACAACTCAATTCCATCTGACAATGATCTTTTCTTCGCCATGACCAACTGGTGGAACAGTTCCTACACCTCAATTCCATTTGACAACGATCTTTTCTTCGTCAGTACCTACTGACAGAATAATAACTAAAGCTCAAGCGATGAGTAAGCCTCCTAAGTGACTCTTCCATCTCGCCCTCCCAATGGAAGTGCGGCCTCGGAGAGGGCTAGGCACACTCCATAACTACGCCCTTGAGACGGCTGGGAGACTCTCCGGTCCGAGTCATTCCAAAAACCGGCCCAACTGATGCAGGCAAAAGGAGCTCGAAAAGCAAAACCAAAGGTTCTCCAGCCTAGGTACCCAACTGAAACATGGTTAGCGGAATTGGTCAAAAACCTGGATCCCAATGAAGCGTAAAAACATTGCGTGCTCGCATAAAAATCGTAAAAAAGATTGGGATCTTAGACCCATACACTAAGCGGCTGCTGATCTACTTGGGCTTCCTATCTCATGCCCAGTTGAGGGTCACTGCACCCTCGTACGGTCAAGGTGTAAGGGTTACCATGATCGACACTATTAATTGACATCACCGATTCACCACCATATTTACTTACTTGATTCTTCATCCTTTCTCGATCTCTGCTGTGGTTAACTTTATAGATTTAGGCATCTTGTCAACGATCTTATTAATAGTGATCAATAGTTAGTAGAGTATAATTAAAGGATTATTTCATGAAGATGTTCAACCCTTGTGGTCACAGGTTATCATTTTTACAATAATGATCTACTCATTGGATATGGATCTAAGTTTAAATCAGTGCTAAAAATTCCAAACTTTTCTTATTAGCTCATGAGATGGAGGAGCTACTCATCAGATCCAGATTTAAGTTCAATTCTATCATCCAATTCATATGAAATCCCCATTTCTTTCATGATTCAAAGCATAAATCCCATACTCTACTGATTGGTCTAAATCAAGATCAATTTCATATAGAATTCCTAATTCTTTTATTTTTTAAAACATAAATCTTTTAGCCAACAAGTGGATTGGTACCTATTGTTGAGAAGCTAGAAAAGAAGTTGGCTGGTTGGAAAGCATCTTATCTTTCGAAGGGTGGGCGGCTGGTCATGGTGAAGGTAGTCGTTGTGGCAATTCCTATTTTCTGCGTGTCCATAATGGTGATGCCGGTGGGTATCCGTAAGAGATTGAAGTCCTTGATGTGATGCTTCTTCTTGAGTTCTAATCAAGATGGCAATGGGTTTGCATTGGTAGAATGATCGGTGATTACTACGACGATCGCGGGTGGAGGGTTAAGAGTGCTTCGGTTGGATGCCATGAACAAGACATTACTCGCGAAGTGGGTGAAGATATAAGGAGATGTGGATGGCTTGCTTCCGAAGTTGATTAGGTCTATCTATGGCATGTCGTCGAGCTTGGGTGCTAGTCCTGAGGTAGTGTCCTCACCGACCACCTTTTGGCGTGGGGTATGTTCCATCTTACCAACCTTGGCAACATCGTTGAGGCCTTTGTTAGGTGACAGTCATGGTTTCCGTTTTTATGGACGATTGGTCCAATGAGGGTTCTTTTTGTGACCTGTACCCCAGACTTTATGCTCTGACCGTAGACAAAACATCTTCGATTGCGGTTATATGGCTAGAGGAATCATGGTGTCCTATTTTTGTGATGGATCTTTCGGATCCGAGGGTGGAGGAGTTTCTGTGTCATTCAGGGAGATTGGTGAGGCTTGAAGGTCCCTTTGAAGGATGGGATTCATGGTGCTGGCGAGACGATCATTTAACATTCAATAAGGCTTATAAGGTGGTATCTGCAACTCCGCTCTCAGTGGATCCAGAGGTTTCACGGAACTGTACCAGGATTTGGAGTTGGGGGCTACCGACAAGGGCGAACGTTTTTCTATGGCTACTCAGAAGGGAACATATTATGACAAATGCACGAAGGACCAGACTCTTTCCAGGGGTTGAGGAGAGTTGCAGGAGATGTGCCGGGGGGCTAGAAGAGATCGATCATTTGTTCTTCCACTGTCCTAGCTCGATGGACATATGGAGTTTTGCAAATATCCTAGGCATCAGGTGGGATGGAAAAGACTCCTTCTGGAACTCGATTGACATAAATTGGTCAGGATCGCGTGAAGGGCGTCAGAAAGTCTATGCTATATTGTGGGCGATGTGGCTAACAAGAAATGCTTTTGTTTTCAAGGGGTGCGTTTTTACTATGAAAATGTATTGGGCCACGTCCGCGCTCTTTTTGACACTTGGCAGATGTAATCACTTTATTCTTTGAATATATTGTTTGGATGGATCTCTAAAGGAGACTCATTCTACTTCCTCTTAAAATTTCTTTTAACCTAAACCTTAATCTAAAATCATAATCAAATCCTTTCCAAAATCTTAATCTTTTGATCTTCCAAAACAAGATTTTTATGCCCTAATTGGTGTTCTAAAATTTAAATCAATCTTGTGCAAAAACACCTCACTCTTTATCATTTTACCCATGAAATTTGGAATAATAATAGGTCTGAAATTGAACTTAATTGTGTTCTATTTATCCCAGTCTCTTATCTTTTAAATCCTAACATCTGTAGCTATTTGTGCTCGGATTTTAAACTCAAATTACATGCAAATCATCCCCAAATCTTTCACAATTCAAGCATGAAAACTGTAGCTATGGTGGTCTGATTATAAACTCAAATTACATGCAAATCCCCAAATCATTCACAATTTTAGCATGAAAACTGTAACTATTTGTGCTTTGAAATCTGATCATAATCATGCCATTTTCCCCCATTTCTTTCCAATTTAAAGGCATGAACAACGGCAAAATAATGATATGAAATTTGATCATAATCATGCCATTTTACCCTTATTTCTTTCAAGTTTAAAGGCATGAACAACAGCAAAATAATGTTCTGAAATTTGATCATAATAATGCCTTTTACCCCTATTTCTTTCAAATTTAAAGGCATGAACAACATCAAAACAATGGTATGAAATTTGATCATAATCATGCCATTTACACCTATTTCTTTCAAATTTAAAGGCATGAACAACGACAAAACAATGGTATGAAATTTGATCATAATAATACCATTTTACCCTTATTTCTTTCAAATTTAAAGGCATGAACAACATTAAAACAATGGTCTTTGATCATAATCATGCCATTTTACCCCTATTTCTTTCAAGGCATGAACAACAGTAAGACAATGGTCTGAAATCAGATCTAACATATGTTGGAGTATTTGTTTATATGCGTCACTTAAGGGAGATGGGTAGATGGATCCCTCTAGGATCCATTTACCCCATCCAGTTGTTTAGTCCCACATCTACTAGTTTGGAGATGTGGAGACTCAGTGGGGGCTATGTATAGACCCCCACACCCATTGTATTAAGATGAGAAAAACAATAGATTATCAACCCTTTGAGGTGTTCTCCTGTGGTTTCATCCCGCTCCTTAGGGAGTAGGATTCCACGTTAAATCCCGTGTTCACATTTCTTATTATTTTATTCTGATACGCTTCCGCATTCCTATTTTACAACATGGTACCGAGCTATGTTATTTTCCAACAACATGCATGCAATCATCTCCAATTTTTTCATGTTAAAGGCATGGAATCAATACTTATATAAGGGGTTCGAATTTGGGGTTTTAGGAACATGGATGGCAACAAAAGGTGGGGGGAATTGTACCTTGGATATCCAATTTTGGAGATCAATTTAGGCTTGATCTTGCATGCAACAAGGCATGCAACAGTTTGCTGGAGTTTCTTGGAGCAACATCAAGGAGGCAGCAGCTATGGCTGTCTTTGGAGCAGCACATGGGGTTGTTGGGAGTAGCTTCGAGGTGCTTCCAGCTGCTGGAAATAGCAGCTGCAGCATCTAGCTGTTGGTAGCTGCTTTGGAGGAAGCAACAACTGTTGCAGTTACAGGGTACCCATCTGCTGCTTGGAGTAGCTCCAGCCGACTACCTGAAACAGCAATAGGGACAGCTGAAGGGGCCTTCGTTGTAGAGAATTAGAGGGAAAAAGAGAGTTGGAAATTTAGGAGAAATGAGGTGGGTTTGGGAGTTATGAATAAGGGGAGGAGTGGGCTTGGGTGGTACCAAGTGGAATGAAGTTTGGGAGCCAAGTGTTGGGGACTGAGACAACTGGGAATTCTAAAATCAAAATTTATTTATATTTTTTAAATATCTTTTATCTTTTTCTCTTATCTTTTATCTGGAATATCAAAGTCATCCATATTTGCATTTCGAATCTCCGATTTCGATGATCAATAGCTCATTTCGACCGTCTCTGAATCATGGAAGGCCGTATCGATATCGTTTCGATATCGTGTCGATACGATATTTCGACGATATATCGACGATATATCGCCGAAATATCACCCATATCGACGAGCCTTTGTGAAGAAAATGCATGGAAATCGGGATAAATAGCCATACCGGTGCCTATATCGGTCCCATGTCGATATCGATATATCGGCGATATATCGCCGATATATCGCGATATTTCCTTCCATGCTCTGAATAACGATCAAAATGAGTATAATATTCATATACTTCTGATCTGAGATGAATTCCGAGATTGTCGAGATACGATTTTGATTTGTGATTAAATTTTACGATTTTAATTTGTCAAACGACCTCTGATCGATGAACGGTCGATTTTGTTTGTCTTTTTTTGTCGGTACGGATTTTATGGTGGGCTCGTTTTATTTTTGCGGTTTTCGATTGTGTCATGGATTTTCCGATGTCACGTTTTACGATGCAATCGATTTTTATCGATTGATCCCAAAAGAACTTTGATTTACGATCTATTAATTGATTTAGATCATTAATATTGATTGATAGTTTTATCGGATTATATGGACCGTAATCGGGTCGGTTTCGAGTTATTCGAATCCGGATGTCACACAACATCTATGGTAAGGCCCTCTGTCTAGAGCCTTCGTAAGAACATCGACGATCTGGTCTCCTGAGCTTACATGAGTAGTAGAGATGAGACCCTTCTGTATCATGTCTCGAGTATAGTGACAAACCACCTCTATATGCTTGTTTCTCTCACGGAAAGCTGTGTTGTTAGGGATGAAGAGTGCAACCTGATTGTCGCTTTGAAGGTGCATGGGAAGAGACACCTCAATTGTCAGTCAGTAAGAATAGATCTGACCCCTATCATCTCTTTCTAAGCTTGTGCGATGACCCTGTATTCTGATTCTGCATTTGATTGGGCAACGATTGTCTGCTTCTTGCTTTTCCATGACACCAAGGAACTCCCTATGAACACTGCAAAGCCAGAAGTAAACTTCCTATCCTTGGGACATCCCACATAATCTCCATATACACAAGCTGTAATGACAAGGGATATACCTATGTTGAAAAGAAGACCAGTACCAGGTGAGGCCTTCAGATACTTCAGAATCATAGGGATTGCATCCATATGTGCCTGTCTAGGCTACTCCATAAATTGACTCACTTTGCTCACTGCAAAGGATATATCTGGCCTGGTGATAGTCACATAAAGGAGCTTCCCAACGAGCTCCATGTACCTCTTCTTGCCTACCTCCATACTCCATAGTATCATCATCGTATAACCTCATGCTCGGGTCTATGAGAGTAGTAGTAGGTCTGCAATCTGCCATGCCTATCTCAGAGGGAAGATCTGTAACGTACTTCCTCTGGGTCATCACAAGACTTCACCGGTTCATAGCAAACTCCAGTCCAAGGAAGTAGCGTAGGCTACCAAGGTATTTGGTCACAAACTGCTGACTTAGGAAATCCTTAGCAACCTGGATGCCATGCACGTCATCCCCTGTAACAATGATGTCGTCAACATAAACAAGTATGACAGTTGTATCTCTCTGAGTCATCTGAACAAAAAGTGAATGATCGACAACCGATCTCAGAAACCCCTACTGCT
The DNA here is from genome assembly GCA_037367405.1 of Ottelia alismoides. Lineage (NCBI taxonomy): Eukaryota > Viridiplantae > Streptophyta > Magnoliopsida > Alismatales > Hydrocharitaceae > Ottelia > Ottelia alismoides. The sequence continues at coordinate 84,650 of JAZKJV010000165.1, forward strand.
CTATCAGGTCCAAGAGCTTTTGAAACCATGCTCTTGGACTCTGCTTAAGGCCATAGATTGCTTTATGAATCATGCAAACCTTCTGGTACCCCCCTCAACAGCGAACACAGGTGGTTGCTGTATGTAAACCTCCTCCTGTCGATCACCATAAAGAAATGCATTCTTCACATCAAGCTAGTAGAGAAGTCAATCCCGTGTCACAACAACTGAAGAAGTATGCGCATAGTAGAATGCCTAGCCACTGGAGAGAATGTATCATGATAGTCCACCCCATATGTCTTGGTGAACCCACGTGCCATAAGTCTCGCCTTGTAGAGATCTACACTGCCATCTGCTTTGTGCTTCACTGTGAACACCTACTTACATCTCACAACTAATGCGTATAGAGGAGCTATAACAAGGCTCCAAGTGCCACGCGACTGTACCACGACCATCTCCTCCACCATGGCAAGACACCACTGGCTGTCCTGAAGTGCATCCTGATATGTCCATGGTAAATCCACAGCTGAAAGTGCCACAATAGATCTCCTAAAGTCCTCTGAAAGTCTGCTCAAGGAAACTTGTGCTGCAAGAGGATATGTAGCACAAGTACGTATTTGCTTCGCAAAGCAATAGACACATCAAGATCACATGCCACCTCGTTAGAAATTAAACTACCCTCTTAAGAGGATACCTGCTCAACCAGTAAAGAATCTTGCTGCATAGACAACTCAGTAGTGCCATCAGTAGAAACAATGTGATCATTGCATACCTGAGGCATGCTGGATGGTGGGGAATGCCCTTGAGCAGAGGGAACAGAGCGAGACCTGCGAGTAAACACATGTGGCAAAAACTGGGTTAAAGTACTGGGTAGCGGTCCATGAGCAACCACATGAGCATGTGTAGGTATTAGTGAATGTGGTAAAGGTGGTAGAGATGGTGGTGCATATATTGGAGGTGGTGCAACCATAGGAGGAGGCACGCATACCTCCTCCCTAGAGTCAGATGGGGTCATCCTGTCACCTGAGGGAGAGAAATATATAACAGACTCAAAGAATTAGCACTAACAAAGTATCTCCGTCGAAGCGGATCAAAACACTAGTACCCCTTTTTGGGTACGAGAGCAGCTAACAAAGACACGTTTGACAGATCTAGGGGAAAGCTTGTCTCTACCATGCGTCAGATTGTAAACAAAAGCCACAGAGCCAAATACTTGGGGTATAAGGAGAATAGGTCATTCTCGAAAAACACAATCGAGAAAGTAATCTTTTCTCCTAAGACAGAAGATGGCATGCAGTTCACCAAATAGCAGGCAGTGAGAACCACATCTCCCCAATAAGAGTGAGGAGCACGACTCTGAATCAGTCCGAATCACTTCAAGTAAATGATGGTATTTGCCTTCAGCAACACCATTCTACTGAGAAGTATAGGTACACGAGGTCTGGTGTATGATGCCAAGAGGCCCGAGAAACTCGGATAGCTGTAAAGTACGGAATTCTAAAGAATTGTCAGATCGTAAAAACTTGACAGTAGCAGAGAAAATGTTCTTTATTTCAGTAATAAAGGTTTTAATACAGACCCGGTCTCAGACTTTTTCTTTAACAAAAATACCCAAGAAAGTCTAGAGTAGTCATCAACAACAACCAGATAAAAAGATGTCCCTGGTGATCAGGAACACGACTCGGACCCCAAATATCTAAATGAAGGAACTCAAACAATTGAGAACTACTCCGATCCTAATGAGATAGAAACGTCGAACGGTGATGCTTCCCATGCTGGCAAGCCTCGCACTGAAAGGAGGATCTCGTGGAAATCTGTGGGAGGACATGCCACACCTTCTGCAGAAGAAGGTGGCCAAAACGAAGGTGCCACATGTACGATGAGACTTGTCCAATAGGAATAGTAGAAACACCAACATGCGGAGGCTGGGCCAGTCTGTGGAGCCCCCGCGGCTCATGGCCACATCCAATCACCCTGCCCATGAGTATTTCCTGAAACACAAGAGAGGATGGGTCAAAAATGGTACGATAATGCAGATCCTTTGTAATCTAACTAATAGAAAGCAAATTCATCTGAAAATCAGGAGCATATAAAACGTTCTGTAGGCACATGGATGGCGTCAAATGCACCTACCCCTGTCATGTGATGGGTAAGTGAACCCCATTCGCAATGACAACCCATCTACCAGGGAATAAAGACCTGTAAGATTTGAATTGGAAGCATATGTGATACTTGAGGAGCTCGAAGAGGGTCTAGAAGCAGCCGCAACATTTACGGATCCTTTAGTGGCGGTACCGACAACAAGAGTCATTATCTTCTGTATACGAGACACAACATCATCAAGGTGTGGAACTGCCTGAAGAGCCAAAGTATCTGGAGGATTAGTCTACTCTGCCACTCGAGCCGACATAGGGTATCCATGCTTCTGATAGCATGTGTCCTCAAAGTGTCCTGTGCAACGACAATAGGTGCATGGGTCACGTTGATGTCCACCCCCTTTGCCACGGGAACCACACTCTTTGAACTGCGTATAACCTCCTCTGCCACGAGATGCAACCATAGCTGAGGAGGGTTGTGCTGTGATACTGGGTGGAATAAGAAGCATGATGAGACGACTGTACGCGTCCTCCATGGGAGGTATGGTTGCCCCCATAAGAAGCTGTGCACGGGCGTCCTCATACTCTGGATCAAGTGCAACCAAGAAAACTCCAACCGTTGTGGAGTTCCTGTAAGCCATCTGCTGCTCTGTGGATGTAATAACGGACATGAAGCTTCTCAAACATGCCTCGTAGAGAAGAATAGAATGTATGTAAGGGATGGCCATTCTGCTTGGCCCTGAATACATCAAATCGAAGCTGAAGAATCTTGGCCTCGTTTTTCGCATGTGCATAGGTGGTTGTCAAAATATCCCACATCGCCTCGGTGGTGGGCTGGTTCACAATATCGTTGACAATTTCTGTGGTGAGAGTCCCAGAGAGCCAAACACGCGCATACGCGCCATCTTACTTCCACGAAGCATTAATCCCACTCCTATCCGTCGTCTCTGGTTGTGTCAGAATGTGCTCCTTGTTACTGCACTGCATAAGGGTGAGAAACTGCATGGGCCACAACTCGTAGTTGGTCCCATCCATCTTCACGATGGGAGCCGGGCGCTTGAAGGCACCAGACGACGAAAAAATATCCCTCTTGTTCTTTGACATAATGGAAGAAGCCAAAAAACGGAACTCGACTGGGAAGTAGACTGATTGTAGCAAGTCTACACGATCATATGGAGGATTGGTTGTACGTGTAGACTCATACAACCATCCTCGTCACTCCTCAAGCCGCGCTAGGGCCGGAAAACACGACTTATAGGTCTGAAATCACGTTTTCCGATCAAAATCAGACCTTTTCAGACCGCAGTTCGGACCACAGAGGTGTACGGAGGCGTGCGGAGAGACTGCTGGGACGCACATCAGCTCCTAGCGATGGCTGGGGAGGTGTCGGCAGCGTCCTGGGTGGCGCGCAAGGGGCCGGCGGCTGCTGGGCTGGGGTCGGTGGAGGCCTGCAGCGGCTGGAGAGGCCACCACGGTGGCCTGCTGTGGCGTGGCGGTGCTAGTTTTGGTCGACGGCGCTTGAAGAAGGGGAGGGGCCAATGGGTGGGGTTTCGGGCTTGGGTGGGATATAGGAACTCCAGTCTAAGACCGTTGCTCCGATACCATGTTTGTGGAAAGAGAAAACTTGATTATTCATAAGGCCCGAAGGTTGTCTTTTATAGGAAACTAATCTGTTGGGTAAATTACATAACAAAGACAAACAAAATAAGAATATATAAAAGATACAAAACATAGTAAATATCTCCACAAGTTTATTTCCACATAATTGTTTGTTTATTTGTATCGCTATATCATGCTAATTGCTGTCTTGCTAATTCTGTTTTTGTCTTTATTTTTCTCACCTTTACTTCTGCTGCTTTTTGCGGCGATGCAGATCAATGGGCATAATTCAAATGCATCACAGCGATTTGGAAGAATGCCACCCAAGAATCACAAACCATAAAGTGAAATACTATCAAAATAAGGGTGGTTTTTGTATAGGATTTCACTTCGAAATATGTTTAGCATTTCTGGGGAGGATTTCATAAGTAGGAATCTTTGATTGACGCAGTTGTCTTTTTACCATCATTAGATATTTGCTAGGAATAACATTTTTATCAGATAGTGGAGATCATATTTTCAAGGATTGTGATTTTAATTTGACTGCAGATTAAACACATAGCTAGTTCATGGATATAATGCTGGTTCTTTTCGTAGTTTTATGGAATGGTGCTGGGAACTTGCATCTGTTGTCAATCAATTGTGAAATTTTTATATAATTAATAATAAAGCGGGAGTGTGCAAGGACGAGGGTGCACACCCTTTTTTACCCTTAAGAAATTGCCAATCAATTGTCCTATCCTTCTTGCTGACCTCCAGTTAGCTTTTTTCCTCTACACATGTAGTAGTTTTTCACTTTTATATAAAAATGTTTATGAAACAATTTCATTTCATTCAATTTGTCAAAAATGAAAGTGAAGCAAATATTTCATTTGGTGCAAACCACCAACTTTTGGTTGTTTAAAGTACTTTATTCCTGATAGTGGGTTGAACCGATATCGTTGTTGATTTATAATCATATCAAATCATATTAGGTCCTGAACCAATGGACATTCATGCAAGTAGTCCGTCTATTTTGGAGGTGCTTAATTCCGATGTTGTCATTTTGGAAGGTCACACCTCTGAGGTTGGAACTCTTTGCGTATACTATGCTATCCTAGCTTTAGTGTCCCCATCTTTGCCCTTTATTTTTTTTATGTTCCATTTATATTTTGCTCATTTGTATTTCAGGTTTTTGCTTGTTCATGGAGCCCGACAGGTTCTCTGTTGGCATCAGGGTGCGCGTTTTTTTGATCTATTAGAATAAGTTCTCATTTTTATGCAAAATAATTCAGTATTAAACTCTTAAATCTGCTGGTCCTAAATTTCTGTCCTTGTAAATATCTAGAATGAGAAATGTATTATGGATATCTAACTTGTTTAGAAAATTATTATTTGTTTGGGATTTTTATACTTCTGCTTTTCATTCACAGTAACACTTGCGCTACTACCTTTTTTAAATTATTTATGCCCTCCCTTGTTTATAGGATAAAACTTGTAGGGATTTTTACACCCATAACACTCATTCCAGGTGAAGGAAACTTGTCCTGTATGTACAACTAGGTAGCATGTCCGCGCTTCGCGGCGGGATCAAATAATAATTAGAAATTATTATGTATGTATTAAATAAGAGATTAAAAAATATGGAAAAAATAAGTTATGTATGTATTACATATAAAAAATTACTATTATTAAATTTTACATTATTTTTAAAATTTTTATTAATAAACTATTGATATAAATATAATTTTATCATTATCATAATCATAAGTTAATTTTATTTTTAATATGTATTGAATTATTTGTATTAATAATAATTTAAACATCAAATGGAAATTATTTTCAAATTATATATTTTATTATCATAACTTGTATATTTATATGTTAACATATTTATACATTTGATTAAGAATTTTAAATAGATTTTACTAAAAAAATAATATATTAAATTGTATGGCGTCGGATTCGAGTTTGAGTGAGTTTGTGCGAGGAAATATGTCTCGTTTCGCTTCACGTTTTTGTAGTTCTCGTCGGTATACTGCGTGCATGTCAAAGGAAAATGTATGTGTGAGACACGGATAACAGCAGGAACCTACGTGTGAAATCAAATTGACGATAAGAGAGTTTTCCTGACCAAATTGATTGATCGATCATAAAAAGTTGCATAATCGATCATTGATGGATCAATCATAAAAAGTTACATGATCGATCACACAAAATTTCATGATGGAATAATCTGACCCAAAATGCACGATCATGTTCATGTTTTGGCCGATCAGTCCTGATCGATCAACAAAGTGAAATGATCGATGATTTTAGGATTGTGAACCCATTTGGACCCTAAAACTGATATAAATTGATTTGAAAAATATGTAGACCATGTAGGATATGATTATATATGCTAAATATATGGATAAATTATAATGGATTTATAATTAACTGAAATGGGTTCAATGTGAGGTAAATTAAATTTAAAATAGATGCGGTGAGCCTCGGTGAATGAGAGCATCTTGAACATCATTCGAACAATCAAGGGAGATCTATATCTGTGTTACATCCTTATGACCAGTGGATGCCTTTCTCGCTGTGTCCTTTGTTCCTTGCTACGATGAGTATTCTTAGGTGGTATGTGGATAGTGGAGTAGTTGCCACCGATGGAGGGGGCATGCACCCTTGGGGCCTTGGGTAGAAGTGTAGATGACTGCGATCCAATCAATTGCATTGGTTGGGGGACATGATGCTTATCACACCTTGACTTGACTTTGCTGACAGTGTTTGCCCTAGGACACAGTGTTCAGGCCAAGTAGTCATGGTTGGTGATCTTTGTTTCGTTTTTCACTTAGGGTTAATGGTGGTGTCGGCCGTATTGGTTAGTATTCTAGGTGGGAGCACTAAGAGGGAAGTTCCAAGATTTATGGTTGTTGAAGTTAGGAATGAAACAAGCTCTCCTGTGCATAAAAAGTAATGGTTAGTCTATGGTTTTTCGACTACGTTAATAGATGATCTTGGTGATAGGTGTTCTGACTTGTGCCCTAAGCCATTGTGGATTCTTACCGATGGGTAGTGGACTTGGGCGGTTCGCGATGATTCTCGAGTTGTGAATTGATTAAGTGATCAGATTTTAGACTTGGTGAATCGAGTTGAATACTCAGGATTAAATGTGGAAATATCGTATTATGGGATAAGAAGCTAGTGGACGTGTTGTGAACTTAATTAAGATTGTTGTACACCATCTGCAAGCCTACAGAGGCACCCCGAACCTTAAGATACATAGTTCCTTAGAGTCATAGTGTGGGGTCCTACATGTACCAAGACCATCGACTATCCACAATGCTTGGGTTATCAAGTTTATTGAAATTGATCGGAGTGTTGTTCTTTTTGTGAGGACGAGTTTACCTAGTTTGTTCTCTTTTGCACACTTTCACTTGGTACCTTCCTTTGATTATAGTTTTAGCATCGTACTGGGCAACTTTGCTCATAATATACCGTTTGCGTTGGATCCACAGGTGCACCGGCGCAGTCGTAAAGTGAGCGGCTTTGGTTGGAGCTCCTTTTTGGGTATAACTACACCTTTTTGTGGTGCAATACTATTTCTACTTTACTTGTAGAATTTTGGAGAAGACATGGTTATGTAATATGTGTGTATAGATATCTTTTTTTGCATACATGTAATATTTTTGTGGACGTAGACATGGACATGTGGTGGATTTGAATGTATACAATGTGGATGAATGAATGCAAATGGGAAAAGGAATTTTATTATTCAGTCTTTTATGCTACTCTCTCGTTTGCTTATGCGTGCATTTTGAATGTGGAGCTTTCGTGCGTAGAAATGGGTTTGTCGAGTATCTGGGTTTTAGGGGGCGTCGCAAAGGCTCTACCTCTTAGTTTTGGTATTCTACCACTTGAGTCATTGAAGGACCAACCACATCCTTAATTTTCGTGTTTAGTTAGGACTTTTGCTGGGTCTAAAAGATCATTACCATTAGGGATGCAAACATACGGATACAGATACAGATGTTTGTATTACCATATCCTTATTCGTTTTTGAATACGAATACAGATGCAGATACGGATACATATATTGACGGATATTAAAACTATCTTACCATATCCTTAAAACAAATACGTATGTAAAACTGATATTGATCGCATATGTATAATTTAGAAATACTCTATAGAAACGACTTAAATATATACTAATTGGATGGAAAACACATGAGATAAATTTACTAAATGTGTTTGTATTATAAAAAATATACAAATATGGTCAAAGAATGTATAGAATTATGTTATAGTATTAAAAATAACTCTATGGCAATATTTATATACGGAAATGGATATACGGATACAAATAAAGATGTTTAAGGATATCAAAACGATATCCATATCCTTATCCATTTTAAAAAAGATACGGATACGTATACATGTGCCAAAATCTATATAAAACGGATACGGTAACAGATTGGATACAGATATATCCGTAACCGTTTGCATCCCTAATTACCATGCTCATGGCTTGTTGTATGTTCATGATGTAGCACAATTACCATGTTTGTGGTTTTTACATAATCGTGAGTGAGTTTTTATTTCTGTTAAAAGTGTGAGCAAATGTCTGCATGTTTTGCCTTGCCTTGCCGTGCTTGAAGGTAATTTTGCTTGACATTTTGTATCACTTTTGCTTGATTTTGTGATGTATCCTAATGCTTGTTTTTCTTTTCGATATTAGGATGCTTCATGATTGATGCAAACAGGAATTCGACGTCGATAAAAATAATATTTTTTTTGTGGTGTATTTTTGGTAGAAGAAATAGAAGGGTTGAGAAGAAGAAATTGGAAGGGTTGAGAAGAAGAACTCGTCGGGAATACGAGAGGTTGAGGGAGAAGAACGCGGAGACCGCGGGAGGAGAGAGGAGAGATAGGGAGATAATGAGATAAACTCAATTTTTTTAATAATACTTGACCGACTAATACATTGGACTACCATCTCTTTATATAGGAGAGATGGGGTTACAAAAATAGAAATCAATTTAAATTGGACAACAAACTTATCCTAATTTGACCCTGACAAATTTAAAATTCAAATTGACCTCTAATTACCCTAATTGGACTCTAACTAATTAATTGACCAAAATTAAATCTACGAATAAACGTTGAGATCACAGGCGATCTCAATTATTTAATTAGACAATTACGACAACTTAAAAACGTAAATAAAATTGACAATTAAAAATAGATAAATATTTGGCCCTATATTTGGGTCCCACGCTGCATCAACTCTCCTCCGCTTTAAAAATTCGTCTCCCTACGAATTGCTGGATCTGCAGGCTTGGAGGATGAATTAGCGTGCTCATCTATCGTCTGGAAGAATTGGTATGGAGCGAACGACGGAGTCCATACGCGGGCGGGGATGACGCGACCGTCGTGGCTGAAGAACATGTGCGGCGTGAACGGCGGCGTTTTCTTGATTGTTGTCTCTTCCTTGTGATGCTCAAAAAATTGGTGAGGCATGGACAATTTGACCCTTGGAGAATCCATAGTGAAGCAATGGCAAGAGGAGATGTGTCTAAGGAATGAAGCCATGGGGTCCTTTTATAGGGGAAGCCCAAGGCCCTAATCCTATTTGGATAAGGAAGATCCCCAGATTTCTGATTTGTGCCCTATTTTGTAAATATTTCGGCCGCCAGGGGTGTGTGTGAAAATTTCGCGCCCCCTTACTCTTCCTATGGCTTTTGACCTTTCTGCAAATAGGGGTCTTAGGAATTTTTTTTTGCAAATTTTCCAATCCCTCAATCCCAGGGATTCGGTTCCCATCAATCTCGGATGCTTTGTTAGGGCACGGGGCCCATGTGGAGTTATAGGCGCGCGGGGTCGGAGATCGCGCAAAGGCGACGCGGTTGCTGTGGGTCGGCCTGGACGGAGGGCGCGCGACGCTCGTGGGTGTGCGCGCGGATGCGGATGGCGTGCAGGGCGGCCGTTGCTCGGCTATGCGCTGCTGTGCTGCGCGGCTGGGTGGACAGGCGCGCGGGAACGCGGTGGCGGTGCGCGCGTTGGGGAGGCGCGCGCGGTGGAGACAGGGAGGGGCGTGCACGGGAAGGGGAAAGGCGACTGGCGGAGGGGCGATTTGGCGGGGATGAGAAGGGGGCAGCGGTGGCGCGTTGGTGCGAGGGAAGAGGAGGCGCCAGCTGGGGTGGTTGGCGGTGGGATATTGGGCGCGGGGTGGGAGAGGGTGATGGCGAGGGAGGGGTTGTGGGGTAGCAGGAGGGGGAGGGGATGCCTGGGGAGAGGGCTCGTGTGCGTGGGAAGGGGGCAGGCGAAGGCGGCAGGGGGGGTGGCGCGGGTTGGTGGGGAAGCCGGTGGGGAATGGGCGATGGCAGGGGAAAATATGGCGGGTGGGGATGGGTTCTGAACCGTGGGACTTGCGGGGGTGAGGGACGGCGCCGTCGAGGCTGGGGGCTGGAATGGGGTCGCCGGGATTGCAGGAGGGACCGCCGGTGGGGCGGCGAGGGTCTGGGCGGCCTGGGGAGCCGCTGGAGGGGCTGGGACTGCCATTGGGGCCGCTGTTGATGACGGGGGCTGATCTGAAACATTCTGAACAGCAAGCGTTTCAGCCCTTTCTTCCTCTAAAACGACCTGGACAACGGTTGAATCATCGTGGACGGCTAGATCTTCGACTTCGGTGTCGGTGGTTGGAGGCTTTGATTCGGCGGTGCGTAGGGCTTCGAAGTTGATCATGAGAGCTCGAAACTCGGAATGGATTGTGGTTTGCAAATGATGCAAATCACGTAACATGCGCTCCGTCTCCTTGTTGTAGGCATCGATGGCTCGTCGTTTTCGCTCGGACGAACGATAATCCCTTGATGCATGCCGGTGCAAATGTCGGTACGGATCGTCAGATCGTGGGGACGATCTGTAGGCCATGCTCTGATACCAAATGATGCAAACAGGAATTCGGCGTCGATAAAAATAATATTTTTTTGTGGTGGATTTTTGGTAGAAGAAATAGAAGGGTTGAGAAGAAGAAATTAGAAGGGTTGAGAAGAACTCGTCGGGAATACGAGAGGTTGAGGGAGAAGAACGCGGAGATCGCGGGAGGAGAGAGTAGAGATAGGGAGATAATGAGATAAACTCAACTTTTTTAATAATACTTGACTGATTAATACATTGGACTACCATCTCTTTATATAGGAGAGATGGGGTTACAAAAATAGGAATCAATTTAAATTGGACAACAAGCTTATCCTAATTTGACCTTGACAAATTTTAAATTCAAATTGACCTCTAATTACCCTAATTGGACTCTAACTAATTAATTGACCAAAATTAAATCTACGAATAAACGTTGAGATCACAGGCGATCTCAATTATTTAATTAGACAATTACGACAACTTAAAAACGTAAATAAAATTGACAATTAAAAATAGATAAATATTTGGCCCTATATTTGGGTCCCACGCTGCATCAATGATATTCCATTATTGATTACGGTTTAGTTCTAGTGATTTTTCCTGTATTTGGGCCCTTTTTCACACACTCCTACATTATCTTCCTTGGGATTCTATTTTGTCTCGTAATGTAGAGTGTTCAAAGCAATGATTAAGATATTGTCATTTAAATATGATGATGTATTGATCTATATGTCATATGTTAGAGTTAGTGTTAGAGTCATTTTATTTCATTCTATTTTGCAACCCTTCGAGGGTATCTTTATCATTGTTCTCTTTTTGCACCCTAGGGTTTTACACTATATAATAAGCCTTAGAGCCTATGGAATATACATGCCATTCTCTCATCTTTCTCCACATGGTATCAGAGCACTGCACCATCTCCATCAGGTATGAATACTCAGATATTGAAAGTTGGATAGTCTGTCCAATAATGTCCCATGCAGGTTCCTTTGTCGCCGTGCAATTATAATCAGATGCCATATGAGCTTGTGGTGGCATCTCAAACTTCGCCCAACACTTCTCAGATGGGTGATTCATTTTCTAATAGTTAATGCAAGGAATACACCTACGACCACGACTGTGACCAGAGTCGTGACCACCTATGTAGGTACCTCCCCTATAGATGAAGCAACATTCCCTATCCTGACGAGGCCATAAATGTAGTGTTCTCCACAAATTACAGAGGCTGAGTATGGACATTGGAATTCTTAATCTGCTGCAGATGTCGAAATATGACTTTGATGGACATAAGTGACTCTGATGTGATGAATTATTCCTTTACGTTCTGGTATCGAGGATGCAGACCAACAAGAAACCTATCGACTTGCCATTCCTCTCTCTCTATCACCTATTTCATACAACATATCAGTTGGAATATGACAAGTTCCTCGTACAATCCAGTAAGAATACGATAGTACTCCACCAAGGTAGATTGCCATGTGATGCGGTCCAAATCCGCATGTAGATGTCAACCAGATGTGCCTTGGTCTTCTGCTATGTATATTTTTGCACCAACTCGTCCCATAATGCCTTGGATGCCTCCTTGAACATGAGATTCGCTGCACTATGTGGTTTTACACTATTGGTCATCCAATTCATGACCATATAGTTGTTTGCTTGTCATGATTCAAAATCCTTGTCATCTTCCTTTTGGGGTTCCTTCGTCAAGATGGAAATCTTCCCCTGACCTCCGATGAATACCTTGAATGCCCAAGACCATTGCACATAATTGCCAATGCGCTTAAGTTTGATACATGTACCTTGCATCATCACATTAGATGTCGAAAAAATGGTTTTTTGTCTTGGTAGAAGACGTAGCCATCATAGTCAAGGATTGATAAAAGCAAGAGAGTTAGTATTCAAAAAAAAAAAATAAAAGCAAGAGAGTTAGGAGAGCTCCTAATCCCGCATCAGGTGCATATGAGACTTAGGAAACAACATAGGACATATTTTCCTGCTAGAGTTGAGCCTCGATGTTCTGTTCCTTTTGCGTTGGTTCACCGTGACATATGGGGACCCTATTCGGTATGTGCTATAGGTGGTCACATGTATTTTGCTGCTTTTGTAGATGATTATAGCAGATGTTCTTGGGTCTACCTAATAAAAGAGATATCGAAAATTAATAAGATTGTTAAATCTTTCTTTCAGATTATTAAGACTGCATTCTCTACCTGTATAGATTTTGAGGACTGATAATGCGCCTGAATTCACTCAACATGTGTCCTTTTTGGACTCTCAAGGTATTATCCATCGAACTTCATGTGCCTATACCTCTCAACTGAATGTGGTTATTGAGAGGAAATTTCGTCACCTTTTTGATATCGTCGGGTCTCTTCTCTTGCACATGAAGATTCCTAAGACTTATTAGGGAGATGCCATCCTTATTGCAATCCGTCTTATAAACAGGGTACCTTCATCTATGCTACAGGGAACTACTCATTTTTTGTTACTCTTCCCTGATGACATATTTTCCCTCACCTCTACAAATTTTTGGGTGCATAGCTTTTGTTCACAATTTCCATACTGTAGATAAATTGTCTGCCCGTGCAGTCAAATGTGTTTTCATTGGATACTCTTGGACTCAAAAGGAGTATAAATGCTATGATCCTGTGGGCCATCGTTATTATGTTTTTGCTGATGTCACCTTTTTTGAACAGATCGGTTTCTCCACATAGTCCGTCAGTGACATACCCTTGGAGTTACCACCACCTCCCGTTGTCTATAAAAGAAGAATGCTGATAACAATGAATCCATTCCACTACCTATTCTTTTTTTGCAGGAAGAAGTACATTCTTTGACTATCCCTCCCATTGCTTGTTTCGATGCTTTGTCGGATCTCTCTATAACTCTGCGATAAATTAAGAGGCAATGTACTTTTCATCCTATCTCCTCTTTTACTTTCACTGATAGTCTTTCTAGTGGTGATAGATGGTTTACAGATGCCATGATGGCGATCACTATCCCTCATGATCATAATGTGACCATGGTTGGAAGATGGCCATGGACGATGAGATGGATGCTCTTACATCCAGAGGGACATGATTTCTAGTGCCTTCACGATCAAACAGTCTCCTGATGGCTATTGACGAGGAGATGGATACTCTTACATCTAGATGGACATGAGATCTTGTGCACATGGGGTGAAATCTGTCCTTGTAGATGGGTCTTCACGACTAAATAGTCTCCTGGTGTCACAATTGATAGATTGAAAGCACGACTGGTGGCAAAGGGAAGATTTACACTCCACATGTATCTATCGACCTTCAGCTTGCAAACATCCTTACAAAGGCACTACCCAAGAGACGTTCTTCTGAGCTTATTTCCAAGTTGGGTATGAAACTTGAGATGGAGTTTTAGAATTATTGTTAGTCATTATATTTCATTCTATTTTATACCCCTCGAGGGTAGTTTGTCATTCTTCTTTTTTTTTCACCCTAGGGTTTCACGCTATATAAGAAGCCCTGGAGCCCATAGAATATACAAGTCATTTATCTTTCTTCACATCATATTTGATGATATAATGATATCGATAATACCTATATATATATTCTTTTTCGAAGATATAGTAGACATATCTAGATATATCAATGACATATTGGTTCATATTTGGGGATATTGTCGAAATATGAGATGACAAGCTCATGTTTTCTCTCATTTCATCCATCTTATCAATATAAGATCATTTATCTTTCATTTGATCTAATGCTACCATCTTGCCATGGAGAAGGCTTTGAATACTTTGGAAAATATTGAGTTTTAAGAATTTGATGTGCTAGCGTTTTGCCCAGGCTATTCTTATGTTATTCATTCACGGGCCTTTCGATTATCTATAATGCATTTTTTAAAAATTTTTGAGCTTTTTACTCTTTTAATCTCCTTCGACAATATATAGGGCATTTCCAATGGGCCATGGGCTCATTAGCAAACTAATGAGCATACAGTCTGGACCATCCATTGTTGATCCGCCATGCTCATTTTATTAAACAAAAACAATTCAATGATTTTACACATACAATAACTATATCATTCCATGTTTACGATTTTCAAATAAATAATACAAGACATGTCATTTTAAGATGATCTTGAATGTGTACTCATACAACAAGAAAGCCTTTTCCCACATTAAGTAGGGTTGGCTATATGGATTTTTCGCCTCCATTCTGATATATGTAGGGTCATTCTCAGACTTAGATCCAACACAACTAAGAATCCTTCAGATAGTCTCATTCCAATACTTCTTGGGCCTTCCTCGCCCTCTCTTAGCCAACTCAACATCCCAAATCTCGCATTTTCTAACTGGTGCATCACCCGACCTCCTTTGCAAATGATCATACCATTTGAAGCGGTTTTCTCTCATCCTATCCTCTATCAGAGCAACACTAACTTAACTTCTGATTGCATTATTCTGAATATGATCTTTTCGTGTATGACCACCCATTCGCTTTAGCACTTTCATTTCTACTACTGTCATTCTCTGCACATGTCTATTGTTCATAGGCCAACATTCATACCGATTGAGCATAACAGGTCTCACGGATGCTTTGAATTACTTTCCTTTGATTGCAAAGGAATTTTTTTATCTCATAAACCATTAGAGTAACATCTCCATCAATTTCCCCATATGACTATGTACTCATATGAAAAAATTTATGATGATTTTTTAACATGTATCACAACTTTATGTTATATTAGTTGAGAATATTTGTTAACTTTTACACCCTGTAATAAATTTTATACAATTATACTTTTTATTGGATCTATATTTTACAACTTAATGAATTGAAATTACAAATCTCTTATTTATTATTAGTGATGTTGTGTTACTAATGGTGTGTTGTTATTTATTGTTGAACGAATCAAATACTGATAATGTGTTACTATCTACCATTGTATTGCTACGGATGATGTGTTGTTGTTAGAGTTAATGTGTTGTTTCTCTTCATTTTTATTGAGTCTTGTAACCTGTTTTGAGGATCTATGTTATTTTCTTTTTTGTCTCTCTTGGGTTCACGCTATATAAGAAATCCTAGACCCATTGAATACAACATCTTATTCATTCTCCACATGGTATCAGAGCAACAATCCTAGACCCCGGTTCATACTGAAACGTCGATCGCCACCTCCGACCTCTCTCTGTTGGCCACGCGCAAGCCCTACTTCTTGGTTGTGCGCGAGGGCCATCGTCTCTCAGCTTCACGTAGGTCTTGTTCTTTCATCCGCATTCCCCACACAATGCCTCCTTTGCTCAAGGGCAGCATCGACAATCCCTTGAGGTCACCTCAGGCACTGCCGCTTGCACATCTGGGGCTTTGTTCAGACGACCTATTCCAGGCCACCTAGGGCTCCTCCAAGACCCTCCAACTTATGGAGGAATGCAACTTGCACATCTGGTGGTCTGTTTAATCCTTTTGGGCACTGTTAACGACCTATTCCAGGCCACTTAAGGCTTCACCAAGACCCTTCAGCCCATCTAGGGCCATGTAAGGTGCTACCAGCCCCTCTAGGCACCACAACTTGCCAATTCAGGGCCACCACCATCGTCATTAGCCCCTTCCGAGCATTAGAACTCACGCCTTAACTGTTTTACATGTGTAATTGAACTGATCATTCATTTCTTTGATCCCTACGTTCTACCGCAATTGCATCAAATTCTACTGAGACTAAAACCATATACACTACATCTCTAGGATACATGTGACTTCTATCAAACTCAAGGCACATATAACTATGTGCTTTGGTATCGAGCCTTTAAGGTGTTCGTTGGCGAAGTTGCACACCAACTAGGAAAAATGTCGCTTCGGGACGCTCGCTCGAGGCTTAGGGTTTCTCGGGCGATTGCGGCGCGCGATGGTCTGGCCTTGGGAGCTCGTCGTCAGCTGGAGGCGCGTGTGGTGTTCGGATCGCGGGGCCTGCGGCGAGTGCTGGAGTCTCGACGCGAGGTCGGGTGGCGTGTAGAGAAGCCTGGCGAGGTCTGTGGCGAGCAAGGCGGGGTCTTCGCGTCGCGCGAGGCGAGGTCGGGCGATGGTGGCAGTCGTGCGCTTGAGGGGACTTCCCGCCTCCATGCTGGCTGCCGCTTGGCGGTGCTAGGAGGCGGTGGGGGTGCCTGGGGGGGGTCCCTCGGGGGGGGGGTCCCTCGACCGGCGCGGCAGCCGTTTCAGGGAGCGGGACCTTCCAGGCCCTGGTCGAGAGAGCGAGCTTTGCTGATGAAGTGGCGGAGGGTTCGGGACTCCGATGTCGCGGTTGTGCCAGCTCGGGTGGAGCGAGTGGTGCTCAGGGGGCTGCCGATGAGGGCGAGGTCGAAGGACCACATCTCGAGATTGTTGCAGGGTGTTCTTGTGGTGGACTCTGTCGAGGCGGCGGGCCGTGACCCGGGGCAACCTGTGGACATTGTGCTTCGGGTGAGGCCGGTTGGCGAGGAGAAGATGGGCTGGTGGGAGGTGGTGCTGGACGGTAGGAAGGTCTTGGTTGAGTTGGTGGCCGCTGATGTCTGGGAGGCTTTGCAGGGGGCCGGGGTGCGTGAGGGGGGCATCTCCGTGGCGGAGTCTGGGTCGGTGGTTGGCGGTGGTGAGGCGGTTAGCCTTGGTGCCGCGCAAGCCCCGGGGGGTGGGGTGCTGCCCGTGGAGGGGGGGATTCCTTGTGGGGGGAGCTGGAACTCCGACGGGCTTCTTCGTGCTAAGTCGTTTTGGCTCCTTTTCTGAGGTGGAGGTTCCGGGGGCGGGTTCTCTACAGTCGGGCCCTTTGGGTGAGGTAGTTGGGGTTTGTGGTGTGGGGGAGGTGGCAGCTGTGTCCTTGGGGATAGAGGTGATGGTTGGAGGGTCGACGGCCCCGGGGGGCGAGTTGGGTGTCGGGGTGCCGCTTGAGGGTGAGCAATTGGGGGAGGGCCAGGTCCTGCTGGCAGTGACTTTGGTGGCAGGTGGGTCGGTGGTGGTGGGAGCGCCCCTGCATTGTGCGGCTGTCGCTGCAGGCCCGGGGGCCGTGGTGGAGGCTCCTGTCTCGCCTCTGGGGGCCGCTGGTGTGGTTGGCGGAGAGGCCTCTGACCGCCGGTTCGGTTTGGCTTATGAGAGGGCGAGTGGCGAAGGGAGAAGGGAGGGGATGCTGGCTAGGGCGTCGTTGCGGGCGGCGTTGGTGGCGAGAGATGCAGGTGAGGTTGCTGACGCGGTGGATCGAAGTCCCATTGAGGTGAGGAACCGCTTTGCTGCTCTGGATCGGGGAATGGCGCGTCGATTGGGAGTTATTCCTCCTTTGAAGATGGTTGATCGGTTACATAAATGAAGCTGCTGTCGATTAATGTGAGGGGCTTGAGCCGACCCGACAAGAGGCTCGGGGTGCATAATTTGCTGAGAGAGGCTGGGGCAGATATCTTTATTATTCAGGAGACAAAGCTGCAGTCGTTGGATGATCAGCAACGGAGGGAGGTGTGTAGGGGGGACATCTTTCAGGTGGCGGTGAAAGAGGCTGAGGGAGCCTCCGGGGGGCTTCTGACAGGCTGGCGGTCTGATTCTTTTGACCTGTTGGGGACTTCCGCCTCCTGCTTTGCTTTGTCGGTGAGGCTTCGTCGTAGGGCGGATGGTCTTTGCCTGTTCATCACTAACGTCTACGGCCCGTGCCGTCAGGAGGATGGCAGATTGGCTACTGTCTTGGTCGATATAGCGCCTGAGGTGGGGGATGGGGCCTGGATTATTGGTGGGGATCTGAACGTCACCTTGTTCCCGGAGGACAGGCCGGGGGGTGGCGGGGGCTTGGATGCTGGTTCTGCGGACTTGAGGCAGGTGGTCAGCTCTTTAGGCTTGTCGGTGGTGGACGCAGCAGGGTGCAGGTTCACGCGGAGGAATGCGAGGTCCAGGTCCAGACTCGACAGGTTCCTGGTGTCAGTTGAGGCGGGGGAATTATTCCCTTTGGCGAGGGCTTGGGCTCTTCCGAGGACGCTGTCTGATCATTCCCCGGTTCTTTGGTTTTCCGGCGAGGAGCGTGTGGCTCGGTTCTCTTTCCGGTTTGAGAAGAAGTGGGTGTTGGAGGATGGCTTTCGGGATCTGGTCTCGAGCATTGGCGGACGTTCTCCGTTTCCGATTCGGTGGTGTCGCGCTTTGCGGCGAAGCTCGCCGCGCTCAGGAGGGTCTTGCTGTCGTATGGGAAGGATGTCGCCAGTAGGAGGAGGGCCACCCGGGCTGAGGCGGTGGCGGGGATTACCAGGCTGGATGGGTTGGATGACGTCCGGGGTTTGTCTCCGGTGGAGGTGGAGGAGAGGGCTGCATGGTTGGAGGTGGTATATCACGAGGACAGGAAAGATGAGGTTCATTGGAGGCAGCGATCGCGTCAGAAGTGGTTGAGGGAGGGTGATGCTAACACTCGCTTCTTCCATTCGGTTGCCTCGGGGCGGAGGAGGCGGAGCTTCTTGCATGAGGTGGAGGTGGGGGGCCGAAGGGTTTCGGGGGGAAAAGAGCATTGGTGTTGCTTTGCGGGAGCATTTTGTGGGGGCCTCGAGGAGGGTGAGGGGGGAGGCTGGTTGGGGGTAGACCGGGCGGGGGTCGGGGACGTTGACCGGTCAGCAGGCAGAATTGTTGGTGGCAGACTTTTCGGAGGCAGAGGTTCGCCGGGCAGTTTGGGATTTGAACGCGGATGGGGCTCCTGGTCCGGATGGTTTCTCTATATGTTTTTACAGGGAGTTCTGGGAGCTGTTGAAGGGAGAAATTTTGGAGGTTCTGAATGAGTTCAGGGTTGGCAACTGCTGCTTTGAGAAGGTCAACAGGGCCTTGATTTTTCTGTTGCCTAAGAAAGAGACCCCGGTGGGTGTTGGAGACTATCGGCCTATATCGATATCTAACGGCATCTATCTCATTGTGGCCAAGGTCTTAGCAAGCAGTCTTAGAGTTGTTCTCTCAAGTGTGGTTCTTCCATCTCAGTCCGCATTCATTCCTGGGCGGTGTATGGCAGATGGTATTGTGACTGCGTCGGAGGTCTGCCGTGAATGGAAGAGATCTAGGAAGAAGGGTGCGATTTGGAAGATTGACTATGCGAAGGCGTATGACTGTGTCAGCTGGAAGTTCCTGTGGACGTCGCTTGAGAAGAAGGGGTTTCCTCCTCTTTGGGTGGACTGGGTTAAGAGGTGTGTCACCACGTACGTGCTCTTGCTCGGTGCTGGTCAATGGGAGTCAGGAGGGAGGCTGGTTCCAACCGCAGAGGGGGGTGCGCCAGGGATGCCCCCTTGCTCCCCTTTTGTTTGTTTTGGTTGCGGATTGTCTTGCGGTTTTATTTCGGCGGGCGGTGGAGGAAGGTTGGTGTGAGGGGTTCACCTTGGGGGACATCTCCGTCCCGGTTTTGCAATATGCGGACGACACGCTGATTTTTTTGGGGGGGACAGAGGCTCAGAACCACAACGCTGCTGTCCTGGTGGACGTGTTTGGATGTCTTTCTGGCTTGCAGATCAACAGGCAGAAGTCTGTTCTGGTAACTCTTGGGATGCAGGAGGACGAGAGGATTCGGTTAGCTGAGTGGGCGAGCTGCCCCCTTGGTACATTACCCATCTCCTACTTGGGTTTGCCTCTGGTCGACGGCAGACTGAGGAAGTCCGACTGGGACTGTATTATTTGAAGGATGGAGGAGCGGATGGAGGGGTGGAAGGCTGTCACTTTGTCCAAGGGCGGGAAGCTTACCCTGCTCAAACATGTTCTTTCGGCGATTCCGATTTTCTTCTTCTCTACCCGCTTGATGCCTGTTGGGGTTAGAAAGAAGGTGGAGGGTTTGATGAGATCTTTCTTCTGGTCTAGTGGAAAGCAAGATAAGAAGGGGCTGCACCTGGTGGCTTGGACGGATCTTACTCTACCAGTTTCCGAGGACGGGTTGGGGGTCAGGGATGTGGAATGCATGAACAGGGCATTGCTGGCGAAGTGGGTCGTGCGCATCTGGGGTCTGTCGGACTTAGTGGTGGTGCGGCTGTTGAGGAAGATTTATGGGGTCTCGGGCGAGTTGGTGGCGGTGAGGCGGCGTCATGAGTCTTCCCTGTGGAGTGGGGTCCGGGCGGTTCTGCCAGCTATGAGGCCTCTTCTTCACCCGCGGCTGGGAGATGGGCTTCTCTTCAGATTTTGGCATGATGACTGGACGGGAGAGGGGCCATTGGGGCTCCGTTTCCCTAGGTTGATGGCGTTGGCTGTGGACAAGGAGGCGCGAGTGGCGGAGGTGGTGGACTCTGGTACTTGGGCTCCGAGGTTCACTGCGGTTCTGTCTGACCAGAGGATGCAGGACTTTTTGCAGTTGCTTTCGGAGATTCCCTCTGCCGGGGAGTTGTCGGGGGAGCCGGACTGTTTTGAGTGGGTGGAGGGTAAGTTCTCCGTTAAGAAGGCTTACCGGAGGTTGTGTACTGGTGGGTTGGAGCATGACGAGGATCTATGTGTGGACCTGAAGATTATTTGGACGGCAAAGATTCCTACCAGGGTTAAGGTGTTCCTCTGGTGTCTGCGGCGGGGTCGTCTATGTGACAAGGTCAGAAGGGGAAGGTTGTTGGGCACGACGGGCGTTCATTGTGACAGATACACTGATGGCGTGGAGGACGTGAATCACATCTTCTTTGGTTGCAGGTTGTCGGTGGACGTCTGGAAGTCCTTGGGGTTGCCGTGGGTACAGTCTTCCTGTGCGGATCTTTTTTGGGGCTCTATTCGGGCGGTGGGTGCCGGCTCCACCGGTGATGTCTCCAGAGTCTTTGCGGTACTTTGGGCTATATGGCTTGGTAGAAATGTTGTCATATTCAAGGGGCAACGCTTTTACTATGAGAATGTGGTGGCGCAGTGTAACGCTTTGTACAACTTCTGGGTATCCGGATGATGATGTTTCTTTTCCTATATCAATGAAATTTGTGGTGTGGTGACTCCCATCTTGGGAGTGCACCCCCTTGTTCTTGTTCAAAAAAAAAGGTGTCCGTTGGCAGTTAATGGACTTGTACCACTTGCCTGATGAATTTTCTAAAGAATTATACTCCCACTGAGGCTACTACTACTACTACGCATCTCGCCACTACCTCTATTATTACAACCAACAGTGCCTTTGATACAACACCAACCTAGATTATTGATTCTGGTGCATCAACTCACTTGACTGGAGAAGGGGGTCTTCTGACCTCTTCTCAACCCTCTTCCACTATGAAGTCGATTTGGCTTGCTAACAATGCCCATTCTCCTCGCACCATCATTGGGACTATGAAGTTTTCCTCCAAAGTCAGGCTTTCATTTATTGTACACCATACTTTCCTCTGAGCCTATTATTAGTTCATAAGCTATGAATTGAACTGTCAAGTTATTTTTGATGAGTAACATTGTTTTTCATGACATTTGGACGATGAAGATCTTTGGTAGGGGACATGAGAAGAATAACCTTTATTACCTTGATATCCCTACTGCTACTACCTTTACGGGTAAAGTTTCCATTTCCACGGATCCATTCCTATGGCATTTACGGCTTGGTAATCCTTTTGCTAAAGCTTTTTCCCAGATGTTGCAAACTATCCTCACTGAAACTGTTTGAGTGTGAAGACTTCCGGTTCGGAAAACATCATCGAGCATCATTTCAACCTAGGATCGAGTCACGTCGTTCGATCCCCTTCTCCTTAGTCCATTATCATGTTTGGGATCCCCGTCCCGTCCGTACTACATGCGATCACATATATTTTATTGTCTTCGTGGATGATTATAGGGGATCTTCTTGGGTCTATTTACAGTTTGATATTAACAAAATTGTCAAGTCCTTTCAGCTTATTGAAAGTTCTTTCTCTACTTGTATTCAGATTATACAGGCTGATAATGCTCTTGAGTTCACTCAACATGATTTGGTGTCTTTCTTTGCCACTCATGGAACCCTTCACCAGACCCCATCTCCGTATACCTCACAACAGAATGTAGTATTAGAAAGGAAACTTCACCAACTTTTGGATATCACCCCTACCTTACTTTTGGATATTGCCCGTACCTTACTTACATGAAGGTTCCCAAAATGCTATTCTCATTGCCACATACCTCATCAATAGGGTCTTGTCTTCGGTCCTTACAGGAGTATCTCCTTTCTCACTCTTATATTCTGATGAGGAACCCTTTCCACTTCCATGAAAGATTTTTGGGTTGCACTGCTTTTATTCATAATTTTTAGACCATAGATAAATTATCTCCTTGTGCTATCAAGTGTGTTTTCCTTGGTGATTCACGTACCCAAAGGAGTACATGTGCTATGATCCTACAGGTCATCGCAACTACATCTCTGCTAATGCCATCTTTTTTGAAGATACTAGCTACTTTACTAAGTCCATTAATGGTATTCCCTCAGAGCTTCCACCACCGCACATTGTCTACAAAAGGAAATACACTAGTCATTCTGATTATGTACCGTTACCTGTTCCTTATTTGCAGGATGATGTGCCCTCTTCAAATGCCCCCACCACTGTAGCTCAAGATGCTCCACCAGAACTCCCCGTAGCTCTGCAGCGAACCTAAAGGCAGATAGGCAATGCACTATACATCTTATGTCATATTCTACTTCCACTGATATTCTATCCACTTGTGACAAACAATTTATAGATACTCTAATGGATGATTCCATTCTTTAGGATCAACATAGTGCATTTGGGACCATGGTTGGAAAAAAGCCATGGATGAGGAGATTGATGCACTCACATCCAGGGGCTTGTGGGATCTTGTGCCATGTCTCCTTGGTGTTAAGCTCGTTGCCTGTAAATGAATCTTCTCGATCAAACAATAACTTGACGGTTCTACTGACAGATTGAAGGCCAGCCTCGTAAGAAAGGGCTTTATTCAGATCTATGGCCTGCAATATTTTGAGACTTTTTCTCTAGTGGCTAGGATGAGATCTATTCACACTATTCTCTCTATTGCTACTAATAAAAACTGGTCCCCTCTTTCAACTGGATATAAAGAATGTTTTTCTCTATGGTGACCTCGAGGAGGATGTCTATATAACTTAACCACCGGGTTACTCAGTCAAGAGGGGGCATGTGTACCGACTTTGTAAGGTCATTTATGGTCTAAAGTAGACCCACGAGCTTGGTTTAACAGACTTACTACTGAGATAATTTCTCTAGGCTTATGTAGGATAATATGTCGTTCTGTTTTTTGTCAGACGACGGTCCACCAACACGGTTATATTGATCGTCTATGTTGATGATACGGTAGTTAATGGTGATGGTAAAGCTAACATTTCAGAGACCATTGCCTTCCTCTAGAAGGTGCTTGTCATAAAGGACTTTGATCAACTCTGCTACTTTTTTGGCATTGAGGTGGTATACACTACATAGGGATTGCACCTATCACCATGTGTTGCTTAGATATTCTTTCTTACAGAGGTTGGATTACTTGGATGCAAATCATCTTGCATCCCTGCAGAACTGTAAAAACATTCAACATACACTGATCCTGAGTTTGAGGACACTACACGATCTAAAAGCCTAGTGGGAAAACTATTTTACCTTACTGTCACTAGGTCAGATATATCGTATGTTGTGAACAGAGCAAGCCAACACATGGAGAGACCTCTCTGTAGTCATTGGTAGGATGTTCTTCTGATCCTTCAATATTTGAAGGGATCTCTAGCAATGCCTCTTCTACGGGGTCAATGGCCATATTACTGCTTATGCCGATGCAGATTATTCCAGTTCACCTCGGGATCGACGATCTACTACATGCTATGCTATGTTTATTGGTGACAACCTTGTTACATGATTTCTAGATCGAGTGCAAAGTTAGAATACAGGGTGATGGCCCAAGCCACTTGTGAGATTACTCGACGCCACTTTTCTACGGGAGCTTATACTTCATACTACTACTCCCGTTCCTTTATATTGTGACAGCAAGTGTGCTACCTACATCACCACTAATCTAGTTTTTCATGAGCGGACTAATCACTTCGAAGTTGGTTGTTATGTCATTTGAGATGCAATATGTGGAGGGAAAATTACTACTATTATCTTCACAGATTTTTCGCTTGCAGATATATTCACGAAGGCTATACTGAAGAAACGTCTCTCGTAGATGATTTTCAAGTTGGGCATGATCAATATATATGCTCCAACTTGAGAGGAGTGTTAGAGTTAATGGGTTATTTCTCTTTATATTTATTAAGTCTTGTAACTCCTAGTGGGGTATATATGTTTTTTCTTTTTGCCTCTTTATGGGTTTCACACTATATAAGAAACCCTAGACCTATTGATTAAGACTTCTCATTCATTCTCAATTCTTTCTCCACCATTATTATAGAGATAAATTACTGATGTTTTGTTATTTACCATTGAACGGATAAAAAATACCGATGTTGTATTGCTATTTACTAATGTATTGTTATTGGTGATGTGTAATTGTTATATAGGTATTTTTTTGTTATTTACTACTAACAGAATCAAAATATAATTTCTTCTTTATTATTACAACTTTATGTGTAACAAAACTAATGAATGAATCGAAATTACGATTCCCTTCGTTATTACAACAGTCTGCACAAAAGATGCATGCATTAATAATCACAGAAGCTACTGATGCTATGTTATTGTTTACTGCTTATTAAATATAAAATTCAACTCCTCTTCACAATTACAATTTTTGCATAAAAATGAACGATGAATAGAAATTTCTTCTTTCAAAGCCACAACCTCTCCACTGGTTTCTATTTGCACATCCGTCCCACCTTCACTTTCTTATCGTGGACCCTAGTGAAGGGCTCTTCCTACCCAACGTCGCTTACATGTCTCCTCCATTTTCATGCATAGTGGTGTGCCGCCACTATAATATTGTTATCATCGAGCCATTGCGAAGTTGGAGGTTGTCGTGGCCATGTTAATTTTTTTGAGAACAGAAGGGATGTCATGGCCATGTTACAGACTTGATGGTCTAGTGGTAGTACAGTGTGTCTACCACACAAAAGACCAGGGTTCAAATCCCACTGTTGCAGTGGTTGCGTTAGGTAGTCGACGGCCAGCGTAAAAAATAGTCGAATCTTTCAACATGGATTTGAGCAAGAATCCATGTAGCCGACCCTACTTATAGTGGGAGAAGGCTTAGTACATTTTAGAAGGGATGTCATGGCCATGTTATTGTTGCACCACTAATGTATTTCGATCAATGATGGCGTCCGGGGGGGGGGGGGGGGTTATGGGTGGGCGGTGGTTGGAAATGTTTTGGTGGGGATGGAGAGGAGTGAGGTTTGTTTTAGGGAAATGTGACAACTTTCTTATTCTAATGGTAAGAAAATAATTGGAAATGAATGATCCACAATAATTACTTTTTCCTTCTAATAGATCGCAAAACAACTAATGTTGATAAACGTAGTTTTAATATATGTTGTTGGATGTACATTTGATGGATTAGATCGCATGCTCATCAAGTCTGTAATGAGCTCAGAGCTCATTGGAAAAATCCTCTCTCTCTATTGCTCTCTTTCTCTCTCTATATAGGTTAAGTGAGAATGAGTATACTCCCTGGGAGCATATAAGAGTATGCTCCAAGGTTGCAGAAATCGGTAGTCAGTATTGGGTCGGCGGGGTCACTGACTAAGGATTAATTGGTAGTCAAGAGACTAACCAGATTTAGTCGGCCATTAGTCGGTTTTGAGTTTTTTGAATTATTTAAATATATAAATCATTTTATACATATATTCTTATATATTTGCATAGATTTGTACATTTTCTATATTATCATAATGAAACAAAAGAAGCAATTGACTTTAAATATAACATTAATCATATTAGAATAAGTTTGCTTTTTTAAAAAAGCAATTTTTTAAAAGCTCTATGTAAAAGTCGGCTGAGTAGTAGGGTTGACTGACCAGGTCTAGTCGGTTACCTCCCAACTCTACTAGTCGGCCAACTTTTACAATAGTGGTATGCTCCCACCTTTTTTCCTCGTTTTTTATTTTTTTGAAGTGAAATCCTTGGGAATTTACTTATAATAATAAGTGGAATATGTGTTTCAAATTTCGTGTAAAACAACCATTCCTAATATGTATATATTGAGGGGGGTCAATTTCAGCTATTTTGAGACTGTTAAAATTTGTTAGTCTTGATAAAAGGGATGGAAGTCTCAATTTTGATTGAATTTTGAATGACATCGTGATGATATACGGCGATCTAAATCCCCTAGGTTTCATTTCAAAAAAATAAAAAAAAATGAGGAAAAATGGTGGGAGCATGTAAGTTAGTTACATACTTCCCGGGAGTATACTCCTTTCTGCCTATATATATGTTTTAAGCTTAAATCTGAAACTTGTGTCGGTTCTGCATTAAATTGGACTCTGTATTAGATCATAACTTTATATGTTAGATGTATTTACCAATTCACTTTGCTTTAGTACTAGTTATAGATTTAAAAGGTAACATGAGTTTTTTTGTTTACTTAATGAGAATTTTCTTTCTGAAAATAAATAAATTTGAAGTCAAGATCCAAGTGCAAGCACTAAAATCCGAGGTTAATTTGTCATTTAGAGTCACTGTTCAATATATAGTAATAGTGTCTTAAATACATCCTTTCATGCCAAATGAGAGAGTAGTTCAATCTTATTTATTGATCGTAGGCCTGGGGAAACCGTAATTTATAAGAATTTCTTGAGCAATTTTCCTAATCTCCGCCTTCTTTGTGATATATTTTGAGATATTCCTTTCCAGCCTGAATGAAATCAATATCGATTATTAAAATCTTCGTTCAAACAAGTGAGAAAAACTGGAGCCTGAAAGTGCTACATTTTATTATTCACCCTAACCACAAAGCATTTAGGGCTGCACTATATTAATTGGGGTTGACTGCATGGATATTTCATTTTTTGCTCTAATTTGGTACAATTTCGGTCATAGTTGTACCGAGATTTAAGTATTGAACCTCATGTTTATGGTTCTTGTAGCAGTTGTCTAGTTTTTTGGGGCCTTTGTTTTTAAGGATTATCATCCATCTTTTTGTACTCTCCATCATCTGCATCTATTTGCCTTTTTTTGCAGATATACTGTCAATTTCGTCTGCTTCATATTTCCCATTCATCCACAGTCTAAATCTTTTGTTTTTTTGTTCGAATGTGATTTTTTTACCTATGTTTGAAGTGCACACTAGTATTTTCCTTGGCGGATGATTTCATATCCACATTATTTCTCTCCGTCACATCGAGCGAGCATATGTTTAAATAAATCACGTGACCATGCATCCTGATTGTTTAATGCTGTGAATTCTTTGTCCAAAATAATATTTTTTTCATGTGGTCGTTCTTTTGTACAATTTTGTTTCAAAAGTTTTTTTAGCTTCATTAGGATAACTTCATATGCAATTTTCAGCTCTGGGGATTCAACGGCTCGCATTTGGACGATTCCTTGTGGCAATAAGAGAGGTGGAGCCCCCAGTTCACGGGTTTTGAAACATTTTCAGGGTAAAACGAATGAGAAGAGCAAAGATGTGACCACATTAGATTGGAACGTGAGTATTTTTCTGCAGTTTTTCTTTATAGATTCTTTTACTACTTTCAGTAAATTTTCTCTACGCAGGGAGAAGGGACTTTACTTGCCACTGGATCATATGATGGAAATGCTAGGATTTGGAGCAGAGATGGTAGGTTAGTTGATGTTTTTTTAACACCTTATAACTTCATGTATTTCCCTTTTCTGGATTTTCAACCTTTCTGGCTGGGACCTTTTGTGTGTATGTGAAGTTGGCTAAAAGAGTGTAGTATAAATCCCTTTTCAACCCCGTAACCTAGTAGGCATATGTTAGGAAGGTAAGTTTCTGATAGCTTGTGTTTCTTCTGATGGGTTGCCTAACATTTATTAAAAAGGCTCTTTTTAGTAAGTGCATTACATGCATGGTGATATGCCTCATATCCCTAATTCTCTCTTTATACACACCGCATGAACAAGCACAAACACCGTCCCACCCACATACACATTTGACTTAACATCTGATTTGGTGATGGAGATTGATGTTTTTGCTTGCACCGATGCATGTTGTATTATGTCTTTACTTTCACTGCATGTGTAATTTGGAGTTCGGTCGACCTTAGGTAAGTGCATGTGCAATTTGGAGTTTGGCCACCCTTAGGTAAATGCATGTGCAATTTGGAGTTCATCCAACCTTAAGTAATCATTTTGTAGTTGTGGACTCATATTTCTCCGTTCCTTCTTGGGTAAATGAGGAGGGTTGCATTAGGTAGTTGACAACTAGCGTAAAACAGTTGGAGATAAATTCCTAAATAGTGTTATCAATTGAGAACACTATTTAGGAGTTTGCCTCAAGACAGTCAGATCTTTTCAACATGGATTTCAACAAGCTATGCAGATAATCTGTGACAATATAGAAAATCACTGTTGTAAATATCAGCCGACTAGGCCGATTAGTCGGTCTGACTAGTCGAGTCGGGGGCCGGGGGGGGGGGGGGAGGGTAGCCGACTCGACTAGGCCTAGTCGGCCATTAGTCGGTCAACCCGAGTAATCGGGCCGCCTAGTCGGCCGACTATAAGGCCAACTTTTACATAGAGAATTTTTATTTTTTAGTTTTCTGATTTTTTTAAAAGAAAACTTATTCTAATATGCTTAATGTTATATATAAACTCAACTACTTCTTTTATTTTATTATTGTTGGGAGAAAAACAAAGATTGATTATTCAGAGAAACCCTAGGCTCTCTTATATAGGGAGAGACCTTAAGGGTAAAGTACAAAGTAGTCCAGAGAAAACAAATAAATAACAAACAGGTACATAACATAATAATAATAACTATCTCTACACTCCCCCTCAAGGTGGAGCATAGATGTCTATCATGCTCAACTTGGATGAACTTCTCTGAAAAGGTCCTCTGAGCAACGACTTGGTAAATACATCCGCAGTCTGATCCCCTGAGCTCACATGAGTTGTAGATATCAATCCTCTCTAGATCAAGTCTCTAGTGTAATGGCAGTCAACTTCAATATGCTTGGTTCTTTCATGAAAAGCTGGATTGTTGGCAATGAACAAGGCTGCCTGATTGTCACACTGAAGCTGCATGGGTAGAGGCACGGCTACATGCAGATCTTCTAGTACAGATCGAACCCACATCATCTTAGTGCTGGCTTGCACCATGGCCCTATATTCGGATTCAGCACTGGATCTTGACACAACCGTTTGTTTCTTGCTTTTCCAAGAAACCAAAGAGCTTCCAACAAAAATTGTGAATCCTGAGGTTGATTTTCGATCCTTAGGGCTTCCTGCATAATCAGCGTCTGCACATGCTGAGATAGACAAATCTATGCCCTTCCTAAACAACCCTGAACATGGAGAAGACTTCAGATACCTCAGTATCATGTGTATAGCATCCATATGAACTTGTCTTGGCTGCTCCATAAATTGACTCACCCTACTCACTGCAAAGGCAATATCAGGTCGAGTTATGGTAATATAAAGGAGCTTACCCACCATTTCTCTATATCTCCTTTTATCCACTTCAGCAGTATCACCATCATACAACTTCATGCTTGGATACATGGGAATACTTGATGGTTTGCATCCATCCATGCCTGTCTCAATCAAGAAGTCTGTAATGTACTTCCGTTGGGTCATCACCAAACCCTGTGCATTCCTGGCAAATTCCAACCCTAGAAAATATCTTAGGTGCCGTTTGGATGATGGTTACCTGCGGAGTAGGGGAGTTTACCCCCTTTAACCCACATCTCCCTCTCTCCCCGTGGGCCCCATTTTATTCCTTTTTTTTTAAATTAAATAAATTAATTTTACATCATCAATCTTATCAAAAAATAATATATTATACCATCATATCATATAAAAATTATAAACTACTCCACTTCTACTCACTTTTCCAAACTTCAATACAATCACATCACAATAACTACTCATTTTTTCAAACTTCAATATAATCATATCACCCCAAACCCAATTCTAACCCACCCCCAGTTTAACACTCTATCCAAACACCGAAATCCAAGAACGGGTTACCCTCTACCAGTTTAACCCGCCTTAACCCACCAACCAAACGCACCGACGGCCTAGAAACGCCTTCGCCTTTTCTATGCCCTGAATATCATCTCCTGTAACTAGAATATCATCAATATAGACCATGATAACAACCGTACCTGCCGATGACTTCTGAACAAACAATGAATGGTCTGCATTTGACCTCTTGAATCCCTGTTGTTCAATAAGATTGGAAAGCTTCTAGAACTACGCTCTTGGACTTTGTTTGAGGCCATAAATAGCCTTGTGAAGTCTACACACCATATGTTTCTCCCCCTCAACAGTGAACCCTGGTGGCTGCTGCATGTAGACTTCCTCCTGCAGATCACCATACAAGAAGGAATTCTTGACATCCAGTTGAGATATACTCCAGTCACGGACCACAGCCACGGATAAGAGAATGCGAAGGGTAGAATGTCGAGCCACTAGAGAGAAAGTGTCCATATAGTCCACTCCATATGTTTGTGTAAAACCACGCGCGACCAAGCGTGCTTTGTAGCGACCTAGACTGCCATCTGCATGATATTTAACTGTGAAGACCCACTTGCAGCTTACAATAGTTGCATCAGGAGGAGCATTAACCAAAGACCATGTGCCACGAGATTGCAATGCACACATCTCATCTTCCATAGCCAATCTCCAGCAATCAATCTTCATAGCTTCCTGGTAAGTCCGTGGTATATCCACGGAAGACAACGCTGCAGCAAATCTCTGAAAGTCTCCAGTGAGACGGTGAAACGACACTTGTGAAGCAAAGGGATAAGAGGCACACGTCCGCTTCTGCTTCCGGATAGCAATAGGAATATCAAGATCATCTTCTACTGTACGGGATGATGTAGTTTCCTCCTGCAATGAAGAATCCTGCACATGTACCATATCTGACCCATCAGTGGTAATGCCATCTGAACATACCCGAGGCGTGATGGGTGGCTGACGTGTAGCCTGAGCAGGACCTGACGGACGCGTATAGAATTTTGGCAGGGGTGGATGGGAGGTCGTGGAAGAGGTGGAGGTGGAGGTGGTGGTGGTGAAGTTGATGTAGGGGCAGGAGCAGGAGGAGACTCAGGTGAACTCCAAGTAGGAGGAGGAGGGACATAGACATCATCATTGGTAGTGGATGATACCAGTCTGTCACCTGCAGGAGAAAAATACATAACAGACTTAAAGAATGTGACATCAGCACTAACGAAGTATTTCTTGTTTATGGGATCATAACACCGATAGCCTTTCTGAGTCCGAGAATAACCAACAAAGACACACTTGACAGCTCTAGGAGAGAGTTTGTCAAGTCCAGGAGACAGAAGATGAACAAATGCCACAGTACCAAAGACACGTGGAGTAAGTGAGAATAATTCCTTGTCAGGAAAAATGATAGAGAGAGGTATTTTCTCACCAAGAACAGAGGACGGCATACGATTGACCAGATAGCACGCAGTAAGAACAGCATCCCCCAGAAAGAAATAGGGGCACAACTCTGAATCAGTAGTGTTCGGGTAATGTCAAGGAGGTGGCGATGCTTTATTTCCGCCACACCATTCTGCTGAGATGTGTACGCACAAGTGGTTTGGTGAATAATGCCCTTTGATGAAAGGAAATGAGAAAGGGACCGTGTGCAAAATTCAAGGGCATTATCTGTACGAACATATTTGACAGTAGACGAGAACACATTCTGCACTTCATTAATCAAATTCTTGATCACATCTCCTGCTTCAGATTTATTCTTTAAAAGAAAGACCCAAGATACACGAGAGAAATCATCCACTACCACTAGATAAAATCTGTGCCCCTGATGATCGGGTACACGACTTGGACCCCATATATCTATACGAAACAACTCGAATGGGGAGCTACTGCTCCGATTCTGACGACTACGAAAGCTCGACCGATGATGCTTTCCCAACTGACATGCTTCACAACGAAAGGACGAACTGTGAGAGATCTGAGGTAGAAAATGGCACATTTTCTGGAGTGGGAGGTGACCAAAACATAGATGCCAGATGTACGGAGAAACTGGTCCGGCCGAATGAGTGGAGACGCCAACATAAGAATTCCGAACCAGCCGATATAGACCATTCTGCTCAGAGCCACAGCCAATCACCCTGCCCGTGAGTATGTCCTGAAAAATAAGAGAAGACGGGTCAAATATAGCACGATAATGCAAATCCTTCGTAATCTGACTAATAGATAACAGATTCATCGAGAACTCAGGAGCATGTAGGACATTCTGTAGATGCATAGTAGAGGATAGGTGGACCTCCCCCTGTCCAACAAGGGGGGAATGAGTACCATCTGCGATCTGCACTGAGCGGCCGTGAGGAATGTCCCTGTAGGACGCAAGTCTATCTCGATCTCGGCAAAGATGATGTGTGGCACCCGAATCTATAATCCAATCAGAGATATCATGAGACGGTGTAAATGTAGTAGATCTACCTGAGGTACTAGCAGCAGCAGATGAACTGGCGGAGGCTGTAGCAGCAACATCTGAAGGTCCACCAGAAGAATCACCAGATGATTGTGGCATAATATCTCGGAGACGTGCCACAAGTTCCTCAAAACGATTGTCTGCAGCAGGTGCCAACTGGGACTGAGAGTGCTCTGCAACTCGTGCCGATGCTGGGAACCCATGCTTAGAATAGCATGTCTCCTCCGAGTGTCCTGTGCGGTGACAATAGGAACATTGCTGACTAAAGCGACCACCCCTTCCCTAGGGTCCACGTCCACGTCTACAACTAGAAGATGGGCCACCTCTCCCACGCGAAACTGCCATCGCCGATGGGGGTGGAGTAGAAGAACTGGAATGAACTGTAATGCGATTGAGTCTCCTGTAAACATCCTCCACTGGAGGAATCACTGCATCGACTAAGATCTGAGAACGGGCGGCGTCATATTCAGGGTCAAGAGCCGCAAGTAGGACACCCACAATGGTGGCATTCCGAAATGTCTTCTGCTGTTCAGGAGTCGCTGTGAGTGGGATAGTACTGTATAACTTCTCAAACATCCTCCTGAGAGATGTGTATAAGGAGTGAAGAGGTATGCCGCTCTGCTTCATCGTGAATATGTCATGTTGAAGCTGTAACATCTTGGTCTCATTTCGCACCTGCGAATATGTAGCAGCTAGGATATTCCACATCGCTTTGGCAGTGGGCTGATGGAGAACATCATTGGCAATCTCTATCGTCAAAGTACCTGACAACCAGACCTTTGCATAGGAAGCATCAGCCTCCCACGAGGCATATATCCTTGTCTTCTCTGCGGGCTCATCCTCGGTAAGAATGTGCTTCTTACCATTCGACTTCATGAGGCTCATGAACTGCATCGCCCAGAGCTCATAATTCGACCCGTCCATCTTGACTATTGGCGCAGGACCTTTGAATGAGTCTGTGGAGGGCATATCGACCTTCGATTCTGACATATTGCCGCTGGAGAAGAATTAGGGTTTGTAGACAAAGTGATATATGTCTACACAAACTACATAGGATTCGAGTGCGTATGTAGACGTTATGCACTCAAATCCATCTATTCGAAGGAAGAGACGAGTACGGGCACGCCGGGGATCGCTGAGGATCGGCTAGGGCACGCCGAAAAATCGGCTAGGGCCGCCGGGGGGGTGATAGCGGCGAGACTAGGGGGCCGCCGGAGGGCTGGGAACCACCGGGCTGGGCGGCGGTAGAGGGTTGAGAGAGAGGAGAGAGGGCGGCGGCAACGGGTTGAGAGAGAGAGGAGAGAGGGCGGCGGGTGAGGAGATGGAGAGAGCCGTAGGGCTTTGGTTCTGATACCCTGTTGGGAGAAAAACAAAGATTGATTATTCAGAGAAACTCTAGGCTCTCTTATATAGGGAGAGACCTTAAGGGTAAAGTACAAAGTGGTCCAGAGAAAACAAATAAATAACAAACAGGTACATAACATAATAATAACTATCTCTACAATTATGATAGTATAGAAATGAACAAATCAATGTAAATATATAAGAATATATGTATACAAAATGATTTATATATTTAAAATAATTAAAAAATCTAAAACTGACTAATGGCCAACTAAATCTAATTAGTCGCCCGACTGCCGATTAATCCTTAGTCAGTGACCCCACCGATCGAGTACCAACTACCGCTTTCTGCAACCTTGTAAAAAATGATAGTGCAGAAGCGTATAAGTGATAAATACATAAAGCAATAAAGGGGCACGGGATTTACGTGGAACCCTACTTCGTGAGGAGCGGGATGAAACCATTGGAGAACCGCCTCAAAGGGCTGATATTTGCATTATTTTTTCTACTGTTATAATGGGTATAGGGCTTCTTATATAGCCCCTCCAGAATGACCGAGTTCCACTGATATATGATGTGGGACTTAAATAGATGCATGTGGTAATTGGACCCTGGAGGGATCCAATTACCCACCTATGGACGTATACTCCAAAACTCCCACTTAAGCTGGAGCATGCATTGCACATCTTGGACAAATAGAAAGAAAGCATTCAATTACAATACAAGATTGTACATATAATATCAACTCAATGCATACTCTACTTGCTGCTTGATGAGGACGTTGTTTCTCATGCCGTACTGGTGAGGAGGAACTAAAGGTTGAACTGGGTCTCCTTATCAGAGGACGTGGCTCTGTACTGTGTCTATTAGAGTCGTTGAAACTGGAATGAGTTTCCACATGGTTAACTCGTGCTCGCAAATGCTCCACCTCTCTGAAGGGCTAAATAAAGAACATCGTTAAGTATCCGTATGTAGATCTCTGAAGAAGGGTCTCTCACATAGGAACCTCGAAGTGGGTTATTTCTCATAGGAACCTCGAAGGATCTCATAATGGAGTTCATGATCACCGGAGAATGGAGTCTGAAAAAGTCTCTGCAGCGGAGAACTCGGTCTCTCACACACTGGCTCAAAGAATGAGATCTCTACTCTGGAGTTCCTATGAAACCACATGAAAGTCCTAAGCCCACAATGGCTCAGAAAATGTGATCTCTACTTTGGAGTCCATATGATCCACATGAAAACCTTGAGCCGAAATCAAGATGGGGAGCTCTCAAATAGATCACACACATATGTGTCTAAAAAAAGAGTCTCTCTGGAGAATTCGAAGAAATTGGGTCACTCGAACATTGAGTGTCTCGGACTTGGACTCTGAACTATTCTGAACGGCAAAGTCTGAATCTGAATGGTAGAGTCTGGAATTTGGATGCTCCATACAATACTCCCCCTTTCTCCCATATTGGTTGGAATAGATGACATCGACCAAGTTGGGAGAAGAAAAATCAAGATGGGGAACTGAAACCAATTAGCCATCTTTATTTTTCGACATTTTTCTTCTTTTTTAAGTACATGTTTTTGGTACGATAGCCTTCTTTTTAACTAAAAATTCTCCTTTTCAGCTTTTGCCTTTTTTTGGCAGGCCCTTCTTTTTCTTTAAGCCTTTTTTTGCAATTAGCCTCCCCCTTTTTTCTGAAGGCCCTTTCTCCCCCTGTTAGAATTATTATATTACAATTATGTTTGTAACCTTTCGGATTCCTTAACCCTTAACCATTCGGGTTCCGTAACCTTTAACCCTTCGGGTTTCGTAACCCCTCAAGAGTATTTATGTATTTTTCCTCGTGTACTCTCTAGGGTTTTCTCTCTATATAAGAGACTCTAGCCCAACGAAATAGATATCCCATTTGTCTCTCTTCTCCACATGGTATCAGAGCAACGGTCCTTGTGGAGAAGAGAGACAGAATGGGATATCTATTCCATAGGGCTAGGGTCTCTTATATAGAGAGAAAACCCTAGAGAGTAGAAGAGGAAAAAATACATAAATACCCCTGAGGGGTTATGGAACCCGACGGGTTAAAGGTTACGGAACCCGAAGGGTCAAGGGTTACGGATCCCGAAAGGTCAAGGGTTACGGAACCCGAAAGGTTACAAATATAATTGTAATATAATAATTCTAACACTCCCCCTCAAGTTGGAGCATATCTGTCGATCATGCCCAACTTGGATACTAAGTACATTAGACGCTTCCTTAGAAGAGCCTTTGTGAGGATGTCTGCAAGTTGAAGTTCAGTGGAGATGTGTGGAGTGCTAATTCGTCCTTCTCGTACCGCATCACGAATAAAATGACAATCAACTTCAATGTGTTTTGTCCGCTCATGGAAAACTGGATTGGTGGCGATGTATGTGGCAGACTTGTTGTCGCAGTATGAGGGTACAGGAGTGACGACTGACATGCCAAGTTCTGTCAGGAAAGAAACAAGCCATGTGATCTCACATGTGGCCTGAGCCATTGCCCTGTATTCTGCTTCCGCACTAGATCTGGATACCACTGTCTGCTTCTTGCTTCGTCAAGTGACAAGGTTATCCCCAACAAACATGGCGTATCCTGTAGTGGATCGGCGGTCCTCAGGAGAGCTAGCATAGTCAGAATCTGTATAGGTCGAGATATTAGTGTGCCCATTCATCCCATAGAAAAGTCCACGTCCGGGAGATTCATTCAAATATCGAAGGATCAAAAGAACATCCTGCCAGTGACTATAAAGAGGCTTCTCCATATATTGACTGGCTCTGCTCACAGAATATGATATGTCTGGCCTAGTAACAGTGAGATAGAGTAATTTTCCCACTAAGCTTCTGTATCGTGTTGCATCCTCAAATGCTGGATCAGTAGATGCTGAATATTTTCTCACTTCTGCAGGGATGCCAGATGACTTGCATCCAAGAAGTCCTGCCTCAGTCAGAATATTGAGGCAATACTTTCTCTGTAAAAGATGGAGCCCCTCTGTAGTGCGTATTACTTCGATGCCAAGAAAATAACGAAGTTGGCCGAGATCTTTCGTGATAAAGACATTCTGGAGGAAGGTCTTGGTCTCCTAAATACCATCTACATCATCTCCTGTGATAACCATATCATCAACATAGACAGCAAGGATGATCGTGCCAGTAGACCGTCGTCTAACAAAGACAGAGTAGTCAGATGTTGTCCTCTGAAAACCAAGTGTGTTGATCTCCGTAGTGAGCCTGTCAAACCATGGCCTTGGGCTCTGCTTCAGGCCATAAATGGCCTTGCGTAGTCGACATACATGCTCCCCCTCGACTACATACCCCTGCGGTTGCATCATGTAGACCTCCTCCTCAAGATCACCATAAAGAAAGGCGTTCTTCACATCAAGTTGATAAATGGGCCAAGCCTTGTTGGCAGCAACAGAGAGAATGGTACGTATCGACCCCATTCTGGCAACAGGCGAGAAGGTCTCAAAATAATCAACTCCAAAGGTTTGTATAAAACCTTTGGCAATAAGTCTGGCTTTCAACCTGTCAATAGAAACATCAGGCGACTGTTTGATCGTGAAGACCCATCGACAAGCCACAGGGCGAACTCCTGGGGGGCACGACACAAGATCCCACGTACCTCGGGAGGTAAGTGCATCCATCTCCTCATCCATGGCCTGTCGCCATCCTTGATCTTGCATTGCACTGAAATGATCTTTTGGAATGATAATAGCATTAAGAGCATCTGCAAATCTCTTGTCACAGCTAGATAAACCATTTGTAGAAGTAAAATGTGATATGGGGTGATACATACATTTCTTTTTTTGCTTGCGTAGAGCTATAGGAAGCTCCCCAGGTACATCCGGAACAACAGTGGTGGGAGCACTCGAAGTGGTTATATCATCCTGCATAAAAGAGACAGGCAAAGGTACAGACACTGGTGTAGAATTTATAGAGGGACGCTGGCGAGTATAGACGATTGGTGGAGGAGGGAGGTCCAGAGGAATGTCACATACAGTCTGTGTGAAATAACTTGTTTGCTCAAAGAAGGTGACATCAACAGATACATAGTATCGACGTCCAATAGGATCATAGCAGCGATAGACTTTCTGGGTACGTGAGTACCCAAGAAAGACGCATTTGATGGCACGAGAGGATAATTTGTCAGCTACATGAAAGTTATGGACAAAGGCAATACAACCAAAAATTCGCAGAGGTATAGGAAAATGAGACTCGGTAGGATAAAGTAAGGAAAATGGAGTTGCCCCTTTGAGAGCTGATGAAGGAACACGGTTGATGAGATACACTGCAGTAAGGATAGCATCTCCCCAGTATTGTTTAGGAACACTCATTTGACTAAGAAGAGATCTGGCAACATTTAGCAAGTGTCGGAGTTTCCTCTCAGCTATACCATTTTGTTGTGAGGTATATGGACACGATGTTTGGTGAACAGTTCCCTGGGATGCAAAGAAAGAGGTCAAGTCATGTTGGGTTAACTCAAGAGCATTGTCGGTACGAATGATCTTAACAATGCCAGCCTAAAAAAAAAAGATCTTAACAATGCTAGAAAAGTAAGTTTTAACATATTGAAAGAAATTTCTGACAATTTGATTAATCTCTGAACGCTCCTTTATTAGATAGACCCAAGAAGATTGACTATAATCATCAACAAAAACTATAAAGTAGCGATGACCACTTAATGTGCGGATCGGACAAGGTCCCCAAACATCACAGTGAACAAGATGAAAAGCAGCAGTTCTACGAGACTCAGTACGAACAGGAAACGAAGTTCGATGGTGTTTTCCGAACTCACATGCCTCGCACTGAAAGGTCTTCAAAGCAGAGAGTTCAGGAAACATCATGGAGATGGCCTTGGCAGAGGGATGTCCAAGGTGCATATGCCATAGGAGTGGATCTTCGGAGATAAATGCAGCACCAACAAAATTGGAGTCTGAGGGTATGTCAAGGTAATATAGGCCGTTCTTCTCATGACCCCACCAAAAATCTGCCTCGTCTGAATGTCCTGAAAATAACAACAAGACTCATCAAATATCACACGACAATGAAGCTCAACACAAAGCTTGTGAGCTGACAACAAGCTAAGAGGAAAATCAGGAGCACAATGAACCCCCGATAGTCGGAGCTTGGAAGAGAATTCCATAGTTCCGACAGTAGTAATCTGTGATTGAGTCCCATTAGCGACTCGAACTGACTTCACAAAGGTAGATGGTATGGAAGAGGTGAGCAAACTACCTTCTCCAATGAGATGAGTAGAGGCGCCGGAATCAATAATCCAAGCTGGAGTAGGTATGATAGCAAAGTTGGCTGTTGTACCTGAAGGAGTGGCCAGAGCAGCAGTTGTAGTGTTACTAGTGGTGGTAGGCCCTGGAGTCTGAAGGATCTGCATTAGGCGGGAGTAATCTGCATCATTAAGATGAACAGTCTTGCCACTGGAGGTAGGCGATGCTTCTTCCACATCATAGGCATCCTCATAAGCATTATTGGCGTGATAAGAAGGTACGCCAAACTTCTGCCAACATCGTTCAGTCGGGTGGTTCCACCTACAACAGTGAGTGCATGGGGCAATTGAGTCTCGCCCACGACCACGACCAAAGTCACGGCCTCGTCCAAATTCCCGTCCACGACCACGACTTGGATCGCGACCGCGTCCTCCTCGCAAGCCGTATTTGCCTCCTCGCCCAGATGAGACGATGTGTGCAAAGTTCTCCG
Organism: Ottelia alismoides; assembly: GCA_037367405.1. Lineage (NCBI taxonomy): Eukaryota > Viridiplantae > Streptophyta > Magnoliopsida > Alismatales > Hydrocharitaceae > Ottelia > Ottelia alismoides. The sequence goes on from JAZKJV010000165.1 coordinate 124,689, forward strand.
TTGAAGGTAAGACAGGAGGTCGTGCAACGGATGTCTCGAGCTCCTCAAGTCGGTCAAAGATGACCTTCATTGTTGGTAGTGTGTCTGATATAAGAAATTGCTCCTTCGCTGCATGGTACCTATAATGCATGCCATCAAGGAAGCGGTATACCTGCCAGTCAGAACGCTCTTGTATCTGTTTGGTGCAACATGAGGGCTGGAATATTGCAAGCTCCTCATACAGACTGGATAGATGCCTATAGTACTCGATGAGGGTGGAATCACCCTGAGATGCTGACCAGATTCGCCTGTAAATATCTGCAAGGCGTGACTTTGTCTTCTTCTGGGAATATGTTTGCTCGAGATCCTCCCACATTTCCTTGGCCGTATTTTTTTAAAGAAGATTTGAGGCAATATGAGCCTCAACACTGTTGGTCATCCAGTTGATAACCAAATAGTTGTCAGTCTGCCAGTTGTCGTACTCTTTGTCCTTTTCATCTAAAGGATCTTTAGTCAAAATGTAGAGTTTCCTCTGACCACCAATGAACACCATAAAAGATCGAGACCAGAGCACGTAATTTTCTGTGCCCTTGAGTTTGATAGTAGTGCCTTGTGCCATAATATTCGTGGCCATGGTCTTTGTCTCGGTAGAAGAGGGCACCATGGTGGTCTTAAAATAGAAAGACGATCCTGTGATCAACTAATGATGCATATAAGAGCTAAAAAATGTCCTAAAACTCACGTTTGCCCTTGAAGAATGGCTGAAAACCCCCAATGGACAACATATCTGGATTCTTGGAAGCGATCCGTGATGAGTTTTGGATCTACAAAGAGTCCTACGGTACCCGTGGAGGGTTGCTGTGGGGCTAACGACCTTCGTAGGAGGTTCTGAAAGCACAGGGTAGCGCTAGCGGGAGGGCTGCTGCACTGGAGGCGATTGGAGGGCCTTGCGCGGGGCCCTAATTTAGGGAAGAGGGCCCGCGCATGCTTTTACGAGGCTTGAAGGTGGCGGTGGGGATTTTAGGTTAGAACCCTGATCTTGGACCGTTGCTCTGATACCATGTGGAGAAGAGAGACAGAATGGGGTATCTATTCCATAGGGCTAGGGTCTCTTATATAGAGAGAAAACCCTAGAGAGTACAAGGGGAAAAATACATAAATACCCCTGAGGGGTTACGGAACCCGAAGGGTTAAAGGTTACGGAACCCGAAGGGTCAAGGGTTACGGATCCCGAAAGGTCAAGGGTTACGGAACTCGAAAGGTTACAAATATAATTGTAATATAATAATTCTAACAGTCCTAGACCGGGGTTCTGATCTAAAATCCCCGCCGCCACCTTTAAGCCTCGCAAAAGCCTGCGCGGGCCCTCTTCCTTGAATTAGGGCCCCGCGCAAGGCCCTCAAATCGCCTCCAGTGCAACAGCCCTCCCGCTAACGCTACCCTGCGCTTTCAGGACCTCCTACGAAGGTCGTCAGCCCCACAGCTACCCTCCACGGGTACCGTAGGACTCTTTGGAGATCCAAAGCCTTTCTTCAAGGGAAAACATGAGTTCTTGGGCATTTATTAGCTCGTATATGCATTCTTAGTTGATTCTAGGATCATCTTTCTATTTTAAGACGACCATTGCGCCTTCTTCTACAAAGACAAAGCCCTTGGCCACGAATATTATGGCACAAGGCACTGCTATCAAACTCAAGGGCACAGAAAATTACGTGCTCTGGTCTCGATCTTTTATGGTGTTCATTGGTGGTCAGAGGAAACTCTACATTTTGACTAAAGATCCTTTAGATGAAAAGGACAAAGAGTACGACAACTGACAGACTGACAACTATTTAGTTATCAACTGGATGACCAACAATGTTGAGGCTTACATTGCCTCAAATCTTCTTTACAAAAATATAGCCAATGAAATGTGGGAGGATCTCGAGCAAACATACTCCCAGAAGAAGACGAAGTCACGCCTTGCAGACATTTACAGGCGAATCTGGTCGGCATTTCAGGGTGATTCCACCCTCATCGAGTATTACATGCATCTATCCAGCCTGTATGAGGAGCTTGCAATATTCTAGCCCTCATGTTGCACCAAACAGATACAAGAGCATTCTTACTGGCAGGTATATCGCTTCCTTGATGGCCTGCATTCTAGATACCATGCAGCGAAGGAGCAATTTCTTATATCAGACACACTGCCAACAATGAAGGCCATCTTTGGCCTACTTGAGGAGCTCGAGACATCCGCTGCCCGGCCTCCTGTCTTACCTTCAACAGAGAACTTTACACACATCGCCTCATCTGGGCGAGGAGGCTGATACGACTTACGAGGAGGATGCGGTCGTGATCCAAGTCATGGTCGTGGACGAGAATCTGGACAAGGCCGTGACTTTGGTCATGGTCGTGGGCGAGACTCTACTGCCCATGCGCTCACTGTGGTAGGTGGAACCACCCGACTGTACGATGTTGGCAGAAGTTTGGCGTACCTTCTTATCATGCCAATAATGCTTATAAGGATGCCTATGATGTGGAAGAGGCATCGCCTACCTCCGGTGGCAAGACTGTTCATCATAATGATGCAGATTGCTGCCGCCTAATGCAGATCCTTCAGACGCCAGGGCCTACCACTACTAATAACACTATAATTGTTGCTCTAGCCACTCCTTCAGGTACAATAGCCAACTCTGCTATCACTCCTACTCCTGCTTCGATTATTGATTCCGGCGCCTCTACTCATCTCACTGAGAAGGTAGTCTGCTCACCTCTTCCATACCATCTACCTCTGTGAAGTCAGTTCGAGTCGCTAATGGGACTCAATCACAGATTACTACTGTCGGAACTATGGAATTCTCTTCCAAGCTTTGATTTTCGGGGGTTCACTGTGCTCCTGATTTTCCTCTTAGCTTGCTGTCAGTTCACAAGCTTTGTGTTGAGCTTCATTGTCGTGTGATATTTGATGAGTCTTGTTTTTATTTTCAGGACATTCGAACGAGGCGGATTTTTGGTGGGGGTCATGAGAAGAACGTTCTATATTACCTTGACATATCCTCAAACTCCAATTTTGTTGGTGTTGCATCTATCTCCGAACATCTGCTCCTATGGCATCTGCGCCTTGGGCATCCCTCTACCAAGGCCATCTCCATGATGTTTCCCGAACTCTCTGCTCTAAAGCCCTTTCAGTGCGAGGCATGTGAGTTCGGAAAATACCATCGAACTACATTTCCTGTTCGTACAGAGTCTCGTAGTACTGCTGATTTTCATCTTGTTCACTGTCATGTTTGGAGACCTTGTCCGATCCGCACATTAAGTGGTCATCGTTATTTTATAGTTTTCGTTGATGATTATAGTCGATCTTCTTGGGTCTATCTAATAAAGGAGCGTTCGTAGATTAATCAAATTGTTAGAAATTTCTTTCAATATGTTAAAACTTACTTTTCTAGCATTGTTAAGATCATTCGTACCGACAATGCTCTTGAGTTAATCCAACATGACTTGACCTCTTTCTTTGCATCCCAGGGAACTGTTCACCAAACATCATGTCCATATACCTCACAACATAATGGTATAGCTGAGAGGAAACTCCGACACTTGCTAAATGTTGCCAGATCTCTTCTTAGTCAAATGAGTGTTCCTAAACAATATTGGGGACATGCTATCCTTACTGCAGTGTATCTCATCAACCGTGTTCCTTCATTTGTTCTCAGAGGGGCAACTCCATTTTCCTTACTTTATCCTACCGAGTCTCCTTTTCCTATACCTCTGCGAATTTTTGGTTGTATTGCCTTTGTTCATAACTTTCATGCAACTGACAAATTATCCTCTCCTGCCATCAAATGTGTGTTTCTTAGGTACTCTCGTACCCAAAAGGCTATCACTGCTATGATCTTGTTGGACGTCGATACTATGTATCTGCTGATGTCACCTTCTTTGAGCAAACAAGTTATTTCACACAGATTGTGAGTGACATTCCTCCAGACCTCCCTCCTCCACCAATCGTTTATACCCGCCATCGTACCTCTATACCTTCTACATCAGTGTTTGTACCTTTGCATGTCCCTTTTATGTAGGATGATATGACCACTTCAAGTGCTCCGACCGCTGCTGTCCCGGATGTACCTGGGGAGCTTCTTATAGCTCTTCGCAAGCTGTACGTATCACCCCATGTCACATTTTACTTCTATAGATGGTTTATCTAGCTGTGACAAGAGATTTGCAGATGCTCTGAATGCTACTACTGTTCCAAGAGATCATTTCAGTGCAATGTAAGATCGTGGTTGGCGACAGGCCATGGATGAGGAGATGGATGCACTTACCTCCCGGGGCACGTGGGATCTTGTGCCGTGCCCCCCGGGAGTTCGTCTTGTGGCTTGTCGATGGGTCTTCACAACCAAACAGTCGCCTGATGGTTCTATTGACAGGTTGAAAGCCAGACTTGTTTCCAAAGGTTTCACACAAACCTTTGGAGTTGATTATTTTGAGACCTTCTCGCCTGTTGCCAGAATGGGGTCAATACGTACCATTCTCTCTGTTGCTGCCAACAAGGCTTGGCCCATTTATCAACTTGATGTGAAGAACGCCTTTCTTTATAATGATCTTGAAGAGGAGGTCTACATGATGCAACCGCCGTGGTATGTAGTCGAGGGGGTGCATGTATGTCGACTACGCTAGGCCTTTATGGCCTGAAGCAGAGCTCAAGGGCATGGTTTGACATGCTCACTACGAAGATCAACACACTTGATTTTCAGAGGACAACATTTGACTACTCTGTCTTTGTTAGACGACAGTCTACTGACACAATCATCCTTGCTGTCTATGTTGATGATTTGGTTATCACAGGACATGATGTAGATAGTATTCACTATTCCGGAGACCAAGACCTTCCTCCAGAAGGTCCTTGTCACGAAAGATCTCGACCAACTGCGTTATTTTCTTGGCATCGAAGTAATACGCACTACAGAGGGGCTCCATCTTTCACAGAGAAAGTATTGCCTCGATATTCTGACTGAGGCATGACTTCTTGGATGCAAGTCATCTGGCATCCCTGTAGAAGTGAGAAAATATTCAGCATTTACTTGTCCAGCTTTTGAGGATGCAACACGATACAAAAGCTTAATGGGTAAATTACTCTATCTCACTGTTACTAGGCCAGATATATCATATGTTGTGAGCAGAGCCAGTCAACATATGGAGAGGCCTCTTTACAATCACTGGCAGGATGTTCTTTTGACCCTTCGATATTTGAAGGAATTTCCCAGACGTGGACTTTTCTATGGGGTGAATGGACACACTAATATCTTCGCCTATACAGATTCTGACTATGCTAGCTCTCCTGAGGACCGCCGATCCATTACAGGATACGCCATGTTTGTTGGGGATAATCGTGTCACTTGGTGAAGCAAAAAGCAGACAGTGGTATCCAGATCCAGTGTAGAAGCAGAATACATGGCAATGGCTCAGGACACATGTGAGATCACATGGCTTATTTCTTTCCTAACAGAACTTGGCATGTCAGTGGCCACTCTTGTACCCTTATACTCGACAACAAACCTGCCACGTACATTGCCACCAATCCAGTTTTCCATGAGCGGACAAAACACATTGAAGTTGATTGCCATTTTATTCGTGATGCAGTATGAGAAGGACGAAACAGCCCTCCACACATCTCCACTGAACTCAAGGCCTTAAATGTCGATTTCGGTCACCATTTCGGTATCGACCAAAACAGAATTTCGATGGAATTTCGGTGGAATTTCGACCGAAATTTCGGTCATTTCAGTTATTTTTTGTACTAGCACCCCCATATTTCAGTCATTTCGGTCGAATTTCAATTTCGACTGGATATCGATATTCGACAGAAATTCGACTGAATTTCGCTGAAATTTGAGGCCATGACTGAACTTCAACTTGCAGACATCCTCACAAAGGCTCTTTCAAGGAAGCGTCTAATGTACTTAGTATCCAAGTTGGACATGATCGACATATATGCTCTAACTTGAGGGGGAGTGTTAGAATTATTATATTACAATTATGTTTGTAACATTTCGGGTTCCGTAACCCTTAACCCTTCGGGTTCCGTAACCTTTAACCCTTCGGGTTCCGTAACCCCTCAGGGGTATTTATATATTTTTCCTCTTGTACTATCTAGGGTTTTCTCTCTATATAAGAGACCCTAGCCCAATGAAATAGATATCCCATTTGTCTCTCTTCTCCGCACCCCTTTTTTTTTGAAAATAACCCATTTGGGCCCATAAACTTAGAACTTTCCTTTTTTTTAATTCGACCGAAGTGAATTGAGGCTTCTCTTTATCCCTTATTTAGGAAAGGGGTACATGTCCCTCTTTTTCTACAAATCACGTACTCTATGGTTCCTCGATGGAACCCCATCACCATTACCGACTGGAAGAAGGCTTGGAGCCATTGCCTCGAGTCACTTGGAGGTGGCAGTGATGTATTCATCGAGCTTCTTCTTCTTTTGGGTGTGAGGTGGGTATGGACAGGTGGATGAGCACGAGGCTAGGGCTGCGACATGGCTGGAGATCATCTATGAGGCATTGTCTGTGCTTTGAGATCGAATGGGGTCGTTGCTGGAAAGTCTTGGCTTGCGTTGTGTGATGGAAGAACCCATCATTGTAGTTTCTGATGTCGCCCCCAGGAGAAGCTTCGTCTGGAGACGGCGCACCTTCCATGCAAAGATCTGGACTCTTCTTCTCCTTCTTTAGCGGTTGTCTTGCGTGGATTTTGGGTTTTAATAGGAAACCCTATCCGTGACATGCTGGAGATACAATATTTTCCCGGAGATGCTGTCATCTTGCAGAATTCGTGAATTGCATGGATGATTAGGGTTTTTGACAAAACCCTAGAACTCTCAAACAAATCTCAAATAATCATAAAATAATTGAACCCGATAAATAATCCCAAGAATGACTTGCTCTGATACCATGTTGAAAATGATAGTACAGAAGCGTATGAAAGATAAACACATAAAAGAATAAAGAAACACTGGGATTTCACGTGGAACCTTACTCCGTGAGGAGCGTGATGAAACCATGGGAGAACCACCTTAAATGGATTGATGTTTACATTAACTTTTCTCGACTGTTACAACGGGTGTGGGGCTTCTTATATAGCCCTACCAGAGCCCCTCCGGAATGACCGAGTCCCACCGATAGACAATGTGGGACTAACATGGATGCATGTGGTATTTGGTCCCTGGAGGGATCCGGTAACCCATCTATGGTTACATACTCTAACAAATTATGTTATAATCTTATTCTGTCTTTCGCTTGCACCGTGTTCCATTCATACTTTCTGAAAATACCAAGCCTATTCTTGCATTCATTGTGTTCTCATTTCGTACATTGGGTGTTCATTTTGGACTCGGGTTTCGAGGGGCATCTGAGTTGTAATATTTCCTTTGTTGAAGTGCGATATGTGATCTTGATGGGATTCTTCAGTAAGGATTTTTCAATGGTTCGTTTGTGGGGGCAAGAGGGGAGGTCATGATGGAGTTCGAGGCAACGAGCATCAAGGTAGCCTATATAGTTGTTGTTTGGGTTGTAGCAAATTCAAGGGGAAGGTAAGACATAGTGGCTGGCTCTTGGTGTTGAGGAGAGAGGACTTGAGCAGATATGGTTCGTGGCGAAGCATTTAGTGGTCCTAAACAAGGTTGGAAGTCTATAGTGTAGCGAAAATCAGGTATTCAGTCTGAATGGTCGTTGAATAGGGAATAAACGCCATTCGGATGGCTAATCGTAAATATTCTGTAAGGTACTTTTATTAACAAGATAAAAAACTACTTAATGGTCTGATGGTAGAGTAGTAAGTCTACCACCCAAAAGACCGGGTTCAAATCCACCTTGGAGAGGGTTTCGTTAGGTAACTGATCGCTAGTGTTAAAAACAATTGGATCTTTCAACATGGATTTGATAAGAATTCATGTAACTGGCCCTACTTAAAGTGAGGGAAGGCTTTGTAATTTTTTTTATAAAGAATTAGTAGATTTACAATGAAACTATACATACCTAACTTTTACTTTACATTAAAGAAAATTATGAAAAATCAAAATAATTATAATAAAAGTATTATCTTTTATTAGTTGGTCGACTATTCATCCAAAGTTATTCTATTCGGTCACCTCACATAATAACATAGTCGGATTGACTAGTTGATCTAGTCGAGTGACTATTGCAACACTAGGTATAGATGACTTGTGGCCTTATACACTTTTACTATTGCTTAACACTATGCTCACGATCGATGAAGTAGAAGTCAAGTTCTGATGGTAATATGTGGAGGGGACATGGAAGCATGAGTTTTGTGGAGGGACCTTGCCTTTAATGCGAAGGAAGTTGCGATGGCTCTACAAAGGGCTATATAAGAGTAGAGTGGTCCTTTTTGAGGAGGGTGAGTCATCTAAGGTTTGTTGGAAGATGTTAAAATGCTGAATGAGGTTGGTCGGGCAAGAGATGAAAAAGGATCCGTGGAGTGCGCATATCATGGAATTGATTTTATGGGAGACCACTGTTTTTGCGTACCTTTATATGGAATTGAATGTTGACCTGTGAACCATAGAACTGTGCAGAGAATGACATTAGCAGAAATGAAAATGCTAAGGTGGATGTGTGGACAGACGCGCACGTAAAGATTGGATTGGAATTGATGCAATCAAAATGAAAGTTGGTGTAACTTCGATCGAGGATAAGATGTGAGAAAATTGCTTAAGGAGGTTTTTCCTTTTACAAAGAGGACAACTGATGCACCAGTGAGGAGATGCACATTTTGGGATGTTGAGCCGGCTAAGAGAGGGCGAGGAAGGCCCAAGAAGTGTTGGAATGAAACTATACAGAGGGATCTTAGTTTTTTGGATATAGGTTTGAGAATGACCTAAGATAGATATGAATGGAGGCAAAGAATGCATGTAGCCGACCCTACTTAATGTGGGAAAAGGCTTTGTTGTTGTAGTATCCGGAATTGAGGCCCAGTTTTGTTGGAGATAAGGCTTGAAGAAATGACTTGTTATTAGGCGGAACAGAGTGTATATGAAGACACCTTTGTTGGATTTGGGCTATTAAATAGGAGTATATGCCCAAAGGCTTGTGTAAAAAGGGGAAGTGAGGCGGTTGTAATTAGGGAGGGGGAAAGGGCCAGTCTCTTCCATTGATGGAGAAGTTAGTTGACATGTGTTTGCGGTGCAGTGCATGAGAGGAGAAATGCAATAGGTGCTCTTCACAACAATATATTTTGGATTGTATGTGAGACATGGTTTCCAAGAAAATGCGGAAGGATGATAAATGGGTCAGAGGAGCTCGTTGCAGGGTATGAGAAATCTACGGAGGAGGGGGTCCTTAGATAGGCACATAAAGGAGTTAGTGACATGCTATCCTTATGTGGGAGTTGCACGTGGAGTCCTATGAAGTGGGGGCGTGGTGGCCAATAGGTGGTGCTGCTTTGGGTGACTTCTTCGGTAAAGAGGCATGGGGGTTGTCTCATGGCTAGTTGTTAGGTTTGAAGATCTGTTTGCTATGTCGAGAGGTGTTAGTTGTCAAGACAGTTATTAGAAGAAGGTGAATAAGTCATTCTTTTGGGTGGTGGTATCAGAGCAACGATCCTAGACTAGAGTTCTGTGTCCTAATCCCCTTCACGCCCAACCGCCGACCATACCCCCTTACTGCCGCAACCGCCCTAAGGGTCTCTCCTTGTCATCACCCCCAAGGGCCCCCCCATCGTGGATCGGGTCAATGGACACTGACATGGACCGGATCCCGCAACAACCCCACAACAACTGCATGCCCCCAATGGTGCCGCCGAGAGGCCCTAGGCCTCACACAACCTCTAGATCCTACCACCAGCACCCCCCTTGCAACTCTAGGGGCATGTGCGGGGATCCTTTTCAACCTCGTGCTCTTTTTCCCTTGAAAATGGGTTGTTCTAACCCTATTTCAGTGCCTCTAAGCAACTTCCAGGGTGTTGAAGGTTTGATTCTCACGAGTTTACACCTCTCTGGGTCTCAAAACAATCTGATTTTGATCTGTTTACAATAAATAAACCTCTAGTTCATCTACGAGACCAAGAGAGCTTTCACATTTGATGGGAACAGTTGTGGCATGGGTATGCACACATAACCAACTCCCTATATATATCCATGTAGACGCATTTGCTCCAGTCTACAATCCTAGTCTTCATTTATTATCGACATCATGTGAGAGAACAAAGTTGACATCTCATCCTCGAGCACCTTCAAAGGTCCCGCACCCATCGTTAAGACGGATGGGACCAACTATTGTGAGCTTGGGGATCCAGACACCACTATAGGGTAGTGAATAGTGGTTTGAAGCGGTTTTGAAACTTAATACGGAATATCCAACAAGTACAGATTTTTCAGACAAGCAATCCAATCAACACACTTGCATATTATTTGCAAGATTAGAAATTTTAATATAAGGGTGGCGAGGAGGAGAAAGAGCCTAAGGTGGGAAGTACGAGGTGGGGTGTGGGAACTGAGGAGGGCTACCATCATCGATGGGGAGAGACACGTGAGAGCCACCAAACATGTGGGAAAGGAGGAGGGCTAGTCAAATGTTTCTCATCAGAAATGTGGCCAAAGGTATTTTCGATGCGGGTTCTTGTGGCAGCATGCTACATCATGCGCGCTACCTCTGCGATGTTTTACCTTTGGGAAGGAGGGTCGCCGGAAACTCGATTACACGATGAGGTATAACCTCCGCTTCTGGCTTCCAACTTAAAGGAGACAAAGTGTCCTATGCCTTCGGTAGAAAGTTATGCTAGACGCTCTTATACATCGTTCATTTGTGATGGAAAATCAAAGACGTCACATATAATGATGGGCTGCTCATTAGTTATGCAACTTTTGAAGCTTTGGATGCCAAGTCGTACCGTGCAAGGGGTTTATCTAAGTCAGAGATTGACACCCTGTTACATACCGACTAGAGGAGTGGAATCGTTTGGCTTCTCCCACATTTCATGGATGGGGAAGTACAAGGCATCAAGCTATGGGTTACACGCATCCTTGGGGAACCTTTTCTCTCACGCTCGGTGGATGCCCTGAAGCCGGTGCTGAGGGGGCCTGGAATCATGACAAGGGTCTTTGCAGATGACCGCTCTCCCGTCTTGAACCCTTTGGTGACTCTAGTAGTCCTTGAAGGGTCAGACACCCTTGTCAATGAATCCGAGTGTGTGCTAAAGGGTGGTCATGCATCATTTGTCCTTTTTATTCAAGTTCTACTATCGCTGCCATCGCGGCGAGCTCCTCCATGTCAGTTCCAGGGAGGCTTGATTTTGGCTTGAAAATCTCGGGCCAATCATTTCCGAAGATCGTTGAAGAGACAAGTTTGGAAACTATTCGAAAAGCGGATGAGATTTCGGATTCCAAAACCAAGATTGTAACATAACCATTCAAAATGGGTCTCTTACCAGCGATGCTCCTCACAATGACATCCCCTGTTCAAGCACCCACGAGATTCCTTTTAGGGATCCAGTTTATTTCGGAGGTGGCACGCTTCTTTTGGACCTCTAGTTGTTTTCGGGCGGATCCAAATTCGACCAGATAAACTTTGCTTTTGGAGGCTCTGTTTGAGGGAGCCCTGGTGGACCATTGCCCAGAGTTGCGATTATCAACTTCGGAAGCAGATCCTTTTAGGTCTTTCGATACTGTTAGAAAATCGGAAGCGGAAGCATAAACATGGAAAAGAAATAAAGAACAAGAAGAACGCAGGATTTTTACGTGGAACCCTACTCCGTGAGGAGCGGGATGAAACCACGGGAGAAGCCCTTAACGGGACATGCTATGCATTACTTGTTCTCAATGAGTACATGAGGTCTGGGGCTCCTTATATAGCCTCTCCAGAGCCTCCAAGTCCCACCACTAGGCGGTATGGGACTAAACACTGGATGGGGTAAATGGATCTTCTCCATGATCCATTTACCCTATTACAGCTCAATGGGCGCACCCACGAATACTCCAACACTCCCCCTCAAGCTGGAGCATGCAATGCTCAGCTTGGACAAACAGAAATAAACTCAACTCAACGCTACAGGACACTACGGACAATATCAACCCAACGCGCACATTGCTGCAGTCGAGGACGTTGCTTCTCATGCCGTGCAGGTGAGGAGGACAAACGGGCTGGAGTGTGAGTCTGCTGAATCTCCTCGTCGGAGAGCATGTGCTCTGAACTGCGCCTGTCAGAGTCACTGCAACTGAAAATGAATCTCCTCGTCGGAGTACTCTGGCCCGCCACAATAATGTGGACAACTGCTCCATCTATGAAAAAAGGGCCGAACTGAATAAGGCCGTGGCTGTGCAATCCTCGTCGGAGTCCACGGTCGCTAGAGAATGGAGTCTGAATTCTCCTCGTCGGAGAACTGGGTCTCTCCCATCTGGCTCAGAGAATGGTGCACTGTTCTGGTGTACCTATGATACCACATGAAAACCCTTGCCAACATATGGCATAGGGAATGGTCCTCTACTCTGGAGTCCCTATGGCTCACATGAAAACTTTGGCCTTACAACTAGAACAATGATGGGGACCTCTGACAATGATGGCAACATATGCTCATCTGAAAATGATCGCACACCCGTGCGTGTCTGAAACTGGACTCGGAATCAATCGTCGAGTCTGAACAACCGTAGAGTTTGGAATCTGATTGGTCTGAGACTGGCATCTGAAATCTGGATCGGGAATACAAGACCTGTGACTCTACATATATACTCCCCCTTTTTCCCATACTTGTCGGAAAACATGGATCTCGACCAAGTTGGGAGAAGACAACACTGATGGGGACAAAAACAAACCACTTAGCCGATCACAACTTTGTCGGCTTTTCAAAACATTCATCATCATTCTTTTTTTTTCAAAATTTTTTTTATAAGCCGTTTGGTTTTTTTTAATCGGCTTTTGCAACTTTTTTTTTTAAATTGCATACGACTTTTCTTTGTACGCGGCTTTTTTTCAATAGCGTACGGCTTTTTCAAATGTACGCGCCTTTTTTTTCTTCTTTTTTTCTGAATAACTGAAACTCTTCCCTTTTTTTTCTTTGGCCAACTAGGCCCAATCTGCGGCTAGCCCCCCCTTCTTTTCTCTCTCTCTCTCTCTCTCTTTTATAACAAATTAACTCGGCCCAAAAAGAAAGGCCCAACATCTCAGATCCCCTCATTTTTTTCTGTGGCCCAAAAATTTTTTTCAGGCCTTGGCCCACATGGGCCTCTCTCTCCCTTTTTTTTAATCCCAGGCCCACTTGGGGCTTACAAATAAGCGACCCAAATCTCATTTTTTTTAAATGACGACGCTATTAGGGTTCCACTATGGGAAACCCTCTCTTCTAACGCCGCCGCCCCCATCGGGGCTTTATCTTCAAACGCCCCCACCTGGGTATTCGGAGCCCTCAACGCTAGGCACGCATGAAGCCCACGAGGGCTAAGCGGCGGGGAGCCCGCGGCAGCGTGTGAAGCCCGTGAGGGATAGGGTTTTGGTGGAGGGTAGGATTCTAGGGCACAGGCTCCGGTTTAGGACCGTCGCTCTAATACCATGTGGAAGGAAAAGACGAAGTTGTATTACATCTAACCCTAGAGCTCTCTTATATAGGAGAAAAGCTCTAAGGGTAAATTACATAAACATGACAATAGAAATAAATAATACAGGAAAAAGGACACAATAACATAAATATCTTAACACATGCAGTTTCTCACCCACATACAATGCAACAAGGAGCACATCCTGACAGATCCAGAGCCAACAGATAAGACTGGGGCCAATGCTTCTTGGAAGAAAGATGACACATGCATGTGTTTGGCTGTGTGGGACCCTCACCACGGAGATAGCCAATGATATTCTGAATCTGCCCACCACCAAGGTGATGCGGGACACTTTGGCATCTACGTATGCTCAAGCGAAGACTGAGGTAGATTCTTCAGCTACAGTTCAATATATACAAGGCCAAGTAGAATGACCATCCTCTGTATATGTACTACTCTTCGCTCCGTGGTATGTTCAAGAAGCTTCATAGCTACATGCCTATTACGATATCCACGGAGCAACATAAGGCATATAGGAACTCCATGGTGGTTGGAGTTTTCATGACCGGACTTGATACATAGTATGATGCAACGTGTACACAGCTTCTCATCGGTGCTACCATACCTCCCATGGAGGAGGCCTATAGTCGTCTTAGTCAGATTATTATACCTTCTACGGCTACTCCTCTGCCCTTTTCAACGATGGCCGCTTCTCATGGCCGAGGAGGGACGACCCGGTTTAGAGGACGCACCCCTCGTGGCAGAGGCGATGGAATTCAGCATGGCCCTTGCACTTTCTGTCGTCGGCCAGGACATGCAGAGGATACATGCTGCTAGAAGCATGGATATCTTGCTTCTGGTCCCGTTGCAGAACAGATTGAGCCTTCAGAGACTCTAGCTTCCTAGGTTGATCCTCACCTGGATGATAGTCTCTCGTATTTGAGAGATTATGACTTTTGTTGCATGTACCACCACTATAGATACTGCTGCCGCAACCAGTGCCTCTTCGAGCTCTTCAGGTATTGCTTACGCTTTTATTGGTAGTAGTGGTGCTGATATGACAGAGTGGATTATGGACTCTGGTGCTTCCCACCATCTGTGTGGAGACAGAGCGCAGCTGAGGTCCTACAGGGTCATACCTTTTGGTAGATGGGTTCTCATTGCTAATGGAGACCACTTACCCATTACAGGACAGGGGAGGTGCATTTGACGCCGTCAATGCACCTTCAGAATGTTTTATATGCTCATGACTTTCAGATGAATTTACTTTCCATTAGTCAGATTACTAAGGATCTGCATTGTCGTGCTATTTTTGACCCTTCATCTCTTGTGTTTTAAGACATACTTACGGGCAGGGTGGTTGGATGTGACCGTGAGTAGCGGGGGCTCTACAGACTAGTCCAACCTCCTTATGCCGGTGTTTCTACTATACCTACTTGACCAGTCTCACCATATCTATGACACCTTCGTTTTGGCTACCTTCTGCGGCGGACTTGGCGGGGCTCCGGCGACGACGCTCTGGCTTCGCTGCGCTCGCCTGTAGATGTAGAAACTCGACGGTGACCCCTTAATAGCTCAGGATGATTGTGGGAACGTCAGGGGTCTGCCGGAGGGTATGGAGGCGGCTGGAGATCGACCTGAGGTCGGTGGAGGTGAAGCTCGAAGCAGCTCCGGCGTGGGGTCCGGCCAATGGAGATGAAGGTACCTGCAAGGTTAGTTTGTGCAAGGGAACATGTACGATGTGCTCGTGAGGTAAGTGTGAGTGCAGTGAGAGGCCTGGAGCGAAGCTAGTGGTGGCTGATGGTCATCCTTCGCCGTGGTGGAGGAGGTTTGGTCGGAGGGGTTGCAAAGTGTTGTCGGAGTAGAAGGAGTAGTGCACGAAGGTAGAAGATCCAAGGCGGAGCTCGGTGGATGGTCGGAGAGGCGGGACGATGATCAATGGAGCAGAATAAATTATGAGAAAAATAGAGGAGAAGAAGATGAGATCGGAGGAGATGATGGAGGAGTCTACCCGGGGTTAGAAGCTCGGAGAGGTGCTTCTGGTCTTCGTTCAAGGGTCGGTAGCGGCCCGAGCTCGTGCAGCTCGGCGGAGGAGCTGCAGCACGGCAGAGGTGCGCCACAGATCTTGCCGGAGGTAATGTCCTGTCGTCGCTCGATTTTGCCCTCAATTGCTGTCACCAATGGGAAGCTGATGCAGCATGGAATCAAAATATAGGGCTGCATTTATTAATTATGCCGTCGCATTTTTTTGTCGTCGCGTTTTTTTAATTAAATAAAGAGATCGCGTGTGATCTCAATTAGCTTTATTTTGAATTTCAAATTAGGTAGTTAGTAGGTTAATTAGTTAGAGTCTATTTAGGATAATTAGTTGTCAATTTGAATTTGATTTCTATTTTTGTAATCTCATCCCTCCTATATAAAGGGATGGTGGTCCTTTTTTTTAGACAGTTCAGGATGTTATAAAATTTTGTCTCTCTCTCTCTCTCCCCTCGCGATCTCCGCGCTTCTCTCTCTCCAAGCCCCTCGTTTCCGACGAGTTTTCTTCTCCT
This sequence comes from Ottelia alismoides, assembly GCA_037367405.1. Taxonomy (NCBI): domain Eukaryota; kingdom Viridiplantae; phylum Streptophyta; class Magnoliopsida; order Alismatales; family Hydrocharitaceae; genus Ottelia; species Ottelia alismoides. The sequence continues at coordinate 140,739 of JAZKJV010000165.1, forward strand.
CAACCCCTCTATTTTCTCCACAAAAATCCACCACTCAAATATTTTATTTATTTCGTCGACGCGTCAAATTTCAATCCGCATCATTTGGTATCAGAGCATGGCCTACAGATCGTCCTCACGATCTGACGATCCGTCCAGACGCTCACACCGACATGCATCAAGGGACCATCGTTCATTCGAACAAAAACGACGAGCCATCGACGCCTACAACAAGGAGATGGAGCGCATGCAAGGCCTTAAATGTCGGTTTCGATCACCATTTCGGTATCGACCAAAACAGAATTTCGATGGAATTTCGGTGGAATTTCGATCGAAATTTCGGTCATTTCAGTCATTTTTGTACTAGGACTCCCATACTTCGGTCATTTCGGTCATTTCGGTCGAATTTCGGTTTCGACTGGATATCGATATTCGACGGAAATTCGACCGAGTTTGGCTGAAATTTGAGGCCATGAGCGCATGCTACGTGAGTTGCAAATCACATTCTACACCCAGTTTCGCGAACTTTTGGCTAACCTCGAGGCCCTACGCGCCGCCAAATCGGAGGCTCCAACCACCCCAATCACCGACACCGAAGTTGAAGACGAAAATCTCGCCGTCAACGACGAACTGACTGCTGTCCAGGCTATTTCGGAGGAAAAAAAAGATCCGAGTGTTGTCCAGGTAACTTCAGATTCGCAAAACCCCCCGAAATCGACCCACACCCCATCCGCCACCCTTGCGCGACCCCACCCACCATCCTCGCCGCACCTACGACCCCGGCCATGCCCCCAGTACTGCCGACGCCTTCCGCTGCCCCAACACCCAACCCAGCCCATCCACATCGCCGCCGCCCCTTCCCACAGACCCGCACCCCCTTGATGCAGCATGATAGCAACTTAATTTTAGTAGACATTTATTTGGTCTAATTAGTATTTATTTTGTTTATTTATTCCCTATGTAAAAGGCTCATTATAAAAGGCCTTGTTATCCTCTTTTATTTTCTTTTTATTTTTCCTAGTTTTTAGGATTAGTTGTTGGGGATTGGCCTCTATAAAAGGGCCCCCTTTGTAATTGAGAAGTTTAAGTTGAATTGATTAATTATTTTTCCCTCCCCCCTCTCTCTCTCTCTCTCTCGGCCCGCAAGCCCTCTCTCTCCCCGATACCCCTCTCCCCCCCCCCCCCCCGGTAACCCTAACTCCCAATCCGCCGCCTTCCCTTCCTCCCCTCCATTCTCCACGACCCCCCCCTTTCCCCCTTCCTCTTCTCCCCTGCCGATTCCGCCACCCCTCCTCTCCTCTCCTCTCGGGCCCGCGCCCCCCTCCTTCCCTCTTCCAGCATCCCACGCTCTTCCCCCCTTCCGGCAACACGTTCCTCCAGCACCGCGACCACCGCGGCGACGCCTCTCGCCCCAGCGCCGCTCGTTTCCCTACCCCGCCACGCCGCCAACGCCATCTCTCCTCTCTCGCCCTACCACGTCCCTGCGGCCCCCCCCATCTCCACCGTCCCGCCCCTCTTCCCTGCCCCTTCCCTCTCTCCCTGCAGCCCGCGCCTCTCGCCCTTCACCCCTCGCACCCACTCGCCTGCAGCCCTCCGCCTGCCACCATCCAGCCCAGGCCGCCACAGCACCTTCCCCCCCTGCGCCCTCCCAGTCAACTTCGGTTGATACCGGCTTCGCCCGCCGCCCGCCCAACCACCGGCTACGTATTTGCTGCGAAATCGGCCCCTGGCGCCCTGGATATCGCCGACAAGCCTCCGTCGTGTCCGACCAGATCTGAAGCGCGCCCACGAACTCTTGCTGGTTATGGTATGAGTGTCCGTTATCATATTCTACCGCATAATTAGTAGCTGTGGCCTGTGATATTGTTGATTTGGCTTGGTGAATCGTTGAGACCCCACATCGTTGCATATATTGTGATAATTGTCTAAGACTTTTAACTCATCCGTTTGTCCTAAATTTGTGGATCGAAATCGGTGCTAAAACGCGCATAACGTGGCTATTTTGTTGCTGATTTTGTCTTGTCGTGCATCAATTAACTCGTTCGTCGTTTGTTGTCACTAGTTCCATTGCGTGAATCGTCATTTAGGTTATTGCACACATAGATTGCATCAATTTGGTATCAGAGCCTCACGATTCTGCATTTCGTCTGCATCCCATTATTCATTGCATAAAAAAAAAACCCCACAAAACAAAACCACACAAAAAAAAAATCCCAAACAAAGACAGCAGAACCCTAGGATATCCATGGCCGACAAACCTAGTGGCTCTAAACCCCCCTACACCACACACCCTGAATTAACTTAGAAGCTTTGTTTGCCCAATTACAACTCATGAACAATCAACTGAGTACCCAAATCGCCGGACTAGATCGTAGGTGCACCGTCGCCCATGAACAAATTGCTACATTGAATAGCCGCGTGCTAGGACCTGACATTAGTGATGAAAATCCCAACAAAGGTCGACGCACTGGCCGGAAATCACGATCCCGGAATAGCACGTCCCGTGACTCTAGTTCATCCACCTCCGACGGACATGTGAACGATGATCAGTCACCAGAAAGTGGAGAAGAAGAACCCAGAGAATACACCCCTTTCCTCCCCAAAACTCCAGATCAATACACCTATGGCTATACTCCACAAACTAATGGTGAACATCAATTCCAACCCCGAAATGGACCCAAGTCCGACGATGGATGGGATCGAGGTATCCGTCTCGATGTCCCAGAATTTGACGGAGGACGAGATCCTAACGTTTTTTTGGACTGGCTCCAAGCTGTCGAGCACTTCTTTGTGTGGAAGTCCATGCCTAGCGAACGTAAGGTCCAATTCGTCACTATAAAATTAAAAGGACATGCGCTGCTATGGTGGGACCGTTTGCAATCTGAACGCAAACGAAAAGGGAAAGGCAAAATCCGCAGTTGGAGCAAAATGAAAGCTAAGCTGAAGACCAAATTCGTGCCTGAAGATTACAAACGCGATCTGTACGCGCGACTGCAAGCCTGGAGACAAGGAACCATGAGCGTGAGGGAATACACCGAAGGGTTCCAATCCCTAGTCCACCGCAACCGTTTGCAGGAGACTCCTGTTCAGGAAGTCACCCGCTACATGCAAGGCCTCCGCCAAGCCATCCAGGATGAACTCTACCTCCACCACTGCCGTGATGTCGACGAAGCCTACAAGCAGGCTGAGCGAGCTGAGATCAAGCTTGCTAAAACCCAGACGAGGAAGATACCTTTTCCTGTGAACTCCGCTCCTCGTACCAGTACCCCGATGATCTACTCCAAACCGATGGGCTCCTCATCAGTTGTGACGGGTAAAACTCCAGCCAAACCATCAACTCCTGCCGTCACCCGACCACCCCCTGGAAACCCCGGCCAAGGCATCTTGGGAAGCCGACCCATTGTAGGACCTGATACTTGCTTTCGATGCTATCAAAAGAGCCATCGGGCAGCAGAGTGCCCAAACCCTAAGGCTAGACCCGTCCATCTATGCACCACCGACGAACCTGAAGACCCGACCTTGACCAACAGGAACCCCCTGGAGAGGATCCGACTGCGCTGACTGCCAACACCATGGGAGCCAACGACTACGAGCTTCTAGGAGTGGATGGAGACGACTCCGGTCCGTTCCTGGTAATTGAACACGAGAACTTCATCGCTCCTGACAGCGCGCCCACAAACATTCTGCTCACACCCGCTGCCTCCGATGCTGATAGCTGGTTGCGACGCAGCATCTTCCGAACCACCTGCACCTCAGGAGGAGGACGCTGTTCTCTAATCATTGACGGAGGAAGCGTTGAGAACTTCGTTTCCCAAGAAATGGTGGATAAGCTGGGTCTGCCAACGCAACCACTCGAAAAACCGTACAGCGTGGCATGGTTTCGAGGTGGTACCCAAATCCCGATCCACCGTCAAAGCCTCGTTAGCTTCTCCATTGGTCCCACATATAAGGACGAGGTGTGGTGCCATGTCGCCCCTATGGATGTCTGTCATATACTTCTAGGGAGACCGTGGCAATTTGACCGAGACACTGAACACCGAGGAAAACTGAACACTTACACCTTTCTCATTGACAAAGTTCGTGTCACCCTCAGGCCCCAACGTGAAGCCCTTAGCCCTCGCCAAGTGGCTACACTCCGAGCGGCGACCACCCAAACTGGTAACAAAACCCCACCGGCCAAGCCTGCGACCACGGGCTCCGTGTTGTTGATGGAAGCCCAAACATTCCAACGTGAAATTCAGGAGAGCTCCACCATCTATGCCTTGATGGGACGTGAAGTGGACAACCAAGAGTCAACTCCACCTGAAGTCCCACCTGAGATAAAACCCATCATCCAAGAGTTCGCTGACATCATACCTGAAGAGTTGCCTGAAGGACTACCCCCGTTGCGGGACATCCAACATCACATTGATCTAGTCCCTGGAGCCAGCCTCCCTCACTTACCCCATTACCGAATGAGCCCAAGCGAGCATGAAGAGATGAACCGGCAGGTTACAATACAGATCTGCTGCGACGTGGGTATGTTCGAGAGAGTATGAGCCCCGTGGCGGTTCCTGCTCTGCTGACCCCGAAGAAAGACGACACATGGAGAATGTGCGTGGACAGTCGAGCTATCAACAAGATAACGATTACATATCGTTTCCCCATTCCACGCCTTGATGATATGCTTGATATGTTATCAGGTGCCAAACTGTTCTCCAAAATGGATCTCCGCAGCGGTTACCATCAGATTCGCCTCCGACCTGGAGACGAATGGAAGACAGCTTTTAAAACCAAAGAGGGTCTGTACGAATGGACGGTCATGCCCTTCGGTTTGTCGAATGCCCCAAGCACCTTCATGCGGACAATGAATCATGTTTTGCGACCCTTTATTGGCAAATTTGTGGTTGTGTACTTCGATGATATCCTGATCTACAGTTTGACCAAAGAAGACCACCTATCTCACTTGCGACAAGTCCTAGAAACCCTGAGAGACCAAAAACTGTACGTCCACCTCAAGAAATGCTCCTTCATGTCTGACACGGTCCTCTTCCTAGGCTTCATTGATCTTGGACTTAGGTTGATCCCTCCAAGATCCAGGCCATTCAAAGCTGGCCCGTACCCAAAACACTCACGGAAATTCGCAGCTTCCTGGGATTAGCTTCATTCTACCGACGTTTCATTCGAAATTTCAGCACTTGTGCAGCACCGTTGGTAGATTGTACGCGGAAAGGTGCACCCGCCTGGACTCTCGAAGCAGAAACGAGCTTTCAAAATCTCAAACATCAATTGACGCATGCTCCTGTCTTGGCACTTCCCGACTTCACCAAGATTTTCGTAGTCGATTGCGACGCCTCACATGTCGGAATCGGCGCTGTCCTAAGCCAAGAAGGACGACCTGTCGCCTTCTACAGCGAGAAATTGAACGATGCCAGATCACGGTACTCCACTTATGACGTTGAATTTTATGCTGTGGTCCAAGCCCTCAAGCATTGGAGACATTACCTGATCCAGCGAGAATTCATCCTTAACTCTGATCATGAAGCCCTGAGATATTTGAATTCCCAGAAAACTCTTAATAAACGTCATGCCAAGTGGGTTAACTTCCTCCAAGAATACACCTTCCACCTCAAACACAAAGCTGGAACCCTGAACCGTGTGGCCGACGCGTTGAGCCGGCGAGCACATGCTCTGACCACAATGACCGTTAGCACGACCGGATTTGAAACTCTCAAGGACCTCTACCCCACTGATCCTGATTTCGGTCAAATTCATGCCAACTGTGTTGGTACTGGGCAGGACCCAACAACCACTTTTGTTCTTCATGAGGGTTTCCTATTCAAAGGCCACCAACTGTGCATTCCTGCCACGTCCCTTCGTGAGAGCTTAATTTCAGAACTACACAACGGAGGTTTAGCTGGACATTTTGGACGAGACAAAACTTTGACTCTACTTCAAGAGCGTTTTTATTGGCCGCAACTGCGCAAGGATGTGACGAAATTTGTACAGAAATGCCAAACATGTCAAAGATTCAAAGGCCACCGACAGAACACTGGACTATACACACCCCTGCCCATTCCTCTGCGACCCTGGGAAGACATCACCATGGATTTTGTGCTAGGATTACCCCTCACTGTGCGAAAAGTTGACTCTATTTTTGTGGTGGTGGATCGATTTTCCAAAATGGCCCATTTCATTGCATGTAGGAAAACTTCAGATGCATCTCATGTCGCCGATTTGTTTTTTCGTGATGTCGTCCGTTTGCATGGTGTCCCTCGTTCTTTTACCTCGGATCGCGATACTCGGTTTTTGAGTCATTTTTGGCGCACTCTTTGGTCCCGTCTTGGTACTCGTTTGCAGTATAGCACCGCTTATCATCCACAAACAGATGGGCAAACTGAAGTAGTTAACAGGTCATTAGGAAATTTGTTGCGATGTCTTGCAGGGGACTCTCCGTCCAAGTGGGATCTAATTCTTCCCCAAGCTGAATTTGCATATAACAGTTCCACCAATAGGTCCACCGGAAAATCTCCCTTTGAGAGTGTGTACGGCTTTCCACTTACTCAATTCCTTGACCTAAAGCCCACAACCGTGCAAGGGAGAAGTAGTGCAGCTGCTGAAGATCTGGTCGAACATCTAACCCACATCCATACTGAAATCCGAGCCAAACTCCAATCTATGACCCAGAAATACCAGACCCAAGCCAACCTACACCGAAGAGAGAGCGAGTTCAGAGTTGGAGAGTTAGTGATGGTCCACCTGAAAAAAGAGAGATTTCCTTTGAGAGTCCACCAAAAATTGAGCGAACGAAGGATTGATCCATTCCGAGTCCTCAAGAGGATAGGGACCAATGCTTATTTACTCGACCTGCCGCCAGACGTCCAGACATCGCCAGTATTCAACGTATCAGATCTTTTCTTATATCATGGAGACGAACAGACGGATGCCACTACTCCAACAGTTCCTGATGATGATATGCGCCACACGCCAACCGCCACCGATGCCGATCAGATTGAAGATATTGCAGATATCCGCGATATGACGACTAGACGTGGTCTCTTCCGACGATATCTAGTCAAATAGAAGGGACGACCTCTTACCGATTGCACCTGGATCGACGAAGACGAACTCCAACAACTCCGCCCCGATATACTTCAGAACTTCCACGATGCCATCTCGACGGAGCGAGATTCTTTTCAGCAGGGGGGAGTTGATGCAGCATGATAGCAACTTAATTTTAGTAGACATTTATTTGGTCTAATTAGTATTTATTTTGTTTATTTATTCCCTATGTAAAAGGCTCATTATAAAAGGCCTTGTTATCCTCTTTTATTTTCTTTTTATTTTTCCTAGTTTTTAGGATTAGTTGTTGGGGATTGGCCTCTATAAAGGGGCCCCCTTTGTAATTGAGAAGTTAAGTTGAATTGATTAATTATTTTTCCCTCCTCTCTCTCTCTCTCTCTCTCTCTCTCTCGGCCCGCAAGCCCTCTCTCTCCCCGATACCCCTCTCCCCCCCCCCCCCCCGTAACCCTAACTCCCAATCCGCCGCCTTCCCTTCCTCCCCTCCATTCTCCACGACCCCCCCCCCTTTCCCCCTTCCTCTTCTCCCCTGCCGATTCCGCCACCCCTCCTCTCCTCTCCTCTCGGGCCCGCGCCCCCCTCCTTCCCTCTTCCAGCATCCCACGCTCTTCCCCCCTTCCGGCAACACGTTCCTCCAGCACCGCGACCACCGCGGCGACGCCTCTCGCCCCAGCGCCGCTCGTTTCCTACCCCGCCACGCCGCCAACGCCATCTCTCCTCTCTCGCCCTACCACGTCCCTGCGGCCCCCCCCATCTCCACCGTCCCGCCCCTCTTCCCTGCCCCTTCCCTCTCTCCCTGCAGCCCGCGCCTCTCGCCCTTCACCCCTCGCACCCACTCGCCTGCAGCCCTCCGCCTGCCACCATCCAGCCCTGGCCGCCACAACACCTTCCCCCCTGCGCCCTCCCAGTCAACTTCGGTTGATACCGGCTTCGCCCGCCGCCCGCCCAACCACCGGCTACGTATTTGCTGCGAAATCGGCCCCTGGCGCCCTGGATATCGCCGAACAAGCCTCCGTCGTGTCCGACCAGATCTGAAGCGCGCCCACGAACTCTTGTTGGTTATGGTATGAGTGTCCGTTATCATATTCTACCGCATAATTAGTAGCTGTGGCCTGTGATATTGTTGATTTGGCTTGGTGAATCGTTGAGACCCCACATCGTTGCAAATATTGTGATAATTGTCTAAGACTTTTAACACATCCGTTTGTCCTAAATTTGTGGATCGAAATCGGTGCTAAAACGCGCATAACGTGGCTATTTTGTTGCTGATTTTGTCTTGTCGTGCATCAATTAACTCTTTCGTCGTTTGTTGTCACTAGTTCCATTGCGTGAATCGTCATTTAGGTTATTGCACACATAGATTGCATCAATTTGGTATCAGAGCCTCACGATTCTGCATTTCGTCTGCATCCCATTTATTCATTGCATAAAAAAAAACCCCACAAAACAAAACCACACAAAAAAAAATCCCAAACAAAGACAGCAGAACCCTAGGATATCCATGGCCGACAAACCTAGTGGCTCTAAACCCCCCTACACCACACACCCTGAATTAACCTTAGAAGCTTTGTTTGCCCAATTACAACTCATGAACAATCAACTGAGTACCCAAATCGCCGGACTAGATCGTAGGTGCACCGTCGCCCATGAACAAATTGCTACATTGAATAGCCGCGTGCTAGGACCTGACATTAGTGATGAAAATCCCAACAAAGGTCGACGCACTGGCCGGAAATCACGATCCCGGAATAGCACGTCCCGTGACTCTAGTTCATCCACCTCCGACGGACATGTGAGCGATGATCAGTCACCAGAAAGTGGAGAAGAAGAACCCAGAGAATACACCCCTTTCCTCCCCAAAACTCCAGAAAGTGAAAAGAGGTCGGAGGCGGGGTATTTAAAGGAAGACAATGGAGGTCAGGTGATGGGGGCGTGGTGTTCATGGACTTTGTGGAGTGACGTGGGTGAGTTTCCTGGAGGTCATGGGGGTAGGCGAGGAAGAGGGAAGCATGGGCTATATTGTGGAGGTGATAGGGGGCGGAGTAGGTGGCTGGAATGGTTCCGAAAATAGGAAGGGTGCGGTGCTGTCGAGAGGTGGAGATCGTGGGAAAGAGAGAGGGCCGGAGGTAGGAGACGATGCTCCAACTGTTGGATCTAGTGATCCAACGGCTAGGAGATGGATGCGAGGAGACGATCCAGATCATATCAGAGCGATGCGATCGGAGGGATGTGATGTAGCCACATGGCAGCCTGGAAGCGTTGCGCTGAAGAACGGTCCAAATTATATCTGGATGGCGATCGAACGGTGGAGAACTTGCCACGTGGAGCTCTAAGGATGAGGCGCTAAAGGAGGGCCATAATTTCATCTGGCTTTTGATCGGATGGTCAGGACATGACCGGGATTGAACGGGTGAGATCTAATCATCAAGGCGGTGATCCAATGGCCACGAACGTGCCACGTGGAGGGCGGAGAGTAAGGCGCTGGCGTGCGGTCTTGATGAGATCTGTGGATGGATCGGACGACTGAGGGATGAGGGCGCCACGTGGCCCAATCTGATTGGCTGAAAGAGGATGTGAGATAAGAGTGAGAAGATGGCAGAATTTGGAAAAACTCAAAACATGAAAGCTGTAGATTTCGATGAGTTCTATAAGTTACATGTTGACCAATAAAATACAAGGGTATAAATATACATACATATAGTGTACAATGGGGTCCCAAAACTCAAGTTTTGCATACGAGCTCCGATTTAAATGAAACTGGTCTCATTTTGAAGGTCTCCGAATGTGTATTAATTTAAAAAGAGTAGACCTAAATCGGAGGTTATATGAGAGAGATATGTGCACTCTAAGGTCCATAGTCCTTAACTTGGTTTTGGGTTTTATTGGGCAATTATTCAAGTTAGTTTTTTTCATATTTTTCTTTAATTAATGTTAGTAATATATACACTATGGAGTTAATTTTATTGGATTTGGAGTTAGTATAAAATATATATAAATAGGTGAAATATGGTGAATATACAAGTGTTTTTTACAAGTGATTGGCTTCTTTTTTAATGCAAATATGAATGCTAAAATGCAGATATTATTTACGCATCATGAATGCTAATTATGCAATATAAGTAGAAATATGCTTCTACTTACTCGGGAACAAAGCTCTATTTTCAACTTTTAGAATGATGAATCACAGATTCATCACTTGACCAAAATCATGTGCCAAAACCATGGGTCGCTAATCGCGGTTAAGGGTTAAAACATGATTTACTAACCATGGTTAGCGGGTTTCTGAAGCCTATTAATACCTCCTACCCATTCATTCTCTTCAAGTTCCATACCATCCAATACCACTATCCTAAGGCTAGGGTCAAGAGGTAGGGAGGCGAGGAAGAAGTGCTAGTGAAACATTGTCAGGAAGAAGAGGAGAAGGAAGACAGAGCGCTCCTCTCCTCGACGGCTTCGGGAATGATGTACGTAGACCCTTTTAATTCATTTTCGATCCGTTTCTTCGAAGACTCATGTTTTCTTTCGAGTTTCTCTAGATATAAGGTGAAAATCTGTCGAAATTTTCCTTGAATTAACACCCGATGTAAGGGAAAACTTTGTCAAAATTTTCCTTGAAATATTACCGATGTAAGGGGAGTTTCTATCAAAATTTTCCTTGAAATATCACACGACGTAAGGGGAAACTCTATTGATTTTTTTAAAGAATTCATGTTCTTCGCGTTCTTCGAGTTCTTCGCGTTTTTCGAGTTCTTGACATGCAAATGGAATTTAATCATTTCAGAAGCTAATACACTCTAGTTGAATACGAATCAAGGTAGATCAGTTCCGTTGAGAAGTCAATACGATCAGGTAACGAAATCTCACCTTTTGCTGTTGGGTTTTAAAGTCAAATTGGATAAAATTAATGTTTATTGCGTTCTTTATTTTGAAGAACGTTTACATGTTTGTTTCATGATTTACTCTAAAATAATTACTAAATTAGAATTGGTGAAATGAATCATCCTTGCAATTGTTGTAATAATTATGCAATATTATGATGATATTAGCCGGAAATTAATATGGCATAAATGAGATCTGGTTTCAAGTTCCATACTATCTTTACGATAAGGATGACTTGGAGTAGATAATACTGGTCGGGCATGCAACATATAGGTTTGTCAGAAGAACATCTGTATTGGCAGACCAAACCTAGGTGGTACATGGTTGCCCGATATGTTGAACGCACGAAATAAATTATTTGCAACGCGTGGTACTTGACTTTCATTAGGCGGGTTGACTGACTGAAGATGGAGTCATGTCATGTAGAGGACCGGGTGGTTTGATAGCGACTGGACCATGATAACATGTATTTAAAGACGTTATTATATTTGATTAAAGGTTAGCTTGTGATTTTAAGTTACCGAGTCTTCGAGGACGGTGTGCTTTCTTGTTTGTCAGGGTGGAGGCTTGGAACCCTGGATAATAAAATAAAAAGGAAATTGTGAGGATAGTATTGGAGGATTAGTTGAGGCGAAGTGCGACGGCATAAGCTCACAAGATCATCGCAATCTCCAATTCCAGAGTGTCCACAGCTTTAGAGTCCGTGGAGGGGAGATGATCAGTCCCTGATGTTGATTAGAATGGATATGAACTGAAATAAAAATGGAATAAAGGAACAACTGTATAATTTGATTTGTTGAATCGTTCAAATATCATGCTTGGACTATGATTCTTTTCTTCGTTATTGAGCACTGAGTCATTTCTTTCCTATGTTTTCTGAAAACCCAATAAGCATCGGAGAGTCATCATAAGGATAGTAGCCATCCAACCAGCCACAATAACATTACTCTATAAGGCAGTTGGTAACTTTTGTGCATTTCCTTTCCAGTTGATATACATGTAAATGGTTATAGTGTGACAATGTATCATGCATACTTTATTTTGTGAATAGAAAAGTGTTGAAATACTTCCTTCTTAGTTTTTTAATTGCAGTTTGTTTCTGAATGTTAGTTGTGATTGTTGAGGAAATTATTGATGAGTAAGCAGATCCGGATATGGGAGGATTCAACGACCCAGAATTCGGGTTGTGACAGTAGCTCTGATGCGGATGGAGGAAATATGAGCTAAGCTCCGGCCTTTTCAAGGTCGGAGGTGGAGGAGGGTCTATAGGATAGAAGAGAAGCAGCATGGAAGGTTGCGAGGTGGTGTGTCGAGTCGGATCAGGGATGGGTTCTGTTGCGATCTGGAATCAAAGAAAAGGATGAGGAAGAAGGTGAGTACCTGGAAATGGTGTCGGAAATGGTGTCGATCATGAATGGATCTGGAGATGGAGTCGGAGGAGGTCGGAAAAGAGGATGGTGAGATGTGGTCGATCCTTGATGAATCTTTTATTCATCACTCTAAAAGTTGAAAATAGAGCTTTGTTCCTGAATAATTAGCTGCATATCTCCATTTATTTTGCATTATTCTCATTCATGCATTTAGAATTAATCTCTACATTTTAGCGTACATTTTTGCATTAAATAAAAAGCCAAATTCCCTTGTAAATATCACGTGTATATTCACCATTTTTTCCATATTTTTTAATCTATTTTTCATTAACTCTGAATTGAATAAAATCAACTCTATATTGTATATATTACTAACATGATAAAGGAAAAATATAAAAAAATACTAACTTGTAAATTTGACCAATAAAACCCAAACCCTAGTTTGAGACCAAGAACCTTAAAATGTGAATATCTCTCTCATACAACATCCTATGGACCCTACTCACTTTTGAATTAATGTACGTTCAATTACCTTCAAAACAAGATCAAATTCAAAAAAATCGGAGTTCGTATGTGAAACTTGGGTTTTAGGCCCCTATTGTATATTGTACATGTCTCCTTTTATTTATTTAATTTATTTCTTTATTTCTCTTAATTAATAAAAAAATCCAAAAAATTAGATTAAGTCGTAAATATTTATTTCATATTTTCTCTAATTTTATTTTGATTTTTATCTTTTTAAAAATGACAAAAAATGATGAAGCTTAAAAATGCGATATTTAATACCTATTAGATGCCACCCAAAAATGCTTTTTGTACAGATGATTTATTTTGATTTTCGGTCCTTCACGAAAGTTGTAGATCTCGTCGAGACGGGCAACTTTAATGTTGATCACTTTTTGATTTGACCCCTTTTGTTATTTCTTTTTTTATTTTTCTTTACATTTAATTTGTGACTTTTCTGAGAGCAACACATGGCAAGTCCTGGAGCCGTCACGTGTCACCCCTTTTTATTTATTTTTTTATTTATTTTCGTTATTTTATTTATTTATCTTTATTTATTTATTATTTTTAGTTATTTTTTATTTTTTATTTTATTATTTTATTATTTTATTATTTTATTATTAATTTTTATTTATTTTATTTAGTTTTATTTTTTAGTTTTATTTTTTATTTTTATTTTACTCGCCACGTGGCTGCCACTACGTGCGCCATGTGGTGCCCCCCTCTCCTTCTCCTCCCTTCCTCTTCCTCCACCTGGTGCGACGATTCTGCAACTGACCCACAACCGCCGCTCACTCCCATCTCCCTCTCTAACGACCCTTGCTTTTCCCTCTCCCCTCGCCGCAACCACTTTCCATTTCCTCCGTCTTTCCTAGTGGTCAGCAACCGCCCTCGCTCTCCCCTCTCATCCCACGACTCCTCTTGCGGTTGCGTGTCTCGCGCTCGAGCTCGCACGACATCTCTCGCGGTTGACCCCCCCCCCCTCTCTCCACTCCTCCCTCTCTCTTCACCACCCATGCACCTGTGCTTGATCCACCTCTCTCGACCCGCGCCCAAGACCTGGCCTCCTCCCTCAACCATCTTCTCCGCAACATCCGCGCGACTCGGCCCTCCTGTAACAACCCATAAAGAAGGCTCCATCGTTGACGTCCACGCTCATCCGCCGCATCCGCGAGAAAAAGGCCCAGCCCCGAGCGAACCCCAGGTGACAACTGTGGTTCGTGCGTCGAGCAAAGACGACCTCAGGCGAGATCCAAGGAGCCGAGGCTCCTTGCTTCAGCTCCTCTTCCAGGGAGTTGTTCAGCTTCGAAGACATCTCAAGTCTTCTTGAGGTAACAACTGGGGTCGAGCGTAGCTCCCCCACCTCTTCGGCGAAACCTCATTCTCTTCGTTTCTTCTTCATTCTCATTCTTCTTTCCACGTTCCTCTGTTTCTCCCTATTCCTTTGTTTTGTGCTTCTTCTCCGTTCATCGTACACTTGTACCCATTCATCTTCATCGTCGTTCACGCCACCGCGCACACCTCCGTCTCGGCCACCAGCTCGTGCCCCTTGACGCTCCACCTCCATCTACTTCAACTCGTCACCTTCATCTGGAGCTGCTCTCTGCACCACCCCTGAGCCCTCCACGACGCCAGCCTGCATGCACCCGCCTCCGCGCTCCAGTGAGTCACGTGCTCGATCATCTTCCCAGGTGCAGCACCTCCGTCCGCTCGTGGTTGCACAACTGCTACACCTCCCGTCGAAGCTCGCTACCTCGACCAGACCGCCTCGATCCGCACACCCCCAAGCCCTGGTCGTGTGTCGATCGGGCGTCGCCCTCCAACAACCTCGCGGTCCAGTGCCACTGCTTTCTACCCTTGGTGCACATATACTCCATCGACACACCTTCCGCTCCCTCGACCATACTGCCTCGATCCATGCGCCAACATTGGTCCCTTGCACGTGCGTATCACATGAAGAGGGGGTAATTCGCAAGTCAGTCCTCGAAGCTCCAGAAAATCACCAGCGTGCCCCCTCCAGCCAGGGCATGTGCAACACATCCTGCCCCGTGTAAAAATTGCACGAACGCCCCTCCTCTGCTCCGCAATTACCAGCAAGTCCCTGCTAGCCAGACGTGTCGCCCAACGCATGTCGTCCTTGGGAAATTTGCGTGAAAACCCTCGTGAGCTTAGGTAATTAAAGAAGCGCTCTATTGCGCTATTTTTTATTTTATTTATTTTCTGTATTTGCATTTAGAACCTTGTGTTTACATATTTGTTTGATCTCATTTTAACGTCTTTTTATTGTTCAAAAAATTACTCATTGTAGAACCACTTATTCTCTATCTTGCGGGTGTTAGATTTTATTTTTGTGAGCTATGGTTTATCTAATACAATTATTTTCGTGAACATTGCGTATTTTGCTCATTGCGTGAACTTTAATTTGTGATAAATCATATGTTGCTCCAAAAATTCTCAAAATTCACAGTAGCTAGATTAGATTGTACCCAAAAATCATCCTGTTTGCACGCATAGCGAGGTCGCAATAAATCAAACAGTGGTTTGGGTAATTGATTTTTAATTAATTCCACACTTAGTATTTTAAGGAATTAAAAGTTACCCTGGATACCTTTCATGTAGTCTATCTAGGAAATCTTTGGAAAATATTGGTGTTTGATATTTATTAAAATTATTTTGCTCGAAATCACCCCACATTTACATTTAATTCATAATTATTTCATCTTGCATCATAAAATTCTAAAAAAATTATAGTAGCTTAATTTTGTATTCATACACATTCTGGCTAAGTTTCATAATTTTTGGACATTCTTTGAATGATATTTGCATTTTAGTCTTTGAACTTTGCCGAAATTGCATTGCATTTATTAATTGCATAAAAAATACAAAAAAATGATTCCCTTAAAATCCTATCTTTTAGATCCCATAACTAAGGAGATAATGGCCTTCCTGAGTTCGACCTTGGGCTTGCCCAAGTAAAATGAATTTGACCGCTCGCATTAATCGATTAATTCATTAATTAGCGGTTTTTGATTGATCTATTAATTGTTCGACTACAACAATTCGACAAAATTAACTAGGGTAATTTCGGGTCCGTTTGTCCTCTCTTGGGAACTGAGGAGCAAAGCTTCCTCTTGGAGTCGTCGCTCGACGTTCCTACGAGAGATGGGAACATAGCTCTTGCAACTCGAGTAAGAGAGCTGCAACACGTCCAAAGGGTGGTCGAGGATCACACCGGAACCACCCTTGTCGTCGCCCGACGTTGATCAGCCTTCGAGCTGTCACATGAAGGGTAGGAAAGGAGCTGGGGAAGGTCATGCAGTTGGTCGATAGGCAACACTGTAGGGTGTGAGGTGATCTCTATAGGCCCCGCTCGGAGGCGTTACGACGAGGAGAGAGAGTGAGGGACCGACAAAGGTGGCGGACATGTAGAAGTTACATGGAGCTAGTAATGGAGGTGAGTAGTAAAGAGGAGAGAGTGGGATGTGAGGGAGAAAAATGGTTCGACGCGATTTGGGGGAGTAACGACCGAAGGGGGTGGGAGTTGACCGAAGTCAATTGGAGACGTGCTCTAATTGGCTGGTGGGGCGCTGGAGAGAGGGAGAGGGGGCAGCTGAGGTAGGCGCTTAGGGGTGGCCCAATTAGAGGCGTCCAGATGCATTGACCATTGACCCTAGAAAGAAAAGAAAAGAAAATAGAAAAAGAAATGAGAGGTTTCAAATAAAAGGTGGTCAACATGAAAGTTGTTGATCTCGATGAGATCTACAACTTTCATGAGGCTCAAAAGCCAAAGGGGTTATTAGTACAAAACTGTATTTTTGTATAGGTGTCAGTTGCCAATTAATCTTCTATTTTTTATGTTATGTAATTTTCTGTACTTTTTAATTTAGGTTTTAATTAGATATATGTAAATATATGCAATATATGCATGATGGATTTTTATTTGTTAATAAAAAGGTGAAATAAAATCATCACAGATAAAATATGTACAATTTATACAAAGTCATATTTTTATGATTTTTTATGATTTTTGTAGGATTTATTTATCGATGCTAAATTAGTAAATAATTCAAAGAATATAAATGAAAAAGAATTAGGTCAAAACAATTCGTTTTTGTACACAAAATGATAAACACAATTTCAGTGATTTTTATACATTTCTTGCACAATTAGTAAAGTTTATTAATCAATTTTAGGGGGTTCCTTTAGTGAATTAATACGAGGATTTTGCTAAGATCTGTGTATTAAGTAGATGAATCATGGATTCACCAGGTAGTGAATGGGAGATGGGTTGAGGGTAATTGAGATATGGGAGTTGCATTAGCCGAATACTTCATAGATTTTTCTCGAGTTTTTTTTTTGAAGAAAAACGTGTGTGGCATCCCAGGTTGGGACCCACCTCAAGAAGTATGTATTTATATATAAATATATATCATTTACAGGTTGTTACATAATCCAAGATTGGCACAACGCCTTACAATGTTCCAACACATTCTCGGAATAAAAGCTATTACTCAAAAAAATCACGTTGTTCCGCATGCACCAAATAGCCCAGACCACATGGAGATTTTTTTCGAGTTTCTACATGTCCTCAGTGGAGACGGACTGGTCTTGGGGCCAAATCCTTGTTTGAACAACATACCAGACACCTTGCTCAGAGTATCACTTTATAGGAGCTCAAAGCGGCTTTCTGGGACCTGAATGTTGATGGAGATGCTAGTTCTGATGGTTTCCATGTTGCCTTTTACCATGAGTTTTGGTCACTTGTAGGCAGAGATGTTTTTGAGGTTGCAGAGGAGTTTACATGTGGTAATAGTGGTTTTGAACGTGTGAACAAGGCTCTCCTATTCCTCCTGCCAACAAAGGATATCTCCGAGAGGGTTAAGGATTTCGGGCCGATCACACTTTCCAACGTAATTTACCTAACTATTGCAGAGGTTCTAGCGAACAGACTAAATGTGGTTATGGACCGCATCATTTCGCCTGTTCAATCTGCATTCATACCTGGAAGATAAATTGGTGGCAGTCTAGCTATGGCTACTGAGGTCATTGCGGATTGGAAGAGAATGTAAGTTACTTAGCTCCTTTGGAAGATGGACCTCTCAAAGGCTTATGACACACTCGACTAGCGTTTCCTCTGGGCAGTGCTCGTGAGAAGAGGTTCCCCCCTCTGGATCTCTTGGATGAAGAGATTCATCACAACAACGCCCTATTTGATTCTGGTTAAATGGTTGCCGTGAAAGGATTTTTTTTCCAATCCTAGTGAGGAGTTAGGCAGGGATGCCCCTTGGCGCCTATGCTCTTTGTCATTGCAGCAGCTGTTCTTGCATGTATGGTGGAGCAACTCACACTTCAGGGTCGAACATCAGGATACGCTCGCGGCAATATCTTTATTTCCTTTCTCCATTATGCTAACGACACGATGCTGTTTATTGAAGGAGGTTGTATTGAGGCGAAGGAGATGGTGCTCACTTTGGAGATTTTTGGGAAGCTTTCTGGTTTGAATCTCAATCGCAACTAGTCTAAGGTTGCCCCGTTGAGCATGTCAGATGTTGAGGTTTTGGCTTGCGTTGAGTTGGGAACAGAGCGTAGTTCACTGTCGATCAGATGTCTTGGTCTACCCTTGACATGTGGCAAGCTTAAATATGCAGGTTGGCTTCCTATCATATAGAAGATGGGGGAAAAGTTATCTGGATAGGAAGCAGCAATCCTTTCTAGAGATGATAGACTAGTGCTCCTGAAGGTTGTCCTTACAGCGATCCTCGTCTTCTTTATGTCCTCTCGTCTTCTTCTGATTGTGATCTGTAAATGTCTTAAGATGATCGTGTGCAGATTCTGCTGGAGAAGCTCAAGCCAAAATGACTTTGATATCCATTTGGCTAGTTGGGACGCTGTTACTTTCCCAAAAGGAGATGAGGGTCTTGGTGTGATCAGTCTTGATATCTTGATACTATGAACAGGCACGGCTGCTAAAGCGGGAAACCAGTATTTGGGGAGAAGCAAATACTTATGTTGCAGACTCATTCATTAGATTTATGGCATTAGAGCTCAGGGGGTCTTGTATTTTCAGCCTTTTTTTACTCATAAGTGTTCTAGAAGACCATGGTTCAAATCCCCCCCTTGTAGGGGTTGCATTAGGTAGTCGACATTCAACGTAAAAAATAGTCGTATCTTTCAACATGGATTTAAGCAAGAATCCATGTAGCTGACCCTACTTATAGTGGGAGAAGGCTTCGCCATTTATCGGTTTTTTGGAAGGTTATCACCACTCTCGGTACCAACCTTATTCCGACCTGTTCTTGGTGATGGCCAATCGTTCAGATTCTGAACTGATGCCTAGACTAATGGAGGTCCATTGGTGACCCGTTTCCCATGCCTTTTTGCTTTAGCTGCTAATCGTGACGCCACTGTTACAGAGTGCTGGGAGATCGAGAACTGGATGTTTATTGCAGACTTCTCGGATCAACGTTTGGAGGTTTTTTTGAGTGTCATGGACTCCCTCACCATGGAAGAGACATTGGATCTGGAGAACATGGGATTTTATTGTGAGATGTACTTAAAAGGTGTTGGACTGTCCATCTCGCCCCCCCCCCCCCCCCCCCCCCGACGCTTTAGCTCATGATTTTCATTTTTTGTGGAGCCTCAAGGTACCCACTCATGTTGGTGTTTTCCTTTGGCTTATGCATAGATGACAAATCTTGACCAGAGACCGCTGCTTCCGGCTCTTCCCTGGAACATCTCAGTTTTGCCCGCTCTGCAATGAAGAGTTAGAGACGATTCCCCCCTTTTTTCTTGTTATAAGACAACGAGAGTTTGGTTAGAATTTGGCATTAGCTGGCCAAGCATACATAACCTTCAACTTTTCTGGGATACACTTTTTTTGAACAAGCATCGTCCTAGTGGGGAACTGCTCTTTCTACTAGCGGTCATCTGGACTATTTGACTAGCCAGAAATGGAGTTATTTTTTTTTGGATCGTTTTATGTGGAAAATGTAATGTCCCATGCCAAAACTCTCATCTACTCGACCCTTGTAAGTTCTCTTTATTCTTATAATATAATATATTTGGGGTAGACACCTTAACGTGTTTCCCCTTTTTTGACTTCAAAAAAACTTAGTGATGATAGATCCTTGTTCGCTGTGAATCCATTTGGCTACAGATATGGAGGGGGCGATGCAGCTCAGGTGTAAGAACAAGAAGAATGCTGTGTTTTTCAGGGGTGGGAGGTGTTGTGTAGAGACTCTGGTAGTGTGCAAACGTGTTGTATGCATCGAGGGTGTTCTTGCATTGTTTGAAGTTGTAAATGTGTTTCCCTTCTCATATGAAATTTCGATGAGGTCCCAGGCTGGAAGTTCATCCTTGGGCTTTTCAAAAATAAATAAATTAATTAAGGATGTGCATTGGCCAATTCTCTAAAAGTCTTCTTAGGGTGGGCATGACATGATAGTTGCAGACCTGTGTTTCTAGGTGCAATGTCACATGGATTGGGAAAGCAGGTGCAGTGGTGTGGCATTCTGGTTTTTCTTTCATTTGGTTGATAATGGCTACGCAGGTAGTGTTGTCGGCTACTGCTGAAGGTGAACGAGATGAAGGTGCAAGCAGCTAAGAGAAATATAAAAGTTAGATTCATAGTAAATGTTCACATTAAAGGATCCAGCGTGCAAAAGTTAATTCGTAGAAACCTAATATAGCTTGCATTTTAATGAGACACCGACCGGGCTAATTGGATTAGGACCTGATTGAAATATTTTTGCTAGTTCTTGAATCCAGTCAACAGAGAAGGTCTTCACCTTGATTGGTCTGCATTTCCAAGATTAGGTGAAATGGCCAAATCGTAAGAATTTCTACTCTTATAATGTGATAAAGAGTGTAACTCTTGTTGTAGCCTTTCTCCACGAAATGTCACATGTTTGATATTTTTTTGAATTTTTTGATGTTGTATTTTATTAACATCAAAAACTCTTAAAGAAGCTATTTGTGTAAAATTTTCTATCTAATCATCCGCAGTCACCAATTTGTTGGAAATGTTTGTTACCTCAGGTGATTTGAAAAATACATTAAGCAAGCACAAGGGTCCGATATTTTCTTTGAAGTGGAACAAAAAAGGAGATTTTCTCCTAAGTGGAAGTGTGGACAAAACTGCCATTGTCTGGGATATGAAAACTGGGGAATGTAGACAACAATTCGAGTTTCATTCAGGTATTTGATTGTTCTAGTTTAGTTGATTCATAGATTTATGATTTCCTTTGCAAGCTAATGGCTTCATTGTTCATTTATCTCTTTATACAGCTCCAGCTCTTGATGTTGATTGGAGAAACAATGTCTCATTTGCTACTTGTTCTACTGATAGTAAAATATATGTATGCAAAATCGGAGAGAATCAACCTATAAAGATTTTTTCCGGTCATCAGGTAGATTAATCTTAAACTTGCATAGAATTTTATTTCATTGACGCAATGCCCATTTTATCTTTCTACATAGGATTACTTGATTGCTTGCTGTAGAAGAATCTTGTGTATCTGTCACTCCTTTTTTAAGACCAGATATGGAATTAGGTTACTATAATCAATTTGGAACTTTATCCCCCGTGCTGATTCTGGATATGGGTTCCTTGAGGGGATTGAAACATATGAGGCATGGATTAGCAAATTACTTAGCCCATGATATTATGTCTTCAATTCAAAGTCTTCCATCATTCCGATGGATTCATTTCATAGTTGTATTAATAATTTTAGATAGGGGCCCCTATGGTGTGACTATAGCTTTAATCCGAATCATGCTGGATGCATCTAAAAATACATTTGAATGGGTGTCACTAGAGGTGTAAATGGGCCGAACCTGAGCGAACCTACATTTTTTAGGTTCGGTTCGTTTATTTAATTGAACTTAAACTTGTGTTCAGGTTCGGTTTGTTTATTTTCAAACCGAATCTGAATCAAACCTCTTTTTAATCGAATCGAATCTAAGCGAAGATCGAACTTGAGAATTCTCTAATAGAAGGGAGTGAAAAGAAAAGAAATGGATATATATATATATATATGTATTATATATGCATGTCTATTATTAGAATAAACATTCATTCAAATTTTCTTTATCTAACTCTTCTTCATCTTTTGAAAAAAATAGATTAATAAGGATTCGTCTCTTTGAAAAAAATAGATTAATAAGGATTCGTCTCTTTGAAAAAAATATACTTATAATATATTTTTATATCCGTTCAGATGAGGATAAGGAATAATGTGGGGATATACGATAAATCAGGTTTATACTTGTTTTTTTGATCTGATGATAAAGAAGGGAAAAATACTATCCAGAATAAAATATTTTGAATTATCACGCAACCTGATAACCGTCCTTTTGTTTCCGAAAATATACATGGAAGTCCTGGAAAAGAACTTCCACTCATTGAAAAAGAAGTATACGGGTGCATGTTCAATAATGCAAGTGGTGTAGACTATACATTGATTAAACTAGAGACAGTGGATGCTGCAAAGGATATCTGTAGATACCTGAAGTTGTTATAATGATGATTGGCAATAATGGGAGGTACACCATTGTTTATTGTTGTTGGTTAACATGGAGTGGCAAATATGTTCTAGGTATCCTCTTTGGTCAGATGATCTGATTTAATGTAAAAGATATTTTATGAACTGGCAGTGGGAGCAAATGCAATCATCATTTGACTTACAAAACATACAATCATCAAGATGTGCTAGTGTCAGGCAAACATAAAAAAACCTGCTCCAGTTTAAGAAAAGATGCAAGGTGAATGCGACGATTGTTGAAAGAAGGTATTGCGCCCATTGAAGATTAATTGAGAGGTGTGATTGTGGTGGTCTGAACACTTATCAATGCATAAATGGAGTTTTGCGTGTGTAAACCAGAAATTTAACTAATCACACCAAATAGGACCGGGAAAACTGATAACTGTTTGAAGAAAATCAGAAAACATATATATTAAATGCAATAGAAAAACATTATCTTTATCGCTTTGTTGTCATCAGATGACGGCAACCAAGGAATAACGTTATTATCCAATTCTCTTGATCTGTGTGCAGGCTTGGTTTTTATTGTTTACACCATGGTTGATTATCAAAAAGTGGTTGTGCCAGTGGCTGAAATCTATTACCTTGTGCTTTTAAAAAAATTACATGAGGTGGTCAAGTTATATTACCTTTTCCCAAACTTCTAGTTGAAAATCCATGTTATATTTATTAGTCCATGGTGCTTCAAGTCCTAGCAATTTCTATTTAGTCGCATTTGACTCGTAGGCCACATAAATAATGTAGTGTGGGCTTTATATAAGGATGTTACATAATTTGACGTAATTTTGTATTTATGCAGGGTGAAGTCAATGCCATTAAATGGGATCCAACTGGTTCTTTATTGGCTTCTTGTTCTGATGATGAAACGGCAAAGGTAGTTGCTTCTTCTTATTTCTAGTTGTATACATATTCCTATAAGTGGTTTCTAAAAGGCTGAGTATACGTACATACATATATAGATAGTTAGACATGTACACACATGATAAAATGTATATACTTCGTGGGAGTTTACAACTTACACGCTCCCACCTCCTTTTTCTTGTATTTTTTGTTTTTTTCGAAATGAAGCCTAGGTGGTTTTAGATCACCATATATCAACATTGTGTCATTTCAAAATTCACTTAATTTGAGACTTTTATCCCATCCATCAAGACTATTAACTGTCTTAGAATTGCTGAGATTGACCAATTTCAAATGGACATGTTAGGGATGCCTTTTTTGCCCAAAATTTTATCCCATCCATCCATACTGAAAACTCAGCCATGGTCGGTCTCAAGTTCGAGTAAATGAGGAGGGTTGCGTTAGGTAGGCGACAACCAGTGTAAAACAGTCGGAGACAAATTCCTAGATAGTGTTTTCAAATGAGAACACTACTAAGGAATTTGTCTCAAGATAATCAGATCTTTTCAACATTGGTTTAAGCAAACATTTGGACTTCATTGGGACGTCCCCTACTAGTGACGCATTGCATCGCTCGAATGCAATGAGAAGTTGGCAAATGGGAGCTACATAAGTGTTCAGATGTGGTCAAGGCCTTAAATGTCGGATTTCGATTTTGTTTCAGAGACTGACCGAAACGAAATTTCGGCCACTTCGGTCGTTTTTTGAACTAGGGCCCCCATTCGGCCGATATAGGCCATTTCAGCCGAATTTCGGTCACCCACCGTAACCGAATTTCGACTTAAATTCGGCTGAATTTCGGCAAAATTTTATCCCATGTATGTAGTTAAATTTGAAGGGTTCTCGCATGAGGAACACATACGAGTAAATAAGCTAGTTCCGTTACATCGCTGCTCGGATGCAGTCCAAAATTTGCAAGGATTCTCATGTGATAGACACATGTGAGTAAAGAAGTTATTCCAAAAGAGGTCGTAAAAGAAGTTGCAGATATGTAGTTAGAATATGGGCACTTTGACTGAAAAATCGATGGAGCTATACCAACTTCCTTTACCAACTTTCCTTCTGATCGTTACATTAGCCGACTTCCTTTGCAAATGGGCAAAAAACCTAATGTTTTTCTCCCATCTTATTCTTTATTGGAGCTATACCAACTTTCCTTCTGATCACATCGTTCCGAGTCTGATCTTTTTGTGTATGACCACACATCCATCATAGCATTTCCATTCCCACTGAACCATATAAAAAAGCATTCTTCTTCCTCGACTTTATATCTATAGGAGCCAGCAATATCTTTTTGTTCTCACTCATCATTCACATAACTTGTGTGTAGTCTTCCACTGTGGCCCCTTATCGAAACCAGCTCGAAGATATCTTCGCCTTCTTGAGATCAAGCTTTGCATATAAATACTACCAATATTTTGCTTTCACACTTTATTAACTTCCTTCTTTTTCCTCTTTATAGGAAAAATTCCTTGAAACTCTTCCTTTTGCACCAATGCATCTACCTTAGATATACATAAAACCCCTTTAGTGATATACACCCCACGCTCAACAAACACAATGACAAAGATATATAACAAGTGAATATTGTTCTAGTTGATTGGTAGCTGGGGATGAACCTATATAATTTTAATTGCATCACATATGAAATCTTTTTTTATATTGGCCTCACCGTTTCATGCAATGGTTTTGATTTTCTTTAATTTTTTTGCAGATATGGAGTCTGAAGCAAGATACATGTGTTCATGATTTTAGGGAACACAATAAGGTGAGCATTTCGATCATGTGAAATTTCGAACACCAACTGTCCCTTAAATTTTCTTACAGGAGCTAGTCAACATTACCATAGGAAATATATACAATCAGATGGAGTCCTACCGGTCCAGGAACATGCAACTCAAATAAGCAATTGGTATTGGCAAGGTAAAGGATGTTCTTTTCTGTTAGGTCTTGATCTTCTACTTGTTTATTAATGAACCAAAAAATTTATACAAGATAGATTTATTTGGAAGAACTCAACGGAACCGAATCTTTCCCCAGAGTTGGATATGCAATTTCTCATTCCATACTATAAAAATATGTGGATTTTGAACTATACATATGTTAGAAAATAGAGAATGCAAAAGCGGAATGATAAACAGAACATAAAAACAGAAATATGAACTTGGAACACTAGGATTTTTACGTGGAACTCTACTCCCTAAAAAGCGGGATGAAACCACGGGAGAAGCCCTCAAAGGGGCGGATATTGCATTGCTTTTCTCAAAGGATACATGAGGTCTGGGGCTCCTTATATAGCCTCCACAGAGCTTTTAAGTCCCACCACTGGTAGATGTGATACTAAACTCAGTGATGGGGTAAATGGATCCTGGAGGTATCTATTTACCCATCTACAACATAACATGCGCACAACTAAATACTCCAACACTCCCGCTCAAGCTGGAGCATGCAGTGCTCAGCTTGGACAAACAGAAAGAAACTCAATTCACGCTACATGACACTACAGACAATGTCAACTCAACGCGTGCAACTGTCGTCTGTCGAGGATGATGCTTTTCATGTTGTGCAAGTGAGGAGGACGAACGAGCTAGAGTGTGAGTCCAATTGAGGACTCGAAATCTGACCATCGAGTCTGAAATTGTGCGGGAGTCTCCTCGTCGGAGAACCGGGTCTCTCCTATCTGGATCAGAGAATGGTACTCTACTTTGGAGTCCCTATGATACCACATGAAAACCCTTGCCCACATGGCATAGGGAATGGTCTTCTACTACGGAGTCTCTGTGGCTCACATGAAAATTCTGGCCGAACAACAACAAGAAAAGATGGGG
This sequence comes from Ottelia alismoides, assembly GCA_037367405.1. NCBI lineage: Eukaryota > Viridiplantae > Streptophyta > Magnoliopsida > Alismatales > Hydrocharitaceae > Ottelia > Ottelia alismoides. The sequence continues at coordinate 166,800 of JAZKJV010000165.1, forward strand.
ACCACTACAAAAGATGGCAAACATCTGCTCATCTGAAAAGATCGCGTACATGTGTGTGTCTGAAACTGGAGACTCGGAAACATCTGACGTCGAGTCTGAATATATGTTGTAGAGTCTGAACAATCTGACCTGGAAATATGTAGAATCTAAATAAATATGTGACTCTACATATACTCCCCCTTTCTCCCATACTGGTCGGAATGACAATCGTTGACCAAGTTGGGAGAAGACAAGATAATGGGGCAACAAAACATCAATAAGCCGACACATTTTTTTACAGCTTTACTTCTCGCATATTTTTTTAATCATCATCGACTATTTTTTTAATAGCCGTCACTATCATCATTTTTTTAAAGTCGTTCAAACACAAATTTTTTATATATCTTTCCTTTTTTCGCGATTTTTTTCTCTAACTGTGTATGGCTTTTCTTCTCTCTCTCTCTCTTTTGTACACGCCTGCCTTTTTTTTTACAAAATTGTCGGCTCAAAGTGGGCCCCAACATGTAACATGACTCTTCTCATTTTTTTTAAAATCAGGCCCCCACTCGGCAGAGGGCTCATTTAGCCCAACAGATTTTTTTTAAAAAAAAGGGGTCCGCTACTGTTAGAGTATTTGGTGCATGCGTCACTTATGTAATAGGTGGGTAAATGGATCCCTCCAGGATCCATTTACCCCACCACTAAGTTTTGTCCCACATCGTCTAGTGGTGGGACTTGGAGGCCCTGTGGAGGCTATATAAGGAGCCCCATGCCTCCTGTAACAGATGAGAAACTCAATAGAGAAACACGCCCCTTTGAGGGCTTCTCCCGTGGTTTCATCCCGCTCCTAAAAGAGTAGGGTTCCACGTAAAATCCCGTGTTCTTATTTTTGTTTATCTTTTTCCATGTTACGCTTCCGCTTCTGATTTTCTAACATGGTATCAGAGCGGGTCGATTCTCGAGGAGTTTGTTTCTTTTATATTTTGTTCGAGAGCCGATTTTGATATTTTGATCTTGAAGATTAGTATTGTTGTTCATTCAAGTTCGAGATCAAGTTTCTAGGGTTTTGGTGAATCCCTAATTCTTCAAGTTTCATGTTCTGAATATTGGAGCAGCCACTGTGTTTGTATTTCTGGGAATCCTAATTCAAACATATGAATGGGGCCCTGTCGAATATCTCCAGCCACTGCCGTGCAGATCCCCAGGCGCATATCCTATGACTTAAGGCGACGAAGAAATCTCCAGGTCGCACGCATCTCCAGGTCGCGCGCGCGACTCCAAGCTGCACGCAACATCCTCTTGCGTTGTCAACCTCCGATCAGGGCTCGCACAGGGCTCCAGGCGGAGCTCCCAGGAACAGTACAACACCGCCCCTCGCGCAGTAGAAGCCCTAAGGCCTCCTGCGGCGAGGTCGATGCAGCCCAGGCGCCCTTCGCGGTCACTTCCTCTTTCGTTTCGCGCAGGAGGCGTCGCCGCTTCTCTTCGATATTGGCAGCCACCATGCGGTGCACCATCAGCGGCGACCCCTCATCTCTATCTCGGGCGATCTCGCCCCCAGGCGACTTGATCTACCACGCACGCGCAACCTTAAGCAACGCTCCCAGATCTCGTGTGACCTTGCTGCTCCTGCACAAAGCCCAGGGGTTTTATTGGGAGCCCTATACCCAGGCGGCACAGACGACATAATCGCCCCTCTGAGCGATCCCAAGCGGACCCTCCTCCCCCGGCGATGACAGACTTCCGCGCGCGAGCCTCCCTCGGGCTCCAGCCGTGGTGGCGATCCAGCCGTGCGCGTGAAGCCTCCAAGTCTCCAGAGCCTAAAGGCGGCGGCTGTCCATCGAGGGTTCCCAACGGGGGAACCCTAACGGGTATTATCAGGGCCCATATGTGGGCCTATTAAAAAAAAGAGGAAAAATGAAAGAAGCCCACTGTTGGGCTGAAAAAAAAAGAGCAAAGAGGCTGAAAAAAAAGGGCAAGGAGAGAGGAAGAAAGCCATAATGGGTTGTTGCATGTTTTTGGGCCCAAGTGGGCTGAGCACTTTTTTTTAAAAAAAAGGAAGAAAAGAAATATAGCGAAAAAAAGAGACGCGTACACAATACAAGAGCCGTATGCAATTTAAAAAAAATGTGGTTCAAAAAAAATTATGAGAGAAAAAGCCGGAAAAAAAATCATTATCGGCTAAGTGATGTTTTATTCATCCCCATGTTTATGTATTATTTTATCTTCTCCCAACATGGTCATACAATGTCATTCCGACCAGTATGGGAGAAAGGGGGAGTATATGTAGTCACAGGTCTTGTTCCAAGATTCAGATATCAGATTTTCCAGACCGGTCAGATGTTCAGACTCTACAAATTTTAGACTCAATGATGACGCATGCCAATCATTCTTGTTGGTCGGCCAGAGCTTTCATGTGAGCCATAGGGACTCCAAAGCAGAGGACTATTCCCTATGCCATTAAGGGCAAGGGTTTTCATGTGGTATCATAGGGACTCCAGAGTAGAGTACCATTATCTGAGCCAGATAGATCCAGTTTCACACTCCAGCCCGTTCGTCCTCCTCACATGCACGCCATGAGAAGCAACGTCCTCGACTGCAGCATCTGTGCGCGTTGGGTTGATATTGTCTGTAGTGTCATGTATTGTGAGTTGAGTTTCTTCCTGTTTGTCCAAGCTGAGCATTGCATGCTCCAGCTTGAGGGGGAGTGTTAGAGTATTTGGTGCATGCGTCACTTATGTAATAGGTAGGGTTCCCAACATGGGAACCCCTCTTAGAATGCCGCCGCCCCCTACGGAATTTCTAGAAGCAAGGGCGCGAGAGGAGACAACCCCGAGTTGCTTCGGGAGGAGGAGCCTCCTGGTTGTGGCCCATCTTCTCCGCCGCGAAGGTGGAGCTCCACGTGCGAGGCTCCTATCGGAGTTCTGGAGGTGATGGGGGCTCGCCGCCTGCGGAAGGAGCTGCCTGGATGGTTTGTGCGAGTAGGAGGCTCTCCTGCACCGCCTAGAAGCCTGCGCTAGTGCTGCGCTGACAGCTGCGAGGAGCCGCCGCTGGGGGAGCTGAAGGGCTGCTGGAAAGCCGGTAGGGTTTTGAGAAAACCAATGCAATATCCACCCCTTTGAGGGCTTCTCTCGTGGTTTCATCCTGCTCTTTAGGGAGTAGGGTTCCACGTAAAAATTCTTGTGTTCCAAGTTCATATTTCTATTTTTATGCTATGTTTATGATTTTGCTTCCGCATTCTCTATTTTCTAACATTGTATCAGAGCGGGTTCGAATCTCGAACGAATTACAAAAATAAATCTTCAACATAAATTCCTCGAGAATCGAACCCGCTCTGACACGATGTTAGAAAATAGAGAATACGGAAGCGAAATGATAAACAGGGCATAAAAACAGAAGATGAACTTACACGGGTCGCGACTCAAGGAGAGTCATCACACGTATGGTTACATTTTCAATATATAATCAGTCTAGGGAAATATAACCCTGATTTTGGAAGTCCAAATTGCCCAAATTACTGGCAAAGGAAAAAGCACTTCCACAGAGAGATGAAATCTCACATTAAAGATTGAATCCCATAAAGCAAGTAGGCTGGGTGCACTAACCCAATCAATCTAATGATCGTGCACACATATCTTGTCTTCTAGCGCAATAACAATGTGATCCGTGGACCCCCTAAGCATCATTGCAAAGTGGGTAGTTAGCACTACCACCCTCAAAGGACTTAGACCATCGATCTCTCACAAGGATGCTGCCTATATGCATCAACCAAAGAAAGACCCTAATACGAGAAGGAACCTTCAAATTCATAATAAAACTGCAGTCGTGAATAAGGTTCAGGCAACGTGCCTGGTTGCTTGTCTAATGATTTATATGCTCCTGTCATCGAAAAGTTCTCATCTCTTCAGATCCAGTGATCCTTCCCCTCCCCTGTGTCATTAAAAGAACTAATAGAATCTTGGAGATGCAAAAATGCCTCTAAGCATCGATCAGAGAAGTCTGTATGGAAGGACGACATCCATGTTCCATCATCCGAATAATTAACCATACATGATTCATGGTCATGGGACAAAGCAAAAAAGCATGGGTAGCACGACATTAGAGGCCCATTATTAGTCTAATTGTCCATCCAAAAGGAAAAGGGGCTACCATCCACAATGATCGTGCCAAAAAGCTCAGAGAACTGCTACATTACAGCTCAGATGCCCTTCCAGAATGCAGATGTGAAGAAGGGTGGTTTACCAAGTTGGTCTGGACGTCAATGTCATAGATTCCACGTATGAGTCTGCAACATAAATCATCATTGTTTCCTCGTATTCTAGCGATCCACTTCGGAAGTAAAGCTTTGTTCAACGTTTCTGTGGAGAGAAAAGAAACATTTGTTTATTCATGAGGCCCTAGGGTTCTCTTATGTAGGAGTAACTGTTTGGGGGAATACATAAAGAAGAGAGAACGGATAGATAATACATAAAAGGCAAAAGATAACTAATATCTTAACACTCCCCCTCAAGCTGGAGCATAGATATCTATCATGCTCAACTTGGAACATCATTGGTAAGGCCCTCTGGCAAGGGCCTTGGTAAGTACATCTTTTGTCTAATCTCCTGAGCTAACATGAGCAGTGGAGATGAGGCCTTTCTGTATCATGTTTCGAGTGTAGCGTCAGTCTACCTCGATATGCTCAGTTCTCTCATGGAAGGTTGGGTTGTTGGCGATGAAGAGAGCAGTCTGGTTATCTCGCTATAGGTGCATGGGAAGAGGCACCTCAATTGTCAGGCCAGTAAGAACAAATCCGACCCACATCATCTATATGCTAGTTTGTGTCATGGCCATGTACTCTAATTCTGCGCTGGATATGGCAACCACCGTTTACTTCTTGCTCTTCCATGACACCAAGGAACTCCCTATGAATACTGCAAAGCCAGAAGCAAACTTCATGTCCTCAGGACACCCCACATAATCTGCATCTGCACAAGCAGTAATGTTAAGAGATGTACCTCTGATGAATAGAAGATAAGTGCTAGGTGAGACCTTCAGATACTTCACAATCATATTCACTGTATCCATATGTGCATGTCTAGGCTGCTCCATGAAGTGACTCACTTTGCTTATTGCAAATGATATATTCGGAATGATGATGGCCACATATAGGAGCTTCCCAACGAGCTCCATGCATCTCTTGCATACCTCCTCAGTGCCATCATCGTCCAGCTTCATGCTCGGTCCATGGGAGTAGTGGCAAGTCTGCAATATGCCATTCATGTCTCAAAGATAAGATATGTAATATATGTCCTTTGGGTCATCACAAGACCTTGTTGGTTCCTGGCAAACTCCGGTCCAAGGAAGTAGTCTAGACTACCAAGGTCCTTGGTCACAAACGTCTGACCTAGTAAATCCTTATCAGCATGGATGCCCTGCTCATCATCCCTTGTAACAATAATATCAGCAACATAACGGTTTGACATATGATCATCGTCACGTTTTTTAGTCAAAATCAGACCGTTCAATAACTCTGGGCAGCGTCGAAGAGGACCCTCGAGGACCTAACGACGACTAAGATGTGTCGTAGGAGGCACAGTTGCCAAAGGAGGATTGGGTAATGTCGTGTAAGGGCCTAGAATGGCCCTATGACGGTGTTAGGTGGCTCCTCATGGGCCAACAGCAGTGTGGTCAACCCTAGGATGGTTGGGCGATGGCGCGTGGTGCCCTAACAAGCGGTTGCGCAACAGCCGAAGGACTTGCGGCGGTGGTCAGGTTCCCGACGACGCATTAGGCAAGGAGATGGGGTGGTGGGGTTAGGGCACAAGGTACGAGAACTCCTGTCTAGGACCATCGCTCTGATACCATGTGGAGAGAAAACAATCAATTGTTTATTCATGAGGCTCTAGGGTTCTCTTATATAGGAGAGTAACATGTTGGGCAAAATATATAAAGAAGACATAAAAAATAGATAATACATAAAAGACACAAAAGATAACTAATATCTCAACAGTTTCCAATCTAAAGATTCCAAAGCCACACACCTTGGGCAGTGTGACTGTATCCCGTTCCACAAGATGTATACTTGTAGTATCCTGTCCAGTTTTGTCCTTGAAGAGTTTTTGCTTATGCAGCTTCAGGCGACGGTACACTCCAATCGGTAGAAGTCTAAAGGACTTGAAAAAGAAGGAATTGCCAACAACTTTTCTAGTACCACCAGACAATAGAGAGGCCTTCAACCTCGCCAGCTTCTATTCCATCTTCTGAATGAGAAGAAGCCAATCCACAATCCGAAGACTCCCACTAATCAAGGGCAGACCCATAATTTGGATCAAGAGCAAGCCAATGGCCATACCTAACACCAAACTGCAGGTCATTTCACATGCTTCTGAAAGGCCAAAAGGAATCAAAGTTTATTTACTTCTGTTCAATTTTAAGACAAAGATTTCTCTAAAAATCTCAACAACGATGGCCATGCACATTGACCCATCACTTCCCCCTTTAATAAAGAAAATGGTGTCATCAACATATTACAATAGAACAATGAAAATGTCTTTAAGAGCATAGCCATGCGCATTAACTCATCACTTCCCCCTTTAATAATACAAGTACTTAGCGAATTAGTCAGAACCGAGAGGAGAATCTCCGTGAAGAGTGACTCAGCTTTAATTTATATCCCGGACAAGTCCGGGGTCGAACACAAGGAGGCAAAGAAATAACTTTGGGTTAATTCAAAAATTTAGGTCTAGATTTCCAATGCGGCTTTTTTTTATAATTTTTTATGCAAAATGAATGCGAAATGCACAATGCAGGTGAAATAAGTTAATAGGAAAAGATACAACTTAGCCAAATTAATTTTAATATGAAATTAGTCCAATTTAGCCAAATTATATTTTTCTTAGAATCCTAATCCAGAGGTGAATGCACGACACTTTTTTTATAATTTTATGGGTTAAAATGCAACAATGAAAAAAAGCACACTTTTTATGAGTTTTTTCGTAATTTTTCACACAAATAGAATGCAAAAAATATGAAAAAAATTATGGAAATAAAACATGATGCAATGAGTCTACAGTAATTTTTTGGAAATTTCTGATAAAATATGATTTTTTATGGATTTTTTAATGAAAACAAAGTGATAATGAGTAATTAATTCCTAATAAATCCACATTATCAAATTAGCCAAAGTGTGAATTATCTCGAAAAGATATTTCTATGAGCAATCCAGAAGAGTTAAAATTTCGCAAAATAGAGGTGTAGATTTAATTAAAAATCAATCAATAAAATTACTCTACAATTTATTGAAGGCACAAGACAACTCCAATTAAGATGTAATTTGGACAATAATTTAATCATATTGCAAGGCATCATTTCTGATTTTTTAAGAATTTTTGGAGCAACTGTGAGTGAATTATGAATTTAAGACCACGAATTGGGTAAAATATACAGAATTTCACTTGAACAATTTTAATTAATTATCTAAAGCTCAAAAAATACAAATAAATAGTCAAATGGTAGATAATTAGTTGCTCAACATCATGGTATTTTTCATTGAAATAAATGATGCAATATTGAGGTCCAGATTAAAATGTAAATACAGGGTTATCTGTGCAAAACAGACATCAACTTTGACGAGAACTAGACATTCACAAGGATGATTTTGTAATAATTAAAACTATACATGACACGTTTGCAATTTTTACAAAAAATTATAAAAAAATAAGAAAGATGAGGAGACCTTCTTCCTCATGGGTGGCTAGGGTTCGATCAAGGGGCTTGGACGGGGCGGCGCCGCCGCGCGGTGGCGACGAGGAAGGAGACGACCCCACGCGGGCACGGGCGGTGGAGGAGGACGGTCGCGGACGGGGTTTGGTGACGCGTTGGAAGGGTCGAGCAGCTGCTCGTGGGCGGTGGAGTGCGCGGGCTGGCGAAGGCGAGGAGCACGAGCTGCTGGTGGGCTGCGCACGGCGAGCAGAGGGGCCGCGCGCGGCGGGTCGATGCAGTGGCCGCCGCTGTTGCAGTGGGCGGTGGCGGCCGCCGACTGGTGGCGACAGTGGAAGAAGGGGAGGGGGCGGCGGCGGAGCAGCTGCTGCTCCCTCATGTTATTTATTTATCTATTTATTTTGATTTTTTAAATGTTTTTTTACTGTTGTGATGCAATTTTTTTTATTTTTTTTAAATTTTTTGTTTTGTTAAACAGGGAATGCAAATAAATAGAAAAAATGGAGTGGTAATAGTGGTAATATGATGAAGTAGATGAAGTATAACAAATGGATGTGCAGTGATGGTGATGTGATAAAAATGCAAGATAATAAAAATGATTACTAATGATAAAAAGGAAAAATTACCTACGATGGACGTGGACGCCTATGATGTGCTCATATTAAGCACTATCTTCGCTCAAATCGCCGGCAAGCGATGAGCTCGAGCAGCGTACGGATGCGGCTGCGATGTTGGCCAAGAAGCCAACGGATCTCACCGGAGTGAGGGTTGTCGTCGCTCGACCGTGGTTGCGTCGCTGTCACCGATTCAACTCGGAGAACTAGGCTCTCCTCACATAAAGATGGATCAAAAGCAAAAATGAGGAGAATGGGATGTATATAAAGAAAAAATGAGAAGTTATGGAAGTGGTGGAGGGGAGGTTAATAAAATGGTGGAATAATGGAGTTGAATGGGTGGTTATTGTAGAGAATGGAAATTAAATAAATAATAAATAGTAAAATAAAGTTGGCTACTAAAATACAATAAAATAAAGAGAAGAAAAAGAATGGAGAATTTACAAAATAGGACAAACCATATGTACATGTTTTTTTTACTTTTCTAATTTTGATTTTTTTTGTATTTTTAATAAGAGATATTTACAACATAAAAATACAATAAAATACTAGAAATAAAATACAACACAACAATGATTTTTTTTAGTAATTAAAAAATTAAATAAAAAATGAAGAAGGAATGAATATTTACATTATATACAATGTACACCTAGGTCACAAAACCCACATTTTACAAACGAGCTCCGATTTTAGTGAAACTACTTCTGTTGGATAGATAATTTTCTATCTTGAACTTTAAAAGTGAGTTTGATGAATTTGGAATTCATACGGAGCAAGAATTTGGCAGGAAGTTGAGCTTTACAGCTTTTTCTCTTTGGGATCTAGGAGTAGTTATTTAAGGTAGAATTTATTTTGTATTTTGTATTTTTATATACATTTTTATGAACAAGTCAGAGAAAGAATTAGCCAAAAAGAAGTTGAAATGAAATTATTAAAAATATATGAAGTTTTGAGCTATTTACAGGTGAAAAACTCCTTTTTTTGTGGCTTTTATTGTTAATTTATTTCGTACAATCTAATATACAATAATTAGTGTATTTTATTTACAAGAGTCATTTTACTAATTTATTGATTTTATAGACATTTATTAGAGACTTTACTCGGGGATTTTGCTAAGATCAATATATTGAGATGATGAATCGCGGATTCATCATGCTGCAAAAGGGAGGCTACGCCTAGAGAGGCCTCCGCCAAGTGATGGGGATATGCATGCTCTTGGAGAAGAGCAGCGTTGTTGCCGATATAGAGGTCATGAGAGAGAAGGGCGCTGCCGACAGGAGTGCGCATTGCCTGGGCAATAGGGGAAGGGATGTTGGATAGCAGCGCACGTCAATGATTCCCAGTCTGCAGATTCTGAAATTTGTAGCCTTACCAAGATCGCAGGAGATCGTGCGTTGCCTGGATGGCTGGATTAGTGTTTCCCACATAATCCTAGAGATTATGCGGCTGCTACTGTTCAAAAAATTTCGAAGGAAATCTCTTCATCCATGAGTCTCCACTTGATCCAAATTTTGGGGTTTCAATGAAACAAAGCTTACATCGGAATCAGAACTTGAATCGAACAACAAATCTTCAACAAGGTAATTAGGGTTTCAATGGAAACCCCATAATTGAATCTCGAATCTCGAACCCAAAAATAGAGGACACAAAACTCCTCTTAATCGACCAGCTCTGATACCATGTTAGAAAATAGGAATGCGGAAGCGAAATGATAAACAGAGCATAGAAAAGAAAGATAAAACATGAACACAAAGATTTTTACATGGAACCCTACTCCTAAGGAGTGGGATGAAACCACAGGAGAAGGCCTCAAAGGGTCATATGTTAATTGAACTTTCTCAATGGATATAGGAGGTCTGGGGCTCCTTATATAGCCTCCACAGAGCCTCCAAGTCCCACCACTGGTAGATGTGGGACTAAACACATGGATGGGGTAAATGGATCATGGAGGTGTCCATTTACCCATCTACAACTCAAGTGGCGCACAACCAAATACTCCAACACTCTCTACATGCAGAAAGGTACATCTCTTAAAGAACATATAAATCGCTTGAATATATTGTTAATGGATTTAAGAAACGTAGTTGTTAAGATTGAAGATGAAGGTGGTGCCTTGGTTTTGTCAGTTTCTCTTCCATTATCATATGAGATATTTTATTCAATCATTTATTGTGGGAAGAGAATTGACAACCCTGAAGGAAATTCGCGCGAGTTTGCATATACTTGAACATTGGCATATGGTAATCAGGAAGCATGACGCTAACGCTGCAGATTTGGTAATTACTCATAAAAAGATGCATGTTGATTCTGACTATGCAAAGAAGGGAAAGCAGAAGTTCAAGTTGAAGAATTACAGTTCTAAGGACATCTGCAATTACTACAAGGAACATGGACATTGGAAGAAGGATTGTCTGAAATAAAAGGGAAATCCGCTGTTGTTGTCGTGGCTTAGTGGGGCGCAAACTCCGAAGATAATTTGGTTCTCGTCATCATAGATCAGAAGAGGATGGATAACACATGGATTTCTGATTCCCTTTGTTCTTACCATATGACCCTCAATGAACATTGGTTCTACACCTGTGAGAAGATAGATGGTGGAAATGTCATCATGGGGATAATGCAGCATGCAAAATTGTAGGGATTAGATTTGTGAAGATCGAGATGCGTGATGGAGTTGTGAGGACTATGAAAGAAGTACGCCATGTTCCTGATCCGAAGAACCTGGTATCCCTTGGAGTCTTGGACTCTAAATGATATAGTTATAGTGTTGAAGGCGGAATTATGCAGGTTGCCAAAGTCGGGGTGATTATCATCAAGGGCAACAAGCAAAAGATCATATACATCATGCAAGGATCTACAGTTTCAGATTCTATTGTAGTAGTATCCCAAGCCATGAGATCGGAGTCATAGTTGTGGCATATGCGGCTAGGACAAATGAGTCAAATGGGGATGAATATTCTTGGTCAAAAGGGTCTGATCGGGAATCTCACAGGATCCAAAGTGGAGTTTTGTGAATATTACGTGTTCGGGAAACAACACAGGAAACAATTTAGCAAATCTATTCACATGACGAAGGGGACACTCGACTAGATCATGCTGATTGTCGGGGTCCTTCACGAGTCCAATCTTTGGAGTTGCTATGTATTTTATATCTATAATTGATTATTAGTCCAGGATAGTGTGTGTGTGTGTACATGATAAAGCACAAGTTGGGGCATTTCAGACCTTCGGGAAGTGGAAGATCTTGGTGGATAACTAGACTTCTAGGAAGGTAAAGCATCTTCGTACAGATAACGGGCTGGAGTTTTGTTCGTCAGAGTCCAATGAGTTCTGCAAGGAGGGTGTTGCGGGACACAACCCTATCAGAGATGTGCCACAACAGAACGGAGTTGCAAAACGAATGAACATGATGTTGTTGGAGAGAGCGAGGTGTATGGTCTCTAATGTTGGAAATAGAGCATTATGGGTTGAAGCTGTGAATACAACTTGTTACTTGGTGAATCGGAGTTTCGCATCCATTATTGACTGCATAACACCCATGTAGGTATGGTCTGGTAATCATGCTGATTGTTTTTTTTTACAAGTTTTTGATTGTGTTGCCTATTATCATGTTAGTGAAGGGAACTAAGAACCAAGGGCAAAGAAAGGGGCATTTACAGGATATGTTGCAGGAGTAAAGGGCTACAGAATTTGGTCCCCCTGATTGAGCATAGAGTTATTCTTAGTAGGAATGTTACATTTGATGAAAATTCAATGCTCCACTCAAGTATTGAGCATGTCGACGTAGGGACAGGTGATGATATGCACGAGCATGGGGAGTTCGAACTGACACCAAGTAGTGATCACACATTTGATCACACCATTCCTGATCATGTTGCTGAACAGCCTGAAGTTGAGCAATCAGAGGATAGACAACCAAGTATTGCTACTGTAGAGATACGGATTTGAAGACATGGTTGCATTTGCTCTACAGATTACTTGATGAACCTCCTCTAATGCCAATGAATCGCCATTAGTCTTGGATTCATCGCCACCACCTTTTCTTTTGGTAGTACATGCAATATCAAATGTTCTCAACATTAGTTGATGAGAAGCTCCTCCTTCCTCACCTTCTTTTGCAACAGCAACTACCTCTTGAAAACCCTCTTGCAATCACTCTCCTGAACTGGTAGTTAGAAGATCTAGCCAAGGTTGCAAAAGTCGGTAGTCGGTACTCGGTCGGTCGGATCACTGACTAAGGATTAATCGGCAGTCGGGTGATTAATCGGATTTAGTCGGGATTTAATCGGTTTTGATTTTTTAAATATATAAATCATTTTTATACATATATTATTATATATTTATACATATATATATATATATATTTACTATCATAATAAATCAAAAGAAGTAAATGGATATAAATAAAATTAAGCATATTAGAATAAGTTTGCTTTAAAAAAAGTAAAAAATATGGTTTCTTCAAGCAGACTAGTGGACCTAGTCGGAATTAGTCGGTACTTGGTCGGCCACCCCACTGACTAGATTAGTCGGACCTACTAGTCGGGCTAGTCGGGTGACTTTTACAACATTGGATCTAGCCCACTCCCTGTCATCTAAAGAGTGAAAATCAGAATCGAGTGATATGAAAAAAAAACTTCCATCTTAGATAATCCACTTACAAGTGTTACACCGCAGCTAAGGCCAGTAAAGCCATGGACCTTGACCTAAAAACATAATGCAAGTATACCATGTAATTCATAACAAAATCTTCCTTAACCCCATCGCAATGCCTCTTCCACTTCAACCTTTTTTTTTATTCCAGAGCTTACTTGCCTTCTCCTTTGGGTTGTTATCATAGATCATACTGAAAGAAAAAATGGCCACCCGTCTTGTCAATCACACTTCTAGAATACTACTCACATAGCTTCTTCATGAATATATTCATTTTCTAAGCACTGAACTGCCCTATGAGTTTTTCCTCCACGTTTTCCATGAAGCAACCAGAAGTGTACCTCCCTCCCAAGTGTCTTAGCAGTGCCTCAAATCTCACCGAAATTCGCTCAAACCCGGTTTCAACAAGTGACCAAAATCGACCTGAAAAATTGACGCTTGAAGCCTTGAGAGCTACCTATAGAGGGGCTGATCACCACAATGGCCGAAATTTCACGAAATTTCAGGAAGATCCGCTTTTTCTTTTCTTCAAGGCTGCTGTTTTATGGTTGTAGAACACCCAGACATGGGCCATAAGCCAACCTCCTAAGTCAATGTTTGGTAACCATCTTCGCTGAGTCCCCCATAACTAGGCATGATCATAGATGCCAAATATATCACTGTTGGTTGCTACACCTTTTGTTGTGGCCTCGCCGATCTCGGCATTCACCACTACAATCAACTTGCAGTGGTGAGCTTGACAAAGGTCCTCCAAATGAGCACGAACAGAGGTTGCATTTCACACCAGGCACATTGCCCCTTAGGTTGTATCTATAGCTATTCTACTTACATGGGCATAGTCAAGATGACATCAACCCTAGCATGCAGTGTGTGTACCTTGAGATTGGACACCATCATTGTCCAGACCCTTACAAGAGTACACTCCTCAACTTGCCAAAAGCTGCAATCTGTCGTCAACATCCCAAGGTTCAAAGATGCAACTGAGTTTTGAATCGGACCAAATCTGCCTATTGAACCGACTAAATCAGTCTACTGGTACATCAACAGCTTTCATTTTAATAATCTGGTACATATTTAAATTATCAAGAATCTAGGAACTGGAGGTAGAATTTAAAGATATTCATGACCCGAGCTATCAGTTGAATCATGGTTGAACAATATCTTTGCTTTTAGTTGCACTTGATTGCTTATGTTTTTGATTTATTTTGTTAGTGCCAATGCTGAAGAGCATTGTGTGCTTCATTCGCAGTCTGTTTTTCACTTTATTTTTATTCTGATAAATTTTACAGTGCATCATTTGACTCCACAATCAAATTGTGGGATGTGGAAATTGGAAGGCGTCTGCACAGCTTGAATGGCCACAGGTATATGCTGTACACCGTTATACTTTGGATGCATTGCATTGGAATATTTTTTCTTACCGGGACAAATTGATTTGCCATTATCAGGCAACCTGTATATTCTGTCGCTTTCAGCCCTAATGGGGATTACCTGTCTAGTGGGTCCCTGGACAACTGCTTGCATATATGGTCTGTGAAAGAGGGAAAGATTGTGAAGACATATACGGGTGCTGGTGGCATATTTGAAGTTTCTTGGAACAGGGAAGGTGATAAGATAGCAGCATGTTTCTCTAACAGCACTGTCTGCGTCGTTGATTTTAGGATGTAGATTGTAGGGGGATAGAGCAGGACAAAAGTTGTAGCCATAGTGCCCCGGCAATTATCAGGGAGGGTTTGTGAAGTGGAGGGGGTTGATGTTGTACTTGGTCATGTGTTGTCAGTCTGTCCCTAATGTAATGTGGGTTTTGTATGCATATGTACTTACTGACACTCTCAATGCAGTGAAACATAATCCTTCCTATCATTTAACACATTTTGCTGATTATGAGACTAAAATTTGCCTATCTATATTGAATAGGTGTTAAAAGGAACATGGGCATCTATTACTTGAATTATATACGTTGTTCAGGATAAAATAAGTAGAAATCCAATTATAATACGTTGTCGGAGCATGTAATACTTTCTTGGAGCTTTGTAACACTTTCTTAATACTGGAAGGAAAACTAACTACTAAAAAAGAGACAAATTCTCCTTGAATAATGCAAAATGTTTTTTCTTTTACTTGAGTAGTGCGGCAATATCGCATTTTTGAAATTCAACACTCATTGTATTTTCCAAATGCGACATTCCACATTCTTTATCTTGGTCTTGAAAAAATTAAAAAAAAACTAATGTCGCATGTAATGGATGTCGCATGTCCTGAATGCGATATCTTTTTTTATTTATTTTTTAATGGATGTCGTATTTAGAACATGTGATGTCTTTTTTTTAAGTTCAAACTTTGCAATAGTGCAGATATCGTATTTTCCAAATGTGATATGAGTGTCACATTTCAAACATGTGATATTGATGCACTAGTCAAGTTAAAAAAAAACGTTCTGCTTTACAGACCTATGTGATCATGGGATATTACTAAGGAAAATCTCTCGAACAATCCATATTATTAATCCAAAAAATGTGTGTGACTAAGGGTGCTCACTGGGTGGAAATGACGGCATAAAGGTGTTGTCTAACCCATTCCAATAGGCCCATTTCATTTTGATAGGTAACAGAATTGGGTGGAAAATAACCTCATCGATGGAAGAATTTTTTGATAATTATAGTATTTAATAAATTTCATTTATCAGTGTCTTGAGACTAAAATGTGCTTATCTATGTTGAATAGGTGTTAAAAGGAACATGGGCGTTTATTACTTTAACTATATATATTGTTTATTGACCCGCTCTGATCTATCATTATCTGCTCGTGGGTCGACCTGGCCCGTTCCAACTAGTACTTCTATCTAATGAGTACTTTGTTCATTTGAATGCGTAAGGGGCATCCGTTAGCCTGGAATCTCTTTCAAGAAAATTGGTCCCATAAATTGTCCACGATCCTCCATCAATTTACAATCATAGGAATAACATTGTATTCTTTTACCCATGGTAATCAATCATCACATTCTTGTTTTATCCATTAATTTTAATAAATTTTGAAGATGGGATGGAGATACACGTGAAAATAAAAAATAAAAGTTTGCATGAATTAGAGTGCATAGTTCAATAGTCGAATGCTAGAATTGACGTAGCAAAACCATGTCGAAACTACTAAGTAATATGGATAAGATTTGTTGGTAGTAGTTGAGTAAAAATGAGGATATAAGTATCTAGAGATCTCCTTTCTCTAAAGGAGTGTTCAGTTTAGGAATAAGGATGAAGAATAAGGAGAATAAGGGTCTATTCTTTGTTCGGATGAAAAGATAGGAATAATGAGAATACGATGGAATAAGGATATGTAAGGTGGAATAAAGATAAAAATAAGGGTGGAATAAGGTAATATAAAGAGATGTGGGTGGGAAGAGTTGTAGAACCGCATCGGGGGAGAATTGATCTCTTATTTCAGTACTTATTCTTCAAACGAACAGGTCTTAGAATTAAGATCTAGTTCCTATCGTTGAAGGGATTTTTTTCAGTCATGCCTCATCTGATTCTGAATCCATGTAGTGCGACGAGTATGAAATAACACCTTATTTATTATATTAACGTTATATTAACTAGTACGAGTCTATATCCATGATTCCATTAAAATCACAAAATCAAAGGCGAAGCACAATATAAGTAGAAATCCAATTATAACATTTTGTCGGAGCATGTAATACTTTCTTAATACTAGAAGGAAAGCTAACTACTAAAAAGGTGGCAAATTGATTAGTAATGTCCTAAGACTACATAGGTCCCTAAGTAATACAGAATGTTTTTCTTTTACTTTAGTAGTGCAGCAATATCGCATGTTTGAAATACAACACTCATATCTTATTTTTCAAATGCGACATTCCTTATGCATTCTTTATTTTGGACTTAAAAAAATTAAAAACAAAAATGATGTTGCATGTACTACTGCGACAACTATTTTTTATTTATTTTTAATGGATATCGCATTTAGGACACGTGACGTCCATTTTTTTGAAGTCCAAACTTTGCAATATTGCAGATATTGCATTTTCCTAAATGCAATATGAGTGTCACATTTTTAAACATGTGATATTGATGCACTACTCAAGTAAAAAAATATTCTGCATTACTCAGGGACGTATGAAGTCGGGGGACATTACTAAGGAAAAATCCCTCGAACAACCCATAATATTAATCCAAAAAATCTGTGTGCATCACTAAGGGTGCTCACCGGGTGGAAATGACGGCATAATTTTGTCATCACTCCTTCACGGAGTCATTTGTTTGATCATTAGATTTGCTGATTGACTTGACATTGTCACGTAGTTTTATTATCTAATTTATTAGATGAGTATTTAATTAAAACATTATTAATGAATTCTATGATAAAACTCTTTATATCCACGGACGTGCATATGCTCAGGTGTCCAATTGATTAATGTATCCATCAATTTCATGTTATGGCATCTGTATCTATATCGATTTCATGAAATAAATATAGATAGATAGATAGATTTTTTTTCATTTGTAAGCCATTCAATACACATAAATTTCAGATAATCAATATATATTTCTACTATAAGTCATATGATATCTGATTTATTTCATATTCGTATCGGTTTTTAGTATTTGGTGATACATTTTTCATATTCGTATATCTCTTTTTGTAACTATATTCATATTATAAAATAAATGCCAATAATACAACAATTACATTCGCATCCATATTTAACATTTTGACGAGTCAGACCATAACAGAAACCCTTCTTGTCATTTCCCAATGGTACCCGTGAGATTATAGTCAAAATGTGAGGATCAAGCTAGGTACTTGCTTGACCCGGATATTTTGAACATCCCTGGATGCAATAGCTACAGTAAACCTAATTAAGGGAAAGTGACGCAAATATGACCATCTTTCATGCCATGGCCAATGGGAGGCAGAAAAGAACTGTTTTTTCATTTCAATAGTGTTTGGTGGGGGATGTTTCCAAGGACGAGTAAGGTCTGGGTAAGCAGTGGTGGTCGAGGCATGATGCCAACATGTTGTAGCTTAATCATGCGGATCATGGAATGATTGGAATAAAGAGTCAATTTCCCGTCCGATGTGGTTCTCAAGAGTACTGCTATTCCCATCCACATTTCATTATTTCACCTTATTCCACCTTTATTCTTATCTTTATTCCACCTTACCTATTTTTATTTCATCTTATTCTTCTTATTCCTATCTTTCCAGCCGAACAAAGAATATATCCTTATTCTCCTTATTCTCCATCTTTATTCTTGCTTATTCCCGAACCAAATGCTCCCTTAGGGTTTTGAAGAGCATGAGGTTCATAATGCGATCTCAAAGCTGAAAATTGATGATGGATCATCGGGTATGGATGGTTCTTTGGTATCATTTTCTTGAATTTCTACCATGAAGGCTGTTGTTAAGAATTATGTTGTATTTAGGATGGGCAATTCTAATATTTTGAGTATAAATATGACCAAATCGACTTTTCAATATCCAATCAACTATTGATTAAGTAAGCTAACTAAAAATGATTCTTTTACATTTCTTAGTTAAGTTATTTCAATCAATACATAACGAATATGCAAGCATATGTTTCATGCTTGTTTGAGTAATAGCAATAAGATTCTCCAATATCATGCTAAGAGTAGCTAGGATTTACATAAGAAAATGCCATTCGTTTGATGAGAAATAAAAAGGATATCAAAATTTTGCCCGGTTGAAGCTGAAGCAGCTACTTTTGAAGTAACGGAAAGAAAAGCAACAACTCGAGTGGGAGAGTCGGAGTCGAAAAGAGGATTCCTTGCTTCTTTCTCTCATTCAAAACTGTGCATGAGACTTTCATCTCACGCGGCTCCTAAGTGATAAGACCCTAGTTGTTCCCGAGGGACGGAGGAGACTAGGTTAGCCGAAAGATGGTTATTGGAACTAGTGAAGTACTAGACATGACGGCGCTAAAGTCACCCATGACATTCGAACGACCTTCAACAAAAGGCACATTTGGCTAGAAAGCTTGAAACCCACACAGGGCAAGTAGGTAGGATAGAGAAGACCTAGGGACGCTAGACAACTCTTTCTAAGGAACTCAACAAAATAGCCCCATAATTTCTGACTTAATTACTTATCAGTTAGTTAATTAACCCATTAGACGACTAATATATTTCTGGGATAATTACACCCATAACCCTGAGTAATTTCGCAATAACATTCATAACCCTGCATAATCGCGAATTACATGGGAAACCCCGAGTAATGCTTAACTCTTACATGACATAACCTCGTGTCATATTCCGTTTGGAGCCACCGTTATATTTAATAGTTTCCGTTCAAAAAGACAAAATTGCTTTCATTCTTATTTACAAACACATGCCATCCTCTGCCTGCCTCGATCTCGTGTTCTAAACAGCAGCTCGCCAGCTCCTCCTGTCGATCCCAACACCGAGCAGCTCTCTTCGAAGCTCCCCGTCGGCGACGCGAAGCCCCCCCCCCCTCCCCTCCCTCGTTGCCCAACTGGAAACCCCCTCACCCCAACCACCCTGCCTCCTGCGTCAAGCCTTCCCGCTCATCGGTCGAAGCCTCCCACGCAACCCGCCAAGCTTCCGAGCTTCTCCGACTAACCACCCCAACCCCCGACCGAAGCTTGAAGCTCTCCCCTACCAGCAGCCAAGCTGGAATCGACCCCCTCCCCTTCTTCCTCTACCTGCAGCCACGCCTCCGTCCGCAGACACACCCTCCTCCTCCTCCTCAGTGTCCTCACCCACCTCCCTCGTCCTCCCCTTCTTCCTCTGCCACCTCCTCTCCTTTTTCCCCTGCTACCCCGGCCTGGAAGACCCCCCCTGCAAGTCCCGACCTTGCAGGCCCCGACCCCTTGCAAGCTCCGACCCCAGAGCCTCCCGCGTTTGCATGCAAAGACCTCCGGAACCCCCCGCGCGTATGCAGGCCCCGACCCTTGGAACCCCCCGCGTGCTAACCTTTGACCCCTTCCCCACTCACCCGTACCCAACCGTGCCTGACATGCCCCTAACCGTGCTACCCCCACCCCCCCCCCCCCCCCCGGAACTGCCCCGCCTGCCCACCCCCAACCGCGCATGCAGGCTCCGACCCCGTCCCCCTCCCTCCCCCCCGCGCAAGTGCGCCTGTAGGCTCCGACCCCCGTAACTCCCCTCCCCTCCCCTCCCCCCCCCCCCCCCCGCGTGCACGCGCGCCTGTAGGCTCCGCCCTCCGTAACTCCCCCTCCCTCTCCCCGGCGCGTCTACAGACCTGCCGCAACGAAGTTTGAAGCTTCCCTTCTCGCGTCTGTCGAACCCCCCCCCCCCCCCCGCTTTTTTGGCTAATCCTAGCCGTTAGATTATAGGTTGGTTAGATTAACTTGTTCATATGGTTGAGTTAACGTATTAAACTAACGAAGGGTTATGAGTGTGAGACGGAGTGACTTTATAGGGTTTCTCATGTAATTCACGATTATGCAGGGTTATGAATGTTATTGCGAAATTACTCAGGGTTATGGGTGTAATTATCCCTATATTTCTTGGACAGCATTTTGAATTTAATTTATAGTAATTGAACTTTTTAAATCGACTAAATTATAAAAAGTTGATTTCAATCGACTAACAAAACCTGGCAGTAGACTAATACGAACTGACTTCTAGTGGTGAATAGTTGAAACACTTATTGCAAGGGAGCATCCCTTCTACTCTAATGTATCTTATTA
>JAZKJV010000165.1:187554-355671 GCA_037367405.1 Ottelia alismoides
TAACATGCAGAGGTTACGTGCATCTATGGAGGTGAGTAGTGGAGATGAGAAAGTGAGATCTGAGTGAGAAAAATGGTTCGATGCAATTTGGGGGCGTAATGACTGAAGGTGGTGGAAGTTGACCGAAGTCAATTGGGGGTGCGCCCTAATTGGCAAGCAAGGCGCTGGAGAAAGGGAGAGGGGGCTACTAAGGTAGTGCTTAGGTGACCCAATCAAAGGCGCCCAAATGCGTTGACTGTTAACCAAAGAAAGAAAAGAAATAAGAGAGGGTTTCAAATTAAAAAAGTGGTCAACATGAAAGTTGTTGGTCTCGACGAGATCTACAACTTTCTTGAATGGCTCAAAAGCAAAAGGAGTCATTTGTACAAAAATATTTTGTATATGTATTAATTATCAATTAATCCCCTATTTTTTATGTTGTGTAACTTTTTTATTGTTTTTTTAGGTTTTAATTAGATATATATATATATGCAGTATATGCATGATTGATTTTTATAGGTTAATAAAAATGTGAAATAAAATCATCACAAGTAAAATATGTACTATTTATACAAAATCGAATCTCTTTTTATTTTTATGACATTTCTGGGATTTATTTCTCAATGCTAAGTTACTAAATAATTCAAAGAATATAAATGAACAAGAATTAGTTTCAAAATGATTACTTTTTGTACATAAAATGATAAGCACAATTTCAATGATTTTCACAGATTTCTTGCACAATTAGTAAAGTTAATTAATCAAATTTTGGAGGTTCTTTAGTGAATTAATACGAGGATTTTACTAATATCTTGTATTGAGTAGTTGAATCTTGGATTCATCAGGTAGTGAATGAGAGATAGGTTGAGGGTAATCGAGATATGGGAGTTGCATTAGTCGAATACTTCGGAGATTTTTCTTGAGGTTCTACTTGTCTTCAGTGGAGATGGATTGGTCTTGGGGGCCAATCCTTGTCCGAACAACATACCAGACACCTTGCTCAGAGTATCACTTTAGAGGAGCTCAAAGCGATTGTCTGGAACCTGAATGCTGATGAGGCTCCTAGTTGTGACGATTTCCCTGTTGCCTTTTACTGTGGTCCCTTGTGGGCAGAGATGTTTTTGAGGTTGCAGAGGAGTTTACAAGTGGTAATGGTGGTTTTGAACATGTGAATAAAGCTCTACTATTCCTCTTGCCAATGAAGGATATCTCCGAGAGAGTTGAGGATTTCAGGTAGATCGTGCTTTCCAACGCAATTTCTAATTATTGCAAAGAATCTGATGAACATACTAAATGTGGTTGTGGACCGCATCATTTCGCATGTTCAATCTGCATTCATACCCGGAAGATAAATTGGTGACAATTTAGGGATGGCTACTGAGATCATTGTGAATTGGAAAAGAAGGCAAGTTAGTTGGCTCCTTTGGAAGGTGGACTTCTCAAAGGCTTATGACACTCTCGATTGGTGTTTTCTCTGGGCAGCGCTCGCGAGAAGAGGTCCCCCCCTTTGGATCTTATAGATAAAGAGATTAGTCACAACGACATCGTTTTTTCCCAATTCCAGAGAGGAGTTAGGCAAGGATGCCCCTTGGTACCTATGTTCTTTGTCATTGCAACAGATGTTCTTGCGTGTATGTTGGAGCAAGCTACACTTCAGGGTCTGACATCGGGATACACTTGCGAGGATATCTCTATTTCCTTTCTCCCATATGTTGACGACACGATATTGTTTATTGAAGGAGGTTGGATTAAGGCGAAGGAGATGACGCTCACTTAAAGATTTTTAGGGAGCTTTCTTGTTTAAATCTCAACTGCAACAAGTCTAAGGTTGTCCCCTTGGGCATGTCAGATGTTGAGGCTTTGGCTTGCGTTGAGGAGTTGGGACATAACATGGTTCACTGTCGATCAAATGTCTTGGTCTACCATTGACATGTGGCAAGCTTAAATATACAAATCAGCTTCCTATCATAGTGAAGATGGAGAAAAAGTTATCTGGATAGAAAGCAACAATCCTTTCCAGAGGTGGTAGACTGGTGCTCTTGAAGGTTGTCCTTAAGACGATCCACGTCTTCTCATGTCCTCTCTTCTTCTTCCGATTAGGATCTGTAAATGTCTTGAGATGATCATGCACAGATTCTTCTGGAGCAGCTCGAGCCAAAACAACTCTAGTACCCATTTGGCTAGTTGGGACACTGTTAGTCTCCCAAAAGAAGTTGGGGGTCTTGGTGCGACCGGTCTTGATATTATGAACAAGGCGTGTTTGCTAAAGTGGGTAGCCATAATTTGGGGAGAAGCGAAGACTTATGTTGTAGGCTCATTCGTCAGATTTATGGGATTAGAGCTCTGGGGGTCTTTCATTATCAGCCTTTTTTTGCTCATACGTGTTCTGGAAGACCATGGTTCAAATCCCCCCTTGTGGGGTTTGCGTTAGGTAGTCGACAACCAACATAAAAGATAGTCGAATCTTTCAACATGGATTTAAGCAAGAATCCATGTAGCCGACCCTACTTATAATGGGAGAAGGCTTCGCCATTTTTATCGGTGTTCTGGAAGGTTATCACCACTCTTCTTCCATTGGTACCTACCTTATTCCGACTTGTTCTTGGAGATGGCCAATCGTTTGGTTTTTGGACTGATAACTGTACTAATGGAGGGCCACTGGTGACCCATTTCTCGCACCTGTTTGCTTTCGCTGCTAATCGTGATGCCACAATTGCTGAGTGCTGGGAGAATGGGAACTAGATGCCTTCTTTTATTGCGGGCTTCTCGGATCAGCGTTTGGAGGATTTTTTGAGCCCATGAACTTTCTCGCCATGGAAGAGACATCTGATCTGGAGAACATGAGATTTTGCTATGAGACATGCTTAAAAGGTGTTGGGCAGTCCATCCTCCCCCCCCCCCCCCCCCCCCCCCTCCCCCCCCCCCCCTTGATGCTTTTTTCTCATGATTATCATTTTTGTGGAACCTCAAGGTACCCAGTCATGTTGGTGTTTTGCTTTGGCTTATGCGTAGAGGGCGAATCTTGACCTGAGACTGCTGCTTCAGGCTCTTCCCTGGAACATCTCAGTTTTGCCCACTCTGCAATGAATAGTTAGAGATGATTGATCAACTTTTTTTCCTGTGAGAAGACAACGAGAGTTTGGTAAGAATCTGGCATTATCTGGCCAAAACATACATAACCTTCAACTTCTCTGGGATACACTTTTTTTGATCAAGCACCGTCCTAGTGGTGTACTGTTCTTTCTGCGAGCAGTCATCTGGGCTATTTCGCTAGTCAGAATTAGAACTATTTTTTTTAGATAGTTTTTATGTGGAAAATGTAATCTCCAATGCCAAAGCTCTCATCGACTCGGCCCTTGTAAGTGCTCTTTCTTCTTATAAATATCTGGGGTGGGACACCTTAACGTCTTTCCCCCTTTTTTGACTTCTAAAAAACTTAGTGATGATAGATTCTCGTTCGTTGTGAATCCGTTTGGCTACAGATATGGAGGGGGCAATGCAGCGCAGGTGTAGATGAGGCATCGAGATAGAAAACTCTGGTACAGAGTGCAAAACGTGTTGTACGCTATGTTTATATAGAACAAGAACAATGCTGTGTTTTTTCAGGGGTGGGAGGTATTGTGTAGAGACTCTGGTACAGTATGCGAACATGTATGCATCGAGGGTATTCTTGCATTCTTTGAAGTTGTAAGTGTGTATTCCTTCTCATGTGAAATTTTCGATGAGGTCCCAGAATGGAAGTTCATCCCTCGGCTTTTCAAAAATAAATTAATTCATTAAGGATGTACATTGGCCAACTCTCTAAAATTCTTCTTAGGGCATGGCATGATAGTTGCAGATGTGTTTTAGGTGCAATGCCACATTGACTGGGAAAGCAGGCACACTGGTGTGGCATTCTGGTTTTTCTTTCATCTGGTTGATGATGGCTACGTAGGTGGTGTTGTCGGGTTCTAGTAGTATCGACGATGGTGGAGGTGGAAATAACTGCTGAAGGTGAATGATATGAAGGGCAAGTGGCTAAGAGAAATATAAACGTTAGATTCATAGTAAATGTTCACATTAAAGGATCCAGCATGCAAAAGTTAATTTGTAGAAACCTGCTATAGCTTGCATTTTAATGAGAAAAGTTAATTCATAGAAACCTACTATTTCTTGCATTTTAATGAGACACCGACTAGGCTAATTGGATACGACCTGATTTAAATATTTTTGCTAGTTCATGAATCTAGTCAACAGAGATAAGGTCTTCACCTTGATTGGTTTGCATTTCCAAGATTAGGTGAAATGGCCAAATCCTAAGAAATTCTACCCTTCTAATGTGATAAAGAGTGTTAACTCTTGTTGTAGCCGTTCTCCACGAAATGCCATATGTTTGATATATTTTTTAATTTTTGATGATGTATTTTATTAACATCAATAACTCTTAAAGAAGCTATTTGTGTAAAATTTTCTATCTAATCATCTGCGGTCATCGATTGTTGGAAATGTTTGTTACCTTAGGTGATTTAAAAAATACATTAAGCAAGCACAAGGGTCCGATATTTTCTTTGAAGTGGAACAAAAAAGGAGATTTTCTCCTAAGTGGAAGTGTGGACAAAACTGCTATTGTCTGGGATATGAAAACTGGGGAATGTAGACAACAATTCGAGTTTCATTCAGGTATTTGATTGTTTTAGTTTAATTGGTTCATAGATTTGTGATTTCCTTTGCAAGCTAATGCCTTCATTATTCATTTATACAGCTCCAGCTCTTGATGTTGATTGGAGAAACAATGTTTTCATTTGCTACTTGTTCTACTGATAGTAAAATATATGTATGCAAAATCGGAGAGAATCAACCTATAAAGATTTTTTCCGGTCATCAGGTAGATTAATCTTAAACTTGCATAGAATTTTATATTATTGACGCAATGCCCAATGTCTTTCTACATACGATTACTTGATTGCGAGCTGTAGAAGAATCTTGTGTATCTGTCACGCTCTTTTTTTTAAGACTAAATATGGAATTAGGTGACTATAACCAATTTGGAACTTTACCCCCCGTTGCTGATTCTGGATCTGGGTTTCTTGAGGGGATTGAAACATATATGATGTATGGATTGGCAAATACTCAGCCCGTGGTTTTATGTCTTCAATTCAAAGTCTCCCATCATTCCGATTGATTCATTTCATAGTTGTATTAATAATTTTAGATAGTGGCCCATGTGGTGTGACTATAGCTGTAATCCGAATCATGCTGGATGCATCTAGAAATACATTTGATGGGTGTTGCAGTTTTCTTCTGTTGTTTGTTATCCAGGATAAAATATTTTGAATTAATCATGCACCGATGATCGTGCTTTCATTTTCAAAAATATGCATGCAAAGAAGTCCCGGAAAAGAACTTCCACTCCTTGAAAAAGAAGTATACAGGTTCACGTTCAATAATGCAAGTGGTGTAGACTCTACATTGATTAAACTAGAGAGAGTGGATGCTGCAATGAATATCTGCATATACCCGAAGTTGTTATAATGATGTATTGTTGTTGGTCAACATGGAGTGGCGAATATGTTCTAGGTATCCTCATTGATCAGAAGATCCAATTTAATGTAGAAGACATTTTAGGAACTAGCAGTGTGAGCAATGCAATCGTCATTTGACTTACAAGACATACAATCACCAAGATGTGCTAGTGTCAGGCAAACATATAAAAACTTGCTCCAGTTTAAGAAAAGATGCAAGGTGAATGCGCCAATTGTTGAAAGAAGGTGTTGCACCCATTGAAGACTAAGTGAGAGGTGTGATTGTGGTGGTCTGAACACTTATCAATGCGTAAATGGAGTTTTAACGTGTGTAAACCAGAAATTTAGCTAATCACACCAAAGAGGACCGGAAAACTGGTAACTATTTGAAGAAAATCAGAAAACGTATATATTAAAGGCAATAGAAAAACATTATCTTTACCACTTTGTTGTCATCAAATGGCGGATAGTCAATAAAGTTATCATCCAATTCTCTTGATCTGTGTGCAGGTTTGGTTTTTATTGTTTACACCATGGTTAATTACCAAAAAGTGGCTGTGCCCAGTGGCCGAAATCTATTACCTTACTAGTGGTGCTTTTTTTTAAAAGTAACATGGGTTGATCAAATTGTATTAATTTTTCCCAAACTTTTAGTTGAAAACCCGTGTTATATTTATTAGTCCATGGTGCATCAAGTCCTAGCATTTTTTATTTAATCGCATTTGATTCGTAGGCCACATAACTAATGTAGTGTGGGCATTATCTAAGGATCTTACATAATTTGACGCAATTTTGTATTTATGCAGGGTGAAGTCAATGCCATTAAATGGGATCCAACTGGTTCTTTATTGGCTTCTTGCTCTGATGATGAAACGGCGAAGGTAGTCGCTTCTTATTTCTAGCTGTATACATATTCCTATAATGGTTTCTAAAACTAAAAGGCTGAATATAAATACATATATAGATAGATAGACAGGCACACACATAGGATAAAATGTATATACTTCGTGGGAGTTTACAACTTACTCGCTCCCGCCTCTTTTTCTCGTATTTTTTTATTTTTTTCGAAATGAAAACTAGGTAGTTTTAGATCACCATATATCAACATTGTGTCATTTCAAAATTAATTTAATTTTATACATTTATTCCATCCGTCAAGACTACTAAATTTTAACGGTCTCAGAATTGTTTAAATTGACCAATCTCAGATGGACATGTCAGGAATGCCTATTTTGCACAAATTTTATCCCATCCATCCATGTTGAAAACTCATCAATGTTCGGTCCCAAGTTCGGGTAAATGAGGAGGGTTGTGTTAGGTAGCCGGCAACTGGTGTAAGACAGTCGGAGATAAATTCCTAGATAGTGTTTTCAATTGAGAATTGTTATAAAATATGAAGAATGCGGAAGCGATTGATAAACAGAGCATAAGAACATGAAAGATAGACATGGGAACACCATGATTTTACGTGGAACCCTACTCCGTGAGGAGCGGGATGAAACCACGGGAGAAGCCCTCAAAGGGGCGTGTTTTTCTATTGCTTTTCTCAATGAGTACAAGAGGTCTGGGGCTCCTTATATAGCCCAAGGCCTTAAATGTCGGTTTCGGTCACCATTTCGGTGACGACCAAAACAGAATTTCGATGGAATTTCGGTCAAATTTCGGTCGAAATTTTGGTCATTTCGGTCATTTTTTGTACTAGGACCCCCATATTTCGGTCATTTCGGTCGAATTTCGATTTCGACTGGATATCGATATTCGACAGAAATTCGACCGAATTTCGCTGAAATTTGAGGCCATATAGCCTCTCCAGAGCCTCCAAGTCCCACCATTGGACGATGTGGGACTAAACACAAGACAGGGTAAATGGATCTTCTCCAGGATCCATTTACCTTGCTACAACTCAATGGGCGCACCACCAAATACTCTAACACTCCTCAAGCTGGAGCATGTAATGCTCAGCTTGGACAAACAGAAAGAAACTCAACTCAACGCTACAAGACATTACGGACAATATCAACCCAACGCGCACATTGCTGCAGTCGAGGACGTTGCTTCTCATGCCGTGCAGGTCAGGAGGACGACGGGATAGAGTGTGAGTCTGCTGAATCTCCTCGTCGGAGAGCGTGCGCTCTGAACTGCGCCTGTCAGAGTCGCTGCAACTGAAATGAGTCTCCTCATCGTAGTACTCTGGCCCGCCACAATAATGTGGACAACTGCTCCATCTCTAAAAAGGGCCGAACTGAAAAGGTTGTGGCTGTGCAATCCTCGTCGGAGTCCACGGTCACTGGAGAATGGAGTTTGAAATAAGTCTCCTTCGTCGGAGAACTGGGTCTCTCCCATCTGGCTCAGAGAATGGTGCACTACTCTGGTGTACCTATGATACCACATGAAAACCCTTGCCAACATGGCATAGGGAATGGTCCTTCACTATGGAGTCCCTATGGCTCACATGAAGACTCTGGCCGAAACAACCACAAGAATGATGGGGACCTCGAATAAATGATGGCACACTTGTGCTCATCTAAAAATGACCGCAAACTCGTGCGTGTCTGAAACTGGAGACTTGGTATCATGATCGTCGAGTCTGAAACTGGAATCTGTAGAGTCTGATCAACTGGCTGGTCTGGAGACTGATATCTGAATCTGGATTCTGGATCTAGACATGTGACTCTACATATATACTCCCCTTTTCTCCCATACTTGTCGGAATATGAACATCGACAAAGTTGGGAGAAGACAAGATAAAAATGGGGGAAAATAAAACCACTTAGCCGATCACAACTTTATCGGCTTTTCAAAAACATCCATCATTTTTTTTCTCGAATATTTTTTAAGCCGTTGACACATTTTTTTCCAGCTTTCATTTTTCTCTCTCCTTTTTTTCAAAAAAATACCTGCGTACGCTTTTTCACGTGTACGCGCCTTTTCTTTGAGAATTCGATTTTTTTAACCTCTCTCTCCTCTCTTTCTTGCAAAATTTCGACCCAAGTAGGGCCCAAAGAAATGCGGCCTCTCTTCCTCTCTATTTTTCAAATTTTTTTCCCGGCCCAACTCTGGCCCAAATAACTTCATTTTTTTACACTCACGTCTCCTCCTCATTTTTTTTTCAAAAACACGCCTTTCTTTTTCCTTTTTTTTAAACGAAATTCTTGGCCCACCCGTTACTAGGATTCCCCACAGGGAAACCCTTTTCTCTCGTCGTGCCGCCAAAGGGGAAGGGAGGAAGGGGGTGCGGCTGGATCATCAGCATCGCCTTGCCTGGGGATCTCTCCTCGCGCGCCGCCGCAAGCGGGGGAGGAAGGGGGTGCGGCTGGCGCGCCGCCGCTAGGTTGGCTGGGAGGGCTCGCGCGTGGATGCCTGGATGCGCGCCCTTTGCGCCGGGATGCACGCCTGGGGGTGCGCGCCCTGGAGTGACGTCGCCTGGAGGATTTCGCCTGCACCGCTGCTGGTGGAGCGGAAGAGTCTGGAGATGTCGCGCCCTTCTCTTGGGAAAGGGCGTGTCTGGAGAGGCTCTGCCACGCTTGGGAAAGGGGCGGAGCCACGCGATAATGCTCAGCCTTTTGGGGAGGCTACCTGGAGGCTCGCCCTTGTACTGCTAGGGCGCCGCCAGGAGCATTCATTGCCTGTGCCAAGAAGAGGAGAAGTTGGCGGAGCCGCCCTGGTGCCGCCCGCGAAACGGAGGCACGTGTCGATGCAGATGCTCGGAGCAGTCGAAGAAGATGCTCCTCCAGCTATGTGCGTGAAAATATCTGGTTGGCTGGAGTTGTCGAAAAGGAGTCCGGTGATGGTTCTGGTGGAGGAATCCCATGGAGAAGATGGGTTCCTTGTCGGTGAAGCTACAGACGGAGAAGGAACTTCTGGGAGCAGTGGCCCAATGGGAAGCTCCTGTCTTGGAGCTCATTGGAGGAGCCTCTTGGAAAGCGGCGATGCCATATCTCGTCAAGGAGGGACGAATGAGCGGCAAATGAATCTTGATGTTGTAACCTAGGGTTTCAAGAAACAAACCCCTAGGAATCTTTCACGAACTTGAAATTGAATAATATTGAATTTCGAAAATACAAAACATGAATCTTCAAGAACAAATCTCCGAGAATCAAACCCGCTCTGATACCATGTTATAAAATATGAAAGAATGCGGAAGCGATTGATAAACAGAGCATAAGAACAGGAAAGATAGACATGGGAACACCATGATTTTACGTGGAACCCTACTCCGTGAGGAGCGGGATGAAACCACGGGAGAAGCCCTCAAAGGGGCGTGTTTGCATTGCTTTTTCTCAATGAGTACAGGAGGTCTGGGGCTCCTTATATAGCCTCTCCAGAGCCTCCAAGTCACACCATTGGACGATGTGGGACTAAACACAAGATGGGGTAAATGGATCTTTTCCAGGATCCATTTACCCTGTTACAACTCAATGGGCGCACCACCAAATATTCTAACAAGAACGCTACATAGAAATTGTCTCAAGACAATCTGATCATTTCAACATGGATTTAAGCAAACATTTGGACTTCGTTGGGGCGTTCCCTACTAGTGACGTGTTGCATCGCTCGAATGCAATGAGAATTTGGCAAAGGGGAGCTACATCATTGTTCAGATATAGTTCAAAATTTGCAAAGGGTTCTCGCTTGAGGAACGCATACGAGTAATATGCTAGTTCCGTTACATCGCTACTCAGATGCAATCCAAAATTTGCAAGGATTCTCGTGTGATAGACACACAGAGTAAAGAAGTTAATTTCAAAAGAGGTCGTAAAAGAAGTTGCAGATGGGTAGTTAAAATATTTGCACTTTGACTAAAAAATCGATTGAGAAGTAGATATGATGGAAAGAAGGAAGATTCATATACTATGTCTCCAAGAGACAAATTGGTTGGAGAGAAAGCAAGGGAGATCAAGAAGACATGTTTTAAATTGTGGTATTCAAATAAAGAGAAGAGTAGAAATGATCTTGGGAGTTGTTGTTTATGAGGATTTAAAGGATAATATGGTTGAGCTGCAAAGATTTGAGGATCAGATTATTTTGTTAAATTGGTGCTTGGAGAAGAAATTTCAAATATCATCTCAGTTTATGCATCGTAAATTGATTTAGGGGAAAGGATTAAACAAACTTTTTAGGAGGATTTAGAAAGATATGCAAGGAATGCCACAAAGATGGATTATTTGCCTAGGTTGAGATCTTAATGGACATGTGGGAAAGAATGCTTCAGGGTTTGCTAGTATTCATGGAGTCCATGGCTTCGGGGACAGAAACGAAGATGAAAAAGTCATTCTGGATATTGTAAAGGCTTATGACCTTTTCATAGCAAACACACTCTTCAAGAAGAGGGAGGAGCATTTAATTACTTGTAAGAGTAGATCGACTAAAACACGGATAGATTAGTTTGCGATGCGGAGAAGAGATCGGTTGTGTTGGAAAGGTTGCTAAGTAATCCCAGGAGAGCTTGACATCTCAACATCGCTTGCTCGTCATAGATGTGCAATTAAAAGGATTGGTAAAGAAAAGGATGGTTCCTAAAATCATGAGAACTAGATGATGGAACCTTTAATTAAAGCTTTCAAGCTTCAAGGAGAAGGTTTTAGAAGAGTTATCATGTGGTTTAACCAAGGCCTTAAAAGTCGGATTTCGGTTTCGTTTCGGTGAGGGACCGAAACGAAATTTCGGCCGAATTTCGGTCGAAATTCGACCGAAATTTCGGTCATTTCGGTGGTTTTTTGAACTAGACCCCCCAAATTTCGACCGATATAGCCATTTCGGCCGAATTTCGGTCACCTACCGAAACCGAAATTCGACCGAAATTCGGTCGAATTTCAGTGAAATTTAAGGCCATGGTTATAACGGAAGTGCGAATGAGATGTGGGAGACAGTTGCATCTTGTATCCGAAGGGTAGGCAAAGAGATGCTAGGCGAGTCTCAGGGAGGAGTCCCATGCCAAAGGGAGGCTTGATGGTGGAGCGAAGGAGTGCAAGAGAAGCTTAAATGAAAATATCTTGCTTCAAAGATATGTTTAAGGATAGAACAGACAAAACTGTCGCAAACTACTAGATAGCGAAAACGAAAGTAAAGAAGGCGGTAAGTGAAGCCAAGTCCAAGCTTATAAAGTTTTGTACAAAAAACTTGACTCTAATGAGGGTCAGAATGGTATATTCAGATTGGTCAAAGCAAGAGAAAGGAATATCCAAGATCTTTCTCAAGTGAGATGCATTAAACATGAGGAAAGACATGCGCTTGTTGAAGGATATGGAATTATCCTTAAGCGCATCACGGAAACGCGATCGTCGTATCGGATACGACGAGGAACGACTAGTCGTACTATTTGTTCGGTGCAACGGAATTTAAAATTTTTTGTATGATGAAACCACATGATCCAAGAACACTTCTTGAATCGTTTCATCTATAACCACAACAAGTATAATGCAATACCTCTTGAAGCGTGGTTGATCGAGTCTCTAAGAGAAGAGACCTCCTGTCCCAAGTCCGATCGTCGGTGAGACCGCTTGCGAGCGCGGGGATGAACCGCATTGTCCTCGCAATCCAAGAAGTTGATCCAAGCGTAGTTACTCCTGATCTCGTCGCACCAGATCGAACGTCTCCTTCGTGAGTGTAGCACTCCAAGAAGACGGAGAACCGAAGAACGTCGAAACGGCGACGCGGTGGCGAAAAGCGTCGACGATTCTCTCCTCTAGGGTATGGTGGACGACCACCAAAATTAGAGGAAGAGAGGGCTGTCGTGTATGAAGAAAAGAGAGAGAGAGAGCTCCAAAATTACATGTAAATAGAGAGCATGTATGCCTCTCTATTTATAGGGTTTTGGGATCCATGGATCTCAATCCATGTGACATGTAAAATCAATGGATGAGATTGATTTATGTCAATCCAATGGTCAAGATTGTTGTTGGTAAAACCAACAAATTTAGGTTAAAATATATTTGACAAAATCAAATATAAATTAGTCCTAAATTAAACCAATAAATAAGAAGAGAAAATACATGGAGATTTCATCTCCATGTACCTTCCATGTGGACGGCCACCCATTCCTATTAGGAATATGGTGCCGCCCACCCTTTCCATAGGGAGAGCAATCTCATGACAATTCATGAGATTGCATCTCTCCATGGAAATCTCTCTTTATTTATTTGCAACAAATTTTTGTTGGGTTTTATTCATAAAAAATAATTCACAATTATATTTGAGAATATTGCAATCTTCCATTGAAAAAATTGTGAATCATAATTTACACCCAAAACAACATATAATTTATATTGTCAATTAATTACACAATGTGTAATCCAATACACATAATAATTAATCAACACATAAATTATAATTAGCTCTCTCTAATACATTATAAATCACATTTATAATATATTATGAATAATTGGATATTTCTATCCACATTATTCTTATCCACATTAATTAAATCACATTTAAATATATTGGATAATTTTTCATACATCAAGATGATTAAATCACATTTAATCATGATTTCTTCGTTGCCAAGATTTTATGGAATTATTCTTGAACCCTTCAAGAATATTGCAATCTCTCTGCAGATACTTGGAGATAAGGACAGAGCAATTGTATTGTTCCATGTATAGTGACTTGGATGTTGAGATCATATCTCAAATCCAGATCCCATGGACCTCCCACTGATGCTTGATCAAATCAAGGCCGTAGACCTAATCTTCTCATTGCATCTGAATTTCATTCAGATCAATGCCCAGTTCATGGACTAAGATTAGGTCACTTCTCTAATGAGAGGAGTCACTAAAATCCAAACCTGTTTCCATCACTCCCTTGGAATGGAAGCGTCGTGGTTATACATTCGTTTATGATCAAATCACCCTCAGGTATTCCAAGACCTGTACATCCTGCACACTGGAAGACCTATGATCATTCTGAAGATAAAGATCACTTTTACACTGTCATCTTCAGGGTTTGATCACTAAGTTTCTCTATCTTGGTCGTTGGGATTTGGTATAAATCATATGCTTTCACAAAGCATATATATTACCTTCAAATTCATGTCATGCTTCCAAAGCATGACGACCATGCATGGAATTTGTTTAGTCCAATACCTCATGAGTGAGCTCATGTCTCCCGGTTCACAAGTGAACCTGTATGATCCCTTTGAGAGATCGTATTGCTCATATGTCCTTACATGCACACCAGCTCGCCGGTGTATAGACCTTGGTTAGGTCATCAACCTATTGGTCTGCCAAATGTACACACTCAGACATATAGCAATACATCTGTCTCCGGTCAGAGGATGCATGCCTATGTTGTGACAGTATTCAACGTAGGTCTTAATTATCTCGATCTCGTTAAGTCAACCTTATTGACTCAACTAACCTGACATCTCCGAATCACTATTCCTATGTAGAGGACCTGCATCAAGAGGTCAGTCAGATATCAGCCATCTGAGAGAGGATTGCCATCTCCTACTCAGGCTGGAGATCATCACTTAATAATCATTTGATGATGCTTGATGAGTTCTCTATCTAACTCTTTAGATATTCATCCAAGCATCAACCTCTATGATTCATTCAATGAATCAACAGATGTATGATCATCAAGTTGGCCATGGTACATAACCCTTATTGTACAGAGGGACCCTATAGTGAATTCATTCATTTAATCTCAGAGAAGGGAGTGAAAAATAGTAAATAACTTTCATTGATAATTTATTCATTACAATAACATTTATTGTAGAAATGGTTCGCCCGGGGCTCACATTCCTAACAATCTCCCACTAGCCCTCAGAACCATTCAGGTACAATCTTTAAACCCATACTCATTACATGCTGGTCAAAAACCTTCTGTGTCAAAGGTTTGGTAAGGGGATCAGCAACGTTGTCGGCAGAGGCCACCTTGGTGATGATGATGTCACCACGCTTTTGTATCTCCCGAATGATGTGGTATTTCCTTTCCACGTGCTTGCTCTTCTGACGCCATTTGTGTTCCTTTGCCTGGGCAATGGCTCCCGTGTTATCGCAGAGTAACGGGATGAGAGTATCAGAGGAAACTACGCCAAGCTACAGGATGAACTTGCGCAACCACACCGCCTCCTTTGCAACATCCGATGCGGCAATGTATTCGGCTTCTGTTGTCGAATCTGCAGTAGTGTCTTGCTTCTTGCTTCTCTAGCTCATAGCACCACCATTCAACAAGAACACAAACCCTGATGTCGACTTTCGATCATCTACATCCGATTGGAAGTCAGAATCTGTATATTCCAAGACTTGGAGATCACCATCTCAATAGACCAAGATGTAATCTTGCGTCCGTCTTAGATATTTGAATCTGTTGTTTACTGCATTCCAGTGTTGCTCTCCATAGCAGGATTGGTAACGACTTACCACTCCCACTGCATGGCAGATATCTGGTCTAGTACACATCATGGCATACATTATGCTTTCTACGACTGATGCATAAGGACATCCAGCCATGGCCTTCTTTTCCTCAACAGTTTGAGGAGCCATTCCTTTAGACAGGTGGATACCATGTCTTAAGGGTAGTAATCCTTTCTCGGAACTATCCATACGGAATCGTTCAAGAATCTTCTTAATGTATCCATGTTGTGACAATCCCAAAATCCTCTTTTCTCTATTTCTGAACAACTTCAGGCCTAAGATGTAAGAGGTTTCTCCAAGATCTTTCATCTCAAAGGTATGGGATAGCCAAATCTTTACACTGGTCATGATCCCTGTATCATTCTCAATGATAAGGATGTCATCTACATAAAGCACGATGAACACAATGGCGCTCCCACTAAGCTTCTTGTACACACAAGGTTCATCAGGATTTTGCACAAAATCATAAATCTTTATGGTTTCGTCAAATCTGATGTTCCAGTTACGAGAAGCTTGTTTGAGCCCATAGATGGATTTCTTCAGCTTGCATACTTTGCTATCCTCAGTCATGAAGCCCTGGGGCTGCTCCATGTAGATATCCTCCTTGAGGTATCCATTGAGAAAAGCCGTCTTGACGTCCATCTGCCAGATGTCGTAGTCAATATATGCAGCTATAGCTAGCAGTGTCCTGATGGATTTAAGTATAGCCATAAGAGAGAATGTCTCATCGTAATCGATGCATTCTCTCTGTGTGTAGCCCTTGGCTACGAGCCGTGCCTTGAAAGTTTCTACTTTCCCATCAGGTACCCTATTTCTCTTGAAGATCCATTTACACCCAATGGATTTTACCTTTTTAGGTGGATCCTCTAAGGTCCTTACACCATTCTTATGCATGGAGTCAATTTCTGACTTCATTGCTAGCATCCATCTATCCATGTCTTGATCCGCGAGTGCTTCATCAAATGAAGTAGGATCAATGTCAGTCTCACTTGACACATGGAATCCATACCTTTCATGTGGTCCAACCACCATCGAACTCCTTCGAAGAGGTATGTGTGTTTCATCTTTATTTACTTCTTCAGTTTCTGGTCTGGGAAGCTCAGAATCCTCTTGGGATTCAATGAGTTCCTCTACTTCATTTTTATCTTGACCTTTAAGGAAATCATCCTCCAGAAACTTCACATCTCTAGAGACAAAAGCCTTTTGGGTCTCAGGGTCATAAAGCTGGTATCCAATACCATCTTTAACATACCCAATGAAGTAACACTCATGAGTGCGAGATTCCAGCTTACTTGCGTCCACGTTCTTCACATGGACCAAGCAACCCCAAACCCTCAAGTGATTGACACTAGGTTTGGTTCCATACCAGAGCTCATGAGGAGTCTTAGGTATAGATTTGGTAGGAATCTTATTCAGGATATATATTGCAGTCTCTACTGCATATCCCCAGAAACTAAGAGGTAAATGTGCATTACTCATCATTCAACAGACCATGTCCATGATGGTCATGTTGCGTCTTTCAGTAACACCATTAAGTTGGGGAGTTCCAGGAGGAGTGAGATTGGAAACAATTCCATTCTCTTTAAGGTATTCCTTGAATTCATCCAATAGGTACTCGCCACCTCGATCAGATCGAATCCGTTTCATCTTCCTGTCGGTTTGATTCTCAACCAAAGCCTTGAATTCTTTGAACTTTTCAAAGGTTTCAGACTTATGACGTAGTAGGAAGATAAATCCGTATCGCGAATGGTCATCAATAAATGTCAAATAATATCGATGTCCATTTCGAGTCGCGGTACTGAAGGGACCACATACATCGGTATGTATTAGGTTAATAATACCTTCGCATCTTGTAACTTTGTTACAGAAAGGCATCCTAGTCATTTTACCTCGAATACAATGTTCACAGGTAGGTAAAGATTGAACCTGTAGGAAATCTAAAGGTCCATCCTTTATCAATCTGTTGATCCTATCAACAGACAAATGAACAAGCCTTTGATGCCAAATCATATTCGAATGATTTTTATTCTCCCTGGATCTCTTAGGGTTTTTATTAGTGGGTTGTAACATTCATGACATTCTTATTAATGCACAATTCATAAAGTCCTCCAGAAGTTAAAATACCCTCTGCAATATATTTATCATAATGATTTTTGACTAATTTGTTACAAAACAGGAATGAATATCCACTTCTAACTAGCTTAGATACAGATATCAAATTCCTTCTAACTTCAGGTACATAAAGACACTCTTTAAGTACTAGGACTCTACCACTAGATAATGATAGTCGACATGTCCCGACGGCGACTGCTGCAACACTTGCATCAAATCCCATCTGGATGACTATCTCCCCTTCCTCAAGACTTCTAGTTTCCTGAAACAAATGTAACAAATTGCATACATGAACAGAAGCACCAGAATCTACAACCCAACTTCCTTCTCGTCCGACGAGAAAGCTAGTTTCAATGATTAAAGTAGATTTCATACCTGTTGGGGCTTTACCTTTGTCTGAGGACGTCAGGTATTCTAGGCAGTTACGCCTCCAGTGCCCCGGCTTTTTGCAGTGGTGACAGACGTCGGTTTTCTTCGACGCCATTAGAGTGGATGCATTGGAAGAAGAGCCAACACTTTGTCCCTTCTTCTTTCTCTTCTGGGCCGGGCCCTTCCGAGAACCTTGCTTTTGACCGCGCTTCCCTCTGACCTGTGCAACCATTGCACTGCCAGCGGGACCATCCTTCTTCATTACATCTTCCGCAGATTTCAATGCGGCAAGAAGACCAGCGCTTGTCAATTCCAGCTTGTTCATGTGGAATGACACAACAAAGTTATTGAAAGATTTGGACAACGACAGCAGAATGAAGTCAGCTTGCATGTTTGCATCCATTGTTGCCCCAAGAGTCTCCAGCTCCGACAAGTACCCAAACATTTTGAGTACATGTTCACGGACCGAAGTCCCTTCCTGTATCCTGCAACGAATGAGGTCTTTCATAATATTGTACCGTTGGGTGCGGTTAATGTCATTAAACGTGTCCTTAAGATTCTGCATTATCTCCTGGTAAGTACTCATCTCCACATATTGCTTCTGCAGAACATTGGAGAGAGAACCTAGGATATAGCATCTAGCCAAGATATGATCTTCATCATACTTGTCATTATATGCTTTTTCTTCCTTGGGTTTAGGGTTTTCATGCTTGTCCTCGGAGAGCACATAACTAATGCGCTCTGCTGAGAGAACAAGCTCCAAATTACGGATCCAATCCGAGTAATTTGGGTCGGTCAATTGGTTGACCTCAAGAAGCCTACTAAGTGGGTTCAAAGACTTCATTTTCTGAAATTAAGAATGCACTATATTAGAATATAAAAATATATTCAAATTTATAACATTTGATTAAGGTATTTTAAATCAAATTGTTCTTGCTCTGTCAACCTTGAAAGTTTATTCCCTTAATCACTTTCAAAGTAAGAGATATACTTACCAATATATCTCAAGAAAGAAATGGGATCTCCTCCTTATCTTTCTCATATCCCAATAATATGAGAACCTATGACTCCAATAAAGAGAAGCGGGAACACATTCCGCCTTGCAAGCCCAACTTGCATCTCTAAATTCGGTCTTTAATACCCGGACCCACCACCCCTAAGGTGATGTTGACCCGTTATTAATTGAACCAACCGTCAACAGGAATACAACTCGCTATGCGCAATCCAATATCGCCCCAATAATATGAGGAACCGATATTGGGGTCACTACGCATACATCCTTACTCTTTCGAGAAGCGACGAGCCCGATCTAGATGCGCTTGCATACAGGAGCTGTCACTTCGGACAGGCGTCTCCCACATGCAATCCCTGGCGACGGAACCCTTCGCCTTGACGGGAGACCATGGATGGCACTTATGTGATACTCCACCTCGTATTCAAATTTTAATTAATTATCATGAATCACATTCACATAATTAATTCTTCCAAGGGAAATTATAACTCTATTCATAATAGAGTGTCTCAATTGGACATAATCAATTTAATCATATTAAATTAATTATCAATCCAATTCAATCAATCAAACTTGATTATTTTACTTGAATATATATATATATATGGTAATATCTCAAAATACGTGTTAATTCGAATTTTAATAATTAGAAAATACACCTTGATTTTCTCCGGCATTATACAGTACCTACCCGCTATCATGGCCAGTACCGACGAGAGTGGGACGAACCACATGCGTTGCAACCCGCAACCCCAATTCTCTCCGACTAGATACCATATCTACCTCGGGAAAGCATAATGCCAGATATATCAATTTGTACTTGAGATGATCATCGGTTTTTCAACCGAAATTATACCATATAATAATAATCAAAACATTTTTTATTATAACAAAATTTGCTACACAAATTCCCAATCCTATTCAAGCATCAAGTTTGATGATTGTGTTTCCAATTAAGATTTAGATCAAATCTAATCAATTAATTGGTTGAGTCCAAGTCAATTATGTAAATAATCATCTTCCAATATTTCACAAATATTTTTCATGATTATTTCATGAAATTAACAATTAATTTCACTAATTGCAATCACTTGGTTCTATATTAGGATTGTAATTTCAGTAGTGACCCCTACTCACTAAAATTAACATATCTCAATCAATTTAAATCCAAATTAGACAAACTCAATTTTCAAAGATTGCTAACTTGATTTAGGACAGAAGCCAAGTGATGTTTCACGCATTTCGAGGCAGATGATAACAATAATTAACTCTTTAATCATGTTAAAATCTACTGTTCTCGCAACAGTGCATACATGTTCATTAAAACAACCATATCTAGAGCATACGAAATCCGATTTACGTAAATTCAGATCCAATGGTTTCCTTACTTAATGGGGAACAAAATCCAAGCAAATAATTCGTGCTTAAACATTTTAAACATGGCCGAAATTATTTACTAAACAGATCTGCGAAATCAAATGCGATAACAACTTTCGCGACCTTAACGAACCCAAGTCGTCCTCGGTTTTCGAATCATATTCGAAACCGTCGACCTAAGGCTCTGATACCACTTGAAGGATATGGAATTATCCTTAAGTGCATCACGGAAGCGTGATCGTCGTATCGGATACGACGAGGAACGACTAGTCGTACTAGTTGTTCGGTGCAGCGGAATTTAAAATATTTTGTATGATGAAACCACATGATCCAAGAACACTTCTTGAATCGTTTTATTTATAACCACAACAAGTATAATGCCAATACCTCTTGAAGCGTGGTTGATCGAGTCTCTAAGAGAAGAGACCTCCTGTCTCAAG
This sequence comes from Ottelia alismoides, assembly GCA_037367405.1. Classification (NCBI taxonomy): domain Eukaryota; kingdom Viridiplantae; phylum Streptophyta; class Magnoliopsida; order Alismatales; family Hydrocharitaceae; genus Ottelia; species Ottelia alismoides. Next base: position 207,701 of record JAZKJV010000165.1, read on the forward strand.
TCCGATCGTCGGTGAGACCGCTTGCGAGCGCGGGGAATGAACCGCGTTGTCCTCGCAATCCAAGAAGTTGATCCAAGCGTAGTTGCTCCTAATCTCGTCGCACGAGATCGAACGTCTCCTTCAGTGAGTGTAGCACTCCAAGAAGACGGAGAACCGAAGAACGTCGAAGCAGCGGCGCGGTGGCGAAAGCGTCAACGATTCTCTCCTCTAGGATATGGTGGACGGCCACCAAAATTAGAGGAAGAGAGGGTTGTCGTGTATGAAGAAAGAGAGAAAGAGAGAGCTCCAAAATTACATGTAAATAGAGAGTATGGTATGCCTCTCTATTTATAGGGTTTTGGGATATGCCTCTCTATTTATAGGGTTTTGGAATCCATGGATCTCAATCCATGTGACATAAAATCAATGGATGAGATTGATTTATGTCAATCCAATGGTTAAGATTGTTGTTGGTAAAACCAACAAATTTAGGTTAAAATATATTTGACAAAATCAAATATAAATTAGTCCTAAATTAAACCAATAAATAAGAAGAGAAAATACATGGAGATTTCCTCTCCATGTACCTTCCATGTGGACGGCCACCCATTCCTATTAGGAATAGGGTGTCGCCCACCCTTTCCATAGGGAGAGCAATCTCATGACAATTCATGAGATTGCATATCTCCATGGAAATCTCTCTTTATTTATTTGCAACAAATTTTTGTTGGGTTTTATTCATAAAAAGTAATTCATAATTATATTTGAGAATATTGCAATCTTGCCGTTGAAAAATTGTGAATCATATTCACAACCCAAAACAACATATAATTTATATTGTCAATTAATTACACAATGTGTATCCAATACATATAATAATTAATCAACACATAAATTATAATTAGCTCTCTCTAATAAATTATAAATCACATTTATAATATATTATGAATAATTGGATATTTCTATCCACATTATTCTTATCCATATTGATTAAATCACATTTAATTATATTGGATAATTTCTTCATACATCAAGATGATTAAATCACATTTAATCTTGATTTCTTCATTGCCTAGATCTTATGGAATTATTCTTGAACCCTTTAAGAATAATGCAATCTCTCTGCAGATACTTGGAGATAAGGACAGGGCAATTGTATTGTTCCACGTATAGTGACTTGGATGTTGAGATCATATCTCAAATCCAGATCCTATGGACCTCCCACTGATGCTTGATCAAATCAAGGCCGTAGACCTAATCTTCTCATTGCATCTGAATCTCATTCAGATCAATGTCTAGTTCATAGACTAAGATTAGGTCACTTCTCTAATGAGAAGAGTCACTAAAATCCAAACCTGTTTCATCACTCCCTCGGAATGGAAGCGTCATGGTTATACAATCGTTTATGATCAAATCACCCTCAGGTATTCCCAATACCTGTACATCTTGCATACTGGAAGACCTATGATCATTCTGAAGATAAAGATCACTTTTACACTGTCATCTTCAGGATTTGATCACTAAGTTTCTCTATCTTGGTCATTGGGATTTGCCATCTCCTACTCAGGCTGGAGATCATCACTTAATAATCATTTGATGATGCTTGATGAGTCCTCTATCTAACTCCTTAGATATTCATCCAAGCATCAGCCTCTATGATTAATTCAATGAATCAACAGCTGTATGATCATCAAGTTGGCCATGGTACATAACCGTTATTGTACAGAAGGACCCTATAGTCATTCATTCATTTAATCTCAGAGAAGGGAGTGAAAAATAATCAATAACTTTCATTGATAATTTATTCATTACAATAACATTTATTGTAGAAATGGTTCACCGGGGCTCACATTGCTAACACTTGTTACTCAGAAAGATGTAGAGACTAGATGGAATCAATATTTCCATAAGTTTTAATTGGGGATGGGAATAAAGAGATCGCTTTGGGAGATTTAGCTAGTAGTGAAAGGTACCTGAATCATGTAAGCCATAGACGGATACAAAGGGAAGAAGTCAAGGAGGCTTTGACGACTATAAAGCTTGGGAAAGGTGTATGACCTGATGACATTCCTATAGAAGTATGGAGAGTTCTAAGTGAATGCGATTTGACTTGACTTACAAATTTATTCAATGTTATTTGACGAAGCAAGAAAATGCCTGAAAATGGAGGAGAAGCATCGTGGTGCCTCTTTATAAATACAAGGAAGACATTCAAAATTGTTCGAATTATAGAGCTATCAAGCTTATGAGTCACACTCCTTGTTTTAAAAAGCGCGCCTCAAGGCGGTGAGGCGTAAGCCTCAAGGCGTATTTTGACAAAAAGCGCCTCGAGGCTGAAGCCTCACCCATAATTTTTGAGGCTTAAGCCTCAGGGTAGTGTGAGGCGTATGAGGCGGTGAGGCGGTCGAGGCGAGGCGGAGGCGTAAGCCTCAAACGCATGGCTTTTTTTAAATTTTTTAGGTTATATACTTTGTACACGACCTTGTTTTGCCATAAACATTATACATTTCTTTGCTAGTATTGTTGTTTCTATGTTAAACATTGCATATTTCTATAAATATGTCCATATAAAGAGAAGAGATTGCTTGCAACAAGTGAAGCTCGATGATCTTGTATAACATGTTCAATTTATCATATTGCATCCACACATCTTAATTCTATTGTACACAACGTACACGATTGTGTTTGAATTGTAATAAAATTGTTATATTACTTGTAAGTTTGCAACTTGATGTTGTTATTTGTTTGTTGTTAAAATAGTTATCACATATATGAAGAAGCAAAGTTGAAAAGAAACACATGAGTAGAATAGTTATTATGCTTTGTTGTGAATAGCGGAAACAATCACATGCCTAATATTAGTTTTCTGAACTTCTATGCTTTCATCGCTTATGTGTTGTACCTTTTACTAGTGTGAAATTGATTTTGAATATGTTTTTGGCAAAACTTAATATTATTATATATATTTTAATGTATTTTGCTTAATTTTATTTTTTCTTTTAAAAAATTGAGGCTTACGCCTCGATCGCCTCGAGGCTTACGCCTCGCCTCACATTTTAGGGAAACGCCTCGAACCGCCTCACGCTTTTTTAAACCTTCACACTATGAAAATTTGTTAACATGTTATTGAAAGAAGGCTGAGGTAAGTTTCCAAGGTAACAGAAAATCGATTCGGATTCATGCTAGGTCGCTCAACTATTGACGTTATCCACTTGTTGAGGAGTACAATGAATTTTTATAGAGCTAAAAGGAAGAACCTCATGATTTTTATTGATTTGGAGAAGGCTTATGATTCAGTCCCACGAGAGATTTTGTGGAGGGTTTTGTAGAAGAGACAAGTACATGTCCTATAGATTAACCTTGTAAAGGATGTGTAATTTTGCTTAATCTTGTGTAGGGATCCAATTTGGGAAGACTGACTATTTTGACCATGGAAAGTCGTATCGACACGATATTTCGACGTTATATTGCCCATATCGACGATCTTTTGTGAAGGAAATGCCTGAAAACCGGGATATATCGCTATATCGGTACACATATCAGTCGCATCTCGATATCGATATATTGGAGATATATCGCCGATATATCGTGAAATTTCCTTCCATGATTTTGACATCGACTTGCACCAATGCTCAGTTTTGAGTCTATTCTTTTTTACTTTAATATTAGATGGGTTGACTACTCACATTCAAGATGAGATACATGTGTGTGTTGTTCGCTCAATACTATTTTGTTAATTGATGAGACTAGAGATGGAGTAAGTACGAAGCTTGAGGTTTAGAGGCATGACTTGGATAATAAAGTGGAGCGATATGTGTTTTATGTACCCCTTTATCTATTTCCTTTTCTTTCGTCTACTCTATGTATTTTACCCATAGGTCTCTCCTCTATATAAGAGAGGCTAGGGCTTATGAAATAAATAACTCGTTCTATTTTCCCAACATGGTATAAGAGCGACGGTCCTACACTGGAGCTCTCGTGCCGAAACCCTAATCCTAACCCCACCTCGAGGCTCCTCGCGCCGCCACCCCTATTGCAGCTCCCAGTCTCGCCGCCCCCAGGCGACTTCCACCAGCACAACCGGTCTCTCGCCGCCCACAGGCGGCTTCCGTCAGCCCTCAGGCAACCCCCTGCCGGCCCAGGCGGTCCCCGCCAGACTCCAGGCAGCTCCTTGCTTGGCCCAAGCGGCGTCCTACCAGCCCAGGCAGCCCCCGCCAGCATCCAGGCTGCCCCTGCCAACGTGTAGCTACGCTGCGCCTATATCGGTACTGTTATAACGCCGCATCGCGACTCCAGCCGTACCTCGTGCGGCACTAAAGGAGGTTACTCGTATTCTATGATGTAGTTGCTTGTCGTATGAGTTTACATATGCAATAAACTTCCTCTATGTCCGTGTAGACATTCATTGGTCTAAGTCTACAAGCCTTGTCTTTTTTGATCGGCACGATATCAGAGAACAAGATTGATATCCCCACCACAAGTGCCTTCAGAGGTCTGGCACCCATAGTCAACTAAGTCGGAGGGGTCGAATTATGAATTGTGGGCCATGCAATTCATGAGCCTAATAAAGTCAATGGGTAAGAAACATATTCTTACCGAGGAAGAACCGAAGGAGAAGACATGGTTGTATGCCTCCTAGGATGCAGATGGTGCTTATGAACAAGTCTGGTTGTCTGGTACTTTGATACCAGATATAGCAAATGATGTCCTACACCAACCCACGGCCAAGGCTATGTGGGATATTCTTGCTGCCACATATTTACAGGCTAAGAATGAGACGAAAATTCTACAGCTGCAGCATGGCATTTTCACCATTAAGCGGAATGGTCGACACTACATACCCACTACATCGCCTTGCGTGGGATGTTTGAGAAGCTTCATAGCTCCGTGCCCCTCACGGCGATTCCAGAACAGATGAAGACATTCCGTAATGCTACAATGGTTGGCGTCTTTCTGACCTCTCTTGACTCATAGTATGAAGCTGCATCCTCCCAGATACTAACTGATGCTACTATTCCTCCCATGGAGGAGATCTTTCGGAGGCTTAGCAGGATAAATGTTCCAAGTCCAGTGCCAAATTCCTCCGCCATGGCGGCCTCTCGTGGAAGAGGTGGCTCATCTCAGTTTCGTGGACGGGCATCAAGAGGAAGAGGTGGACGTGGTCGTGGACCACTATGTACCTACTGTCACAGATCTGGCCATACAAAAGATACATGCTACTTTAAGCATGATTTTCCAGCATCAGCCCGTGTAGCAGAGCAGGATCATCATCAGCAAGCAGTGCCATCCATATCAGATCAACGATAGGATGATCTTGTGTCTCGACTGAGAGACATTGTGCCACTATCTAGTACCCCAGGACCTTCTCCAGAGACAAGCCCAGATTTTGCCGCTACTGCAGGGACAAGTACCTCAGGTAGTATCCATGCCCCTATTGTTTATCCTCGTTCAGATATATCCGAGTGGATTATTGATTCTGTAGCCACACATTACTTGTGTGGAGATAGAGGTCAGTTTGTTGCCTATCGTCAGGTTCAATCAGGAGTGACTGTGATTATAGCAGATGGGACTCATTCTCCTATCACAGGACAAGGGGAGATCACCTTGACACCATCTATGTGTTTACAGAATGTGCTGCATGCTTCTGATTTTTCCATGAATTTACTATCTATCAGTCAGATTACTAAGGATTTAAACTGTCGAGCAATATTTGATCCATCCTCTTTTGTGTTTAAGGACATTCTTACGGACAAGGTAATTGGATGTGGCCGTGAGCATGACGGACTTTATCGACTGGCCCAAACAACTTATGCTGGCCTATCATCTCACTCTGTTGGACCGGTTTCTCCTTTTCTTTGGCATCTGCGCTTTGTCACTTACCACTTCAGAAACTGTGTCAAGTTCTTCCTCAGATTTCACCCAGCTCGTAATTCAACTGTGAAGTGTATCAGTTAGGGAAGCACCATCGATCGGTCTTTTCTAGTAGTCAGAGTCAGAGCGGTAGCTCCTCGTTTGAGTTCTTTCATGTCGACATTTGGGGTCCAAGTCGTGTTCCCGATCATCAGGTACATATTTTATTTAGTTGTTGTCGATGATTTTAGTCGTCTATTTTGGGTTTTCTTGTTGAAAAATAAATCTGAAGCTGGAAATGTCATAATAAATTTTATAAGAGAAGTACAGAATGTTTTTTCTAGCGCTGTCAAAATTGTAAGGACCGACAATGCGCTTGAATTCTGTACACATGTGCTTTCTCAATTCCTTCGGTCTCATGGTATCCTACATCAAACTTCGTGTGCATATACGTCTCAACAGAATGGTGTAGCTGAAAGAAAGTACCATCATTTTCTTGATGGCACTCACACTTTCCTGATTCAGAGTTGTACCCCACATTCTTTTTGGGGTGATGCAGTTCTTACGGCTTGTTATCTTATAACCGCATGCCCTCGTCTGTACTAGGGGAGAAAGTTCCATTTTCACTTGTGTTTCCTGACAAGGAATTGTCCTCCCTTACCCCTCGTGTCTTTGGATCTGTTGCATTTGTCCATCGGTTCTCTCCGGGAATTGATAAGCTCTCTCATAGGGTTATCAAATGTTTCTTTGTTGGGTACTCCAGAACTTAGAAGGGTTATCATTGCTATGACCTGTTACACAGGAGATACTACGTCAGCGCAGATGTAACGTTTTTTGAGTCTGTCATGTATTTTTCGTTCACATGTGACAGATTGACACCTTCCGATTCGGATACTGAGGTCTATATTCCACCTCCACCTTCTCTGGGAACCCCACCTCCACCGTCACCACCATCCCCAACACCACCACCTCCATCGTCCCCACCTCCCATTACTCTGGTCTCTCCATTACCATATTACTATAGTCGACGGTCTGCTCCTGATCATGCTAATGGCTCGTCACCTATCTTGCATCAGGTTTGTTCTGAAACTAGTACTTCTAATGATGGAAATACTACTATCTCTTAACAGGGTTTCTCTCAGGAGGTTGATGATCAAGTTGGTGGCAGAGATGATGATGATGATATTGATTTACCTATTGCTATTAGAAAGCAGAAACGCTCATGTGCCTTGTATCCACTTGCTTCTCATGTCACCTTTGAGCGTCTTATTGGTGATTTTGGGAAGTTTGTCATTGCTTTGAACACCGTGGTTATACCACGAACTTATCAGGAGGCATTGGCAGATAGCAGGTGGCGTATAGCTATGGAGGAGGAGATGACGGCTCTCCAATCCAGAGATACTTGGAGTTTGGTCTCCCCCCACTGGAGCATCTGTGGTAAGTTGCAAATGGGTATTTACAGTGAAGCAGAATGCAGATAGCAGTATTGATCGCTACAAGGTTAGATTAGTAGCACGTGGTTTTACTCAGACATATGGGGTAGATTATCTTGACAACTTCTCTCCTATTGCTCGACATTCTACCCTGCGGATTCTTCTATCTGTTGTTGTAGCTCGAGATTGGTCCTTGTTTCAGCTTGATGTAAAGAATGCCTTTTTATATGGTAATCTTCAGGAGGAAGTGTACATGCAGCAGCCACCTGGGTTTGCTGCTGAGGGGGAGTGTTCACAAGTGTGTAGACTTCATAAGGCAATCTATGGCCTTAAGCAGAGTCTACGAGCGTGGTTCCAGAAGCTCTCTGATATATATGAGAAGCAGGGGTTCAAACGGTCGAATGCAAGCTATTCACTTTTCGTACAGAAAACCTCCAGAGGTATGATTGATATTATAGTGTATGTAGATGATATACTTGTTACATAAGATGATATAGAAGGAATAAAGAGGGCAAAAGAATTTCTGGGCAGTGAATTCGTTACCAAGGATCTTGGATCTCTGAGATACTTTCTGGGACTGGAGTTTGCCAGAAATCAACATGGGTTGGTGATGACTCAGAGAAAATATGTCACTTAATTGCTAAGTGACATGGGAACGCTTGAATGTTGACCTGCCACCACGTCAATGGATCCAAGCATGAAGTTGTATGAAGATGATACTGATGAGGTTGACAAGAGACAGTACAAAGAATTCGTGGGAAAGCTTCTCTATGCTACCATCACCAGACATGATATCTCCTTTGCAGTCAATCGGGTGAGCCAGTTCATGGAACAACCTCGTCAGGTACATATGGATGCTATACAAATGATACTAAGGTATCTTAAGTCATCTCCAGGTACAGGGTTATTTAAAAGAGGTGGCACCATCACTATCTCATCATATACAGATGCAAACATTATGCATGGTGCCCCAAGGACAGGAAGTCCACAATAGGATTTGTTGTATTTGTTGGAGATTCACTTGTCTCATGGAAAAGCAAGAAGCAAACTGTAGTTGCTAGATCCAGTGCTGAGTCGAAATACTTACCATGAGGCACTGAGAGATAGCCGATGACGTTTCGCTATAGAAGAAGAGATGGCGGCCCTACAATCACGTGGTAGTTGGACCTTGGTGTCTGCTCCTCCAGGTGTCTCTATTGTCAGTTGCAAATGGGTATTTACCATTAATTATCATGACGATGGGAGTCTTGATAGATACAAGGCAAGATTGATGGCACGGGGGTTTACTCAAACCTACCGTATTGATTACTTGGATACATTCTCTCCTGTTGCTCGTCACTCCACTTTATGTGTTCTGCTCTCAGTTGTTGTGGTACGTGACTGGCCCTTATTTCAATTAGATGTTAAAAATACATTTTTTGTATGAAGATCTACATGAGGAGGTATACTTGCAGCAACCTCCGGGGTTTGCTGTTGAGGGGGAGTGTCAACATATTTGTAGACTCCATAAGGCAATATATGGCCTTAAACAAAGTTCAAGACCTTGATTTTAAAAGCTCTCAGATCTAATTGAACGGCAGCGGTTCAAAAGGTTAAATGCATATCATTCTCTATTTGTGCAGAGAACATCTAGAGGGATAGTTGTCATCATGGTTCATGTGGATGATATAATTGTTACAGGAGATGATGCGTAAGGAATAAAGATGGTAAAAGATTTTTTGGGCAGACAGTTTGTTACTAAGATCTGGGCACTTTAAGGTATTTCCTAGGGTTGGAATTTGCAAGGAATGCACAGGGGCTTGTGATGACCCAAAGGAAATATGTTACAGATATGCTTGTTGAGACAGACATGATTGGGTGCAAACCATCTACTACTCCTACGGACCCTAGCATGAAGCTGTACGATGGGGATACAGATGAAGTCAATAAGAGGAGATACAGAGAGATGGTGGGAAAACTCCTCTATGTTACGATTACCAGACCGGATATTGCCTTTGCTGTGAGTCGAGTAAGCCAATTTATGGAGCATCCTCGACATGTACACATGGATGCTATACACATGATATTGAGATATCTAAAATCATCTCCAAGGACATGATTGCTCTTCAAGAAAGGAACAACGCTCACCGTATCTGCATGTGCTGACATTGACTATGCAGGGTGTCCTAAGGACAGGAAGTCCATGTCAGGCTTTGCAATATTTGTTGGCAGTTCTCTTGTTTCTTGGAAAAGCAAGAAACAAACCATTATGGCTAGATCAAGTGCGAATATAAGGTCATGGCACAAGCGAGTACCGAAATGATGTGGGTTCGAGCGGTGTTAGCAGATCTGCACATAGAAGTTCCTCTATCTATGCAACTACAATGTGATAGTCAAGTTGCTCTGTTTATTGCAAACAACCCTGCATTCTATGAGAGGACTAAACATATTGAGGTAGACTGCCATTATACTAGAGATATGATTCAGAAAGGGTTGATATCTACATCACATGTCAGTTCAGGAGAGCAAACTGCAGATATATTTATAAAAGCATTACTCAGAGGGTCATTCCTGAAGTGTTCATCCAAGCTGAGCATGATTGACATCTATGCTCCAGCTTGAGGGTGAGTGTAGGAATATTTACATATCTTTATGTACCCGTTTTATCATTTTATTTCTCTGTACTTATTTTATGTAATTTACCCATAGAACTCTCCTCTATATAAGAGAGCCTAAGGTTCTCAGAAATAAAACAAGCTATTGTATTCTCCCAACATGAACAAACAAACAAAGATATATAACAAGTGAATATTGTTCTTGTTGATTGGTAACCGGGGATGAGCCTATATTTTAATTGCATCACATATGGAAACTTTCTTTATATTGGTCTCACCGTTTCATGCAATGGTCTTGGTTTTCTTTAATTTTTTTTGCAGATATGGAGTCTGAAGCAAGATACATGTGTTCATGATTTTAAGGAACACAATAAGGTGAGAACTTCGATCATGTGAAATTTTGAACACCAACTGTCCCCTAAATTTTCTTACAGGAGCTAGTCAACGTTTCCATAGGAAATATATACAATCAGATGGAGTCCTACCGGTCCAGGAACATGCAACTCAAATAAGCAATTGGTATTGGCAAGGTAAGGAAGTTCTTTTCTGTTAGGGATCTTCTACTTGTTTATTAGTGAACCAAAATTTTTCTGCGAGATAGATTTATTTGGAAGAACTACAGAACCGGAGTTGGATATGAAATTTCTTTGCATTCGCATTCGATACTATAAAAAATATGTGGGTTTTGAACTATAGATATGGTGGTTGAGAATGCCCAATAGATTCCTTGAAACTTCATCTCTTTAAGCTCTCTTCCAACGACAACAACAACAACAAAGCATTTTCCCACAATTAAAGTAGGGTCGGCTACATGGATTAAATACGTCCATTCATATCTATCTTGGGTCAATCTCGGGCTTATATCCAAAAGAACTATGACCCCTTCATATATTCTCTTTCCAACACTTCTTGGGTCATCCTCGCCCTCTCTTAGTCGGCTCAACATCCCAAAACTCGCATTTCCTAACTGGTGTATCATCTAACTTTCTTTGCAAATGACCAAACCATCTTAAGCGATTTTCTCGCATCTTATTCTCGATCGGAGCTACCTCAACTATATTTCTGATTGCATCATTCTGAATCCGATCTTTACGCGTGTGTGTGTGTGTGTGTTTACACACCAATCTTAGCTTTTTCATTTTTGCTACTGACATTCTCTGCACATGTTTATGGTTCACAAGTCAACATTCAGATCCATAGTTTCCTTCGATTTTTAAAGGATTTTTCTTATCAGAGAGAACAACAGAGGCTCCTCTCCACTTTAGTCTACCTATATTTATTCTATGAGTAACATCTCCATCAATTTCCATCATGTTGCAAAAAGATCCAATGTATCTAAAAGAATCTCCCTTCTGAATGTTATCGCCACCAATCTTCTCATCGATCCCTTCATCATTGTTGCCATCAAAGGTGCACTCCATATATTCAGTCTTGGCCCTACTTATACGAAATCCTTTAGTCTCCAATGCATGTCTCTACACCTCAAGCTTCTCATTTACTCCATCTCTAGTCTCTTCAATCAACACAATATCATCATCAAATAACACACACCAAGGTATCCCATCCTGAATGTGTTGTCAACTCGTTCATAATCAAAGTAAAAAGAAATGGTCTCAAAGCTGAACATTGATGTAAACCAATGTTGATGTCAAAAGTGTCAGTCTTCCCAGACTTGATCCTTACACAGGATAAAGCTCTATCTACGTATCCTTTATGAGGTTAATGTATAGGATGGGTACTTGTCTCTTCTCCAAAACTCTCCACAATATCTCCTGTGGGACAGAATCACAAGTCTTCTCTAAATAAATAAAATTCATATAGAGGTTCTTCCTTTTATCTTTATAAATCTCCATTGTTCTCCTCAGCAAATGTATGGCTTCAATAGTTGAGCGATATGGCATGAATTCGAATGTGTTTTCTTTTACTTTGGAAACGTGCTTCAACCTTCTTTCAATTTCACGTTCCCAAATTTTCGTAGTGTGACTCATCAGCTTGATACCTATGTAATTTGAACAATTTTGAATGTCTCCTTTATTCTTATCAATAGGACCACGATACGTCTCCTCTAATCTTCAGAATTTTCTTGTTTAGCCAGATAACATTGAATAAATTCGTAGATCAAGTCAAACCACGTTCACCTAAAACTATTCATACTTCTACAGGGATGTCATCCGGTCCTACACATTTCCCATGTCTCCTAACTTTCAAAGCCTCCTCTACTTCCTTTCTTTGTATTCATCTATAGCTTGCACGATTCAAGTAACTTTCACTACTAGCTAGATCACCAAAGTGATATCTCTATTTCCTTCCCCAATGAAAAGTTTATGGGAATACGACTTCCATCTAGTCTTTAATTATATCCTTTGGAGTAACTAGTGTGTGACCTTCCTCATCCTTTATGCATCTCACTTGAGAAAGGACTTTGGTCTTTCTTTCTCTTGCTTTGACCAACCTGAATATATTCCTTAAGCTCTCTTCCGGTGGAAAATAATTCTTCTATGTCACTATGTTTAATATCAATGATTATACCACTTTGAGTTTTGTAGTGCTTTATCTGTTGTTGGAATTTTCTTAATACTTAATAAGGTGGGTTTGATGTTGGTTAGATCTAGGGCTAGTTATATTGACTGGGTGCATGTTCCGGAAAGAATGGAACGACATTTGGAGGGGTATGCCTCTGTGTTGCACTCTGGATTGCAGATTGGTTCTCTCAGATCTGTGTTGTCCTCTCTCTTTGTCCTCTCTCTCAGTTGACTAGGTTTACATCTTTTATAATTCTTGGTGGGATAAAAAGAAGAGTGGACATCTTTCATAGAATGTTTCTTTGCTAGGATCTAGGACAATGTTGTGGTTAGGCCTCTTGCAAAGTGGAGTGAGGATTCTAAACCATTGGAGGAGAGAGGTCTCGGAGTGGTACATCCAAAGATCTAAATATTGCCTTCTAGGATAGTGATAATAGGTGTTGAATTACTCAAAAATAAAAATGATTATTTTGATACTATTTACTTATACGTTACGGTTGGGACATGTTTCCTCTCCGAGCCGCATCATTGATAAAAGGCATGATGTAGGTCGTTCATCTTTTTTTAGTTAAAGAAGAGGGAAATACAAGGATGTACGACCCAAAATATATTAAATCAACGGAGAAACGCCAAAGTTACCTTACAGGAGTCATGACTCGAGGAGAGACCTTACATGGATGATTACATTTTCAATATAAAACTGGTCTAGGGAAAAATAACCATGATTCTGGAAGTCCAAATTGCCCAAATTACTGGCAAAGGAAAAAGCACTTCCGTAGAGAGATGAAATATCACGTTAAAGATTGAATCCTAGAAAGCAAATAGGTTGTGTGTACTCACCCAATCGATTTAAGGATCCTGCATGCATATCTTGACTTCTGGGGCAATAACAAGGTGATCTGTTGACCCCTAAGCATCATTGCAAAGCGGGTAGTTAGCACTACCATCCTTAAAGGACTTTAGACCATCGATCTCTCACAAGGGTGCTGCCTCTATGCATCAACCAAAGAAAGACCCTAATATGAGGAGCCTTCAAATTCATAATAAAATTGCAGTCGCGGATAAGGTTCGTGCAACGAGCCTGGCGACTAACGATCTATGAGCTCCTCTCACCGAAAAGCTCCCATCTCTCCACATCTAGTGATCCTTCCCCTCCCCTGGGCCATTAAAATAACTAATAGAATCATGGAGATGCAAAAACGCCTCCAAGCATCAATCAGATAAGTCTTTATGGATCATCCCAATAATCAACCATACATGCTTCACAACCGTTGGACAAAGCAACAAAACATGGGTAGCACGACACTAGAGGCTCGCTATCAGTCTTGTTGTTCATCCAAAAGGAAAAGGGGCTACCATCCCCAAGGATGGGGCTAAAAAGCTCAGAGAACCGCTATACATTACGGGGTAGATGCTCTTCCAGAATGTAGATGTGAAGAAGGAAGGGCGGTTTACCAAGTTGGTCTGGACGTCAATGTCATAGATTCCATGTATGAGTCTGCAATACAAATCATCATTGTTTCCCCGTATTCTAGCGATCCACTTCGGAAGTAAAGCTTTGTTCAGCGTTTCTATGGGGAGAAAAGAATCAATTGTTTATTCATGAGGCTCTAGGGTTCTCTTATATAGGAGAGTAACATGTTAGGCAAAATACAGAAAAAAGAGAGAGAATATATAATAAATAAAAGGCACAAAAGATAATTAATATCTTAACACTCCCCCTCAAGCTGAAGCATACGATCATGATCATCTTGGAACATCTCCGGTAAGGCCCTCTAGCGAGGGCCTTGGTAAGTATATCTGATGTCTGGTCTCCTGAGCTAACATGAGCAGTGGAGATGAGGCCTTTCTGTACCATGTCTCGAGTGCAGTGACAGTCTACCTTGATATGCTCGGTTCTCTCATGGAAGGCTGGGTTATTGGCGATGAAGACAGCAACCTGGTGTCCTGGTTGTCTCACTAAAGGTGTGTGGGAAGAGGCACCTCAATTGTCAAGTTAGTAAGAACAAATCTAACTCCCATCATCTCTATACTAGCTTTTTCCATGGCCTTGTACTCTAATTCTGCATTGGATCTGACAGCCGCCATCTATTTCTTGCTCTTCCATGACACCAATGAACTCCCTATGAACACTGCAAAGTCAGAAGTAGACTTCCTGTCCTTAGGACACCCCACACAATATGCATCTGCACAAGCAATCATGGCAAGGGATGTGCCTCTGCTGAATAGAAGATCAGTGCCAGGTGAGGCCTTCAGATACCTCATAATCATGTGAATTGCACTCATATGTGCATATCTAGGCTACTCCATGAACTGACTCACTTTGCTTACTGCAAAGGATATATCCAGTCTGATGATGGTCACATGAGCTTTCCAACGGGCTCAATGTGTAACATACTTCCTCTTGCCTACCTCTTAAGTGTCATCGCCATACAGCTTCATGCTCGGGTCCATGGGAGTAGTGGCAAGCCTGCAATCTCAATGTCATGCATGTCTCAAAGAGAAGATCTGTAATATACTTCCTCTAGGTCATCACAAGACCTCAATGGTTCTTGGCAAACTCCAGTCCAAGGAAGCAGCCTAGACTACGAAGGTCCTTGGTCACAAACTGCTGACCTAGGAAATCCTTATCAGCATGGATGCCATGCTTATCATCCCCTGTAACAATGCTATCATCAACACAACTGTTGGGAAAATAAGAAAGCTTGTTTATTCCATCAGCCCTAGGCTCTCTTATATAGGAGAGTAGCATATGGGTAAACTACATAAAGAGTCCAACGGGAAAGTAAAATAACAAATAGAGATACATAAGTGAATAATATATATCTACACTCCCCCTCAAGATGGAGCATAGATGTCAATCATGCTCAGCTTGGACGAGCACTTCTGAAACGGCCCTGGAAGTAATGCCTTGGTAAAAATACCTGTCGTTTGATCCTCTGAGCTAACATGGGATGTAGAAATAAATCTCTTCTGAATCATATCACGTATAAAGTGGCAGTCAACTTCAATGTGCTTGGTTCATTCATGGAATGCTGGGTTATTTGCAATGAATAAGGCCGCCTGATTGTCACATTCCAAAGCCATAGAAAGTGGGACTTCTATATGTAAATCTTTAAGTACAACCTTTACCCACATCATTTCTGTGCTGACCTGGACCATGGCCCTATATTCAGATTCAGCACCAGACCTTGCCACAACAGTTTGTTTCTTGCTCCTCCATGAGACTAGAGAATCTCCAACATATATAACAAACGCAGAGGTGGACTTCCTGTCCTTGGGACACCCTGCGTAATTTGCATCTGCACAAGCTGAGATAGTAATCACCTTATCTTTCTTAAACAGTAAACCCGCACCTAGAGATGACTTGAGGTACCTGAGTATCATATGTATGGCATCCATGTGTACCTGACGTGGTCGTTCCATGAAATGGCTCACTCGACTCACAGCAAAGGCTATATCGGGCCTGGTAATAGTAACATAAAGAAGTTTGCCCAACAGTTCTATGTATCTTCTCCTATCCACCTCCTCTGTATCACCATCATATAATTTCATACTTGGATCCATAGGTGGTAGCAGGTCGGCAACCAAGCATTCATGTTTCACTCAACAGGTCAGTGACATATTTCCTCTGAGGCATTACCAACCCATAAGGATTTCTGGCGAACTCCAGTCCTAGAAAATATCTAAGAACTCCAAGTTCCTTGATAACAAATTCACTACCCAGCATTTCTTTCGCCCCCTTTATTCCCTGTTCATCATCACCTGTAATCAGAATCTCGTCTACATAGACCATAATTGCAATAATGCCGCTGGAAGTCCTTTGTACAAACAAGGAATGATCAACATTAGAACGTTTGTACCCATGTTTCTCAAAGAGATCTGAGAGCTTTTGGAACCACGCTCTAGGGCTCTGCTTAAGGCCATAGATAGCCTTATGAAGTCTGCACATCTTAGGACACTCCCCCTCAACAGCAAAACCAGGTGGTTGTTGCATGTAGACTTCCTCCTGTAAGTCACCATATAAGAACGCATTCTTCACATCCAACTGGTATAGCGGCCAATCACGAGTGACCGCAACAGAAAGCAGGATCCGTAGAGTGGAATGGCGGGCCACTGGCGAGAATGTATCAAGATAATCCCCCCATATGTCTATGTAAAGCTACGAGCAACAAGGCGAGCCTTGTATCTGTCAGTACTGCCATATGCATTTTGCTTGACTGTAAATACCCACTTGCAGCTCACTGGGGACACATCAACGGGTGCAGGAACCAGCCTCCAGGTACCTCTAGACTGAAGAGCTGCCATTTCTTCCTCCATGGCTAAACGCCATCTACTATCCTTCAGCGCGTCTTGATAATTCCGTGGAATAGCCACTGTTGACAATGCGACGACGAAATTCTTGAAATCTCCAGGTAGTCGATCAAATGACACAGAAGCTGTTATAGGATATGATGCGCATCTCTGTTTCGACTTTCGTAGGGCAATAGGAACATCTAAATCATATGTGTCCTCGTCTGACCTCTGTAACACGTCCTGCTCAGGAAAATCATCAGATCCGTCAATAGTAATATCTTCAGAACATACCTTAGGCGAGCTAGATGATGAGCGATGACCATGAGCTGAAGCAGGCCTGCGGGTATAGTGAAATGGTAATGGTGAAACATGTACAATGACAGGAGGTGTAGAAGATGGTAACGGTTCTGGTGGTGGTGGTGGTGGCATATATATGGCATCAGTATTATCAGGGGGTAACAACTGATCACTTGAAGCTGAGAAATACATAACATATTCAAAAAATGTAACATCAACACTGATAAAGTACCGCCTGCACAATGGATCGTAACACTTGTACTCCTTCTGAGTTTTGGAGTACCCAACAAAGACACACTTGACATCCCTAGGAGAGAGCTTGTCAGTCTTAGGAGACAACTGGTGGACAAAGGCGACCGAACCGAATACACGAGGAGTAAGGGAGAACAATTCTTTGTCAGGAAAAATAAGAGAGAAAGGAATCTTCTCGTCCAGAGCAGATGACAGCATACGATTGATAAGGTAACATGTTGTAAGAACAGCATCACCTCAAAAAGAGTGAGGAGCATGACTCTATGTAAGAAGCGACCTAGTTACGTCAAGCAAATAGCGATGTTTCCTTTAAGCAACCCCATTCTGTTGGGAGGTATAGGCACAGGATGTCTGGTGGATAATCCCTTGGGATGAGAAGTAACTGGATAGGGTATGAGTATAAAATTCCAGTGCATTATCACTTCTCACAATTTTAACAAATGCAGAAAAAACATTACGAATTTCATTAAGGAAATTGATGATAATATTCCCTGCTTCAGATTTATTCTTTAACAGAAATACCCAGGACACACGAGAGAAATCATCCACAATAACTATATAAAACCTGTGTCCTTGATGATTAGGCACACGACTCGGACTCCATATATCGACATTAAACAACTCAAACTTGGAGGTACTACTCCGACACTGACGACCGGGAAAGGTAGACCGATGATGCTTTCCCAACTGACAAGCCTCACATTGAATAGACGTGTGAGGCGAAACCTGAGGTAACACATGACATTGTTTTTGAAGCGGTAGATGTCCAGAGCGCAGGTGCCATAGTAATGGAGAGATGGGTCCAGCAGGTAGGGACGAGGTTCCGACAAAAGGAGTCCGACTGAGGCGATAGAGGCCGCCTTGCTCATAGCCATGCCCAATCACGTTGCCCGTAAGGATGTCCTGAAAAATCAGAGAAGATGGATCAAAAATTGCCCGACACTGTAAATCCTTTGTAATTTGACTAATGGACAACAAATTCATCGAAAAATCAGGTGCATGTAACAGATTCTTGAGATGCATAGATGGCATCAGTCTAATATCCCCCTGACCTGTAATTGGGGAATGTGAGCCATTAGCAATAACCATTGTATGACCTGGAGAGATATGTCTGTACTCTGTAAGTAGACTTTGATCATCACATAGATGATGTGTGGCGCCAGAGTCCATAATCCATGCTAAAGTATCTGATCCACTACTAGTAAATGCATATGTGCTACCTGATGCACTGGTGGATGCAGAGGCGGATGCGGCTACATCAGAGTGGCTCTCAGGAGTAGGTGTTGAAGCTACTGGGGCAGATGGAGGAATGATGCCCCTTAGACAGGCAACAAGATCATCAAAGCGTCGATCCAAAGAAGCAGATGGGGGCTCGATCTGTTCAGCGACTCGTGCAGATGCATGAAATCCATGCTTAGAGTAGCATGTGTCTTCGGTATGTCCTGTGCGATGGCAAAAGGTACACGTTGACCTAATACGACCTCCTCTGCCGCGAGGTGCACTGCCGCGAGCCTGATGATGGTGACCTCCACGACCCCGATTTGCTGCCATAGCTGAGGCAGTCTGATTCGTAGTCGAAGAAGGAACGGCGATATGACTCAATCTGTGAAAAGCTTTCTCCATAGGATGAATAGTGGAATCTGCCAAGATCTGGGAACGTGCTGCCTTATACTCAGGATCAAGGGCAGCGAGAAAACCCCTGCCATAGTAGCATTCCGGTAGATTTTCTGTTGCTCTGGAGTGGTTGTCAAGGGCATGAAGCCAAGCTTGCTAAAGTCGGCCGACTAGTCGAGTCGGGGGGTAGCCGACTCGACTAGTCGGCCGACTTTTACAACAACCTTTTTTATTTTTTTATTTTTCACTTTTTTTAAAGCAAACATATTCTAATATGCTTAATGTTATATTTAAAGTCAATTACTTCTTTTGTTTCATCATGATGTCATATAAAATGTACAAATATATGTATATACATATGAATATATGTATAAAAAACTTATTTATATATTTAAAATAATTAAAAAATTCAAAACCGACTAATGACCGACTAATTCCGACTAGTCGCCCGACTGCCGACTAATCCTTAGTAGGTGACCCCGCCGACCGAGTACCGACTACCGCTTTCTGCAACCTTGCATGAAGCTATAAAGCTTCTCAAACATTCCTCGTAGAGATGTGTACAGTGAGTGCAAAGGTCTTCCATTCTGCTTAATAGTAAATATGTCATGTTGGAGTTGCAGTATCTTCTTCGCATTCTTTGCCTGAGAATATGTAGCAGCCAAAATATCCCACATTGCTTTGGCAGTGGGCTGATGAAGAATATCATTTGCAATTTCAACTGCCAGAGTTCCAGATAGCCATACTTTGGCATATGCATCATCTGCCTCCCATAAGGCATTGACCCCAGTCTTCTCAGTAGGATCTTCTTCAGTAAGAATATGTTAGAACCATCCATCTTCACGATCGGCGCTGGACCTCTGAAGGCGCCTATAGATGGAATGTTTGCCTTGCTTTCTGACATATTGATATTGGAGGACTGGGGTGGTAGACTGAAGATATGATCTTCTACACGGACATGAACGGGATTGGTTGGATGTGTAGACTCAAACAACCAACCCCATTAATTGGAGGTGCGCGCTAACCAAGTTCTGAGCACACGCACGTGCTAAACCTAGTGTTGCACATGCACTAGGGTTGAAGACTTTACACGCACAGTGGTGCGTAGGAAGATTTCATGCAGGGCAGGAGATGCGCACTGGATGCACACTGGATGGCAAGGTCACGCAGCACCCGCGCATGAGGAGGACGCTTACAGCGATCACATGATCACGCGCTTACATGCACCGCTTGTGTGTGGCACGTACAGTGATCACGCGCTTACGTGCAACGCATATCGTGCGAGGCCGCTCAATAGCGCAAGTGCACGATCACGCGCTAGGCGAAGAAGAAGATCGCGGGTTAGGTGTACCACGCGAGATCGCTCTCAGCATGCGAGGCGAAGAAGATCGTGAGCGATCGGCGCACGCTCACGCGTACGGCGTGCGAGGTGAGGAAGACCTAGATCGGAGATGCTAGGTCGAAGGCGCAGGAGAGGCTCAAAGGTGGGGGAGGGGGCTAGGGTTGGGGTTTTGGTTCAAGAACTCTAATCTAGGACCGTCGCTCTGATACCATGTTGGGAAAATAAGAAAGCTTGTTTATTCCATCAGCCCTAGGCTCTCTTATATAGGAGAGTAGCCTATGGGTAAACTACATAAAGAGTCCAACGGAAAAGTAAATAACAAATAGAGATACATAAGTGAATAATATATATCTACAACAACGGTTTGACATATGCTCGTCATCGTGTTCTCCAGTCAAAATCAGACCGTTCAACAACTCTAGGCGACGTCGTAGAGGATAAGGACCCTTGAGGGCCTAACGACGGCTAAGATGTGTCGTAGAGGGCGCAGTTGACCAAAGAAGGGCTGGGTAATGCCGTGTAAGGACCTAGAATGGCCCTACGACGACGTTAGGTGGCTCCTTAGACGCCAATGACGGTGTGGTCAACCTTAGGGCGGTTGGGTGATGGTGCTTGGGCCCCTAGAGGGGTTGGGTGATGTTGTGTCATGCCCTAGCAGGAGGTTGCGCAATAGCCAAAGGACTTGTGGCGGCGGCCTCGTACGGCTTGGGGAAGGTCCCCGTTAACGCTTGAGAAGATGTGGTGGCAAGTGGGGTTAGGGCATGAGATACGAGAAATCCGGTCTAGGACAATCGCTCTGATAGCATGTAGGGAGAAAAGAATCAATTGTTTATTCATGATGCCCTAGGGTTCTCTTATATAGGAGAGTAACCTGCTGGGCAAAATACATAAAGAAGACAGAAAAAATAGATAATACATAAAAGACAAAAGATAACTAATATCTTAACAGTTTCCAATCTAAAGATTCCAAAGCCACCCACCTCCTCGAGCAGTGTGACAGTATCCTAGTCTACTTGCAGTATCATGTCTAGTTTTGCCCTTGAAGAGTTTTTGCTTAAGCAGCTTCGGACGACGGTTCACTGGCGCCTTTATATTTGATGCATATTGAAAACTCCGACGGTAGAAAATTTTGATGGAGAGAAATTTGGAGGGAGGAAGAAGAGAGCCGATTATGCGAGGGGTTTTGGAAGAGAATAGCGGAGATTGCGTGGAGGGAGATAGAGGAAGGGTGAAGGAGGTAGTTGGAGAAGCTCCAATTTCAAAAAAAACCCTCAACTTGAACCGATGAAAACAATGGATTGTCATCCCCTATAGGTGGGATTAGAAAAATAGGAAAGGAAATAAAATAAAATCCTAATAAGCCTGAGTTGGACTCGAAATATCTCTAATCGAATAACTAATTAATTGGAGATCACATATGATATAGTTATTTTAAAAAAGAGAGAAATTGTCAGGGAGTTAGTTGAGCACAAATGAATTAACCATAACCCTGATAAAATTATTGACGCTAATTAAATGGATGGAAAACCCTAATTCGATAAAGCTTTATTGGACAAAATTATCAAGAGCAAATCAATGGACATACCTAACACCAAACTGCAAGCCATTTGGCATGCTTCAGGAAGGTCAAAAGGAATCAAAGTTTATTTACTTCTGTTTAGTTGACAGAGTTCGTTAAAAATATCAACAACCACAACCATGCGCATTGACTCATCACTTTCCCCTTTAATAACGAAAATAGTGTTGTCAACATATTACAACCGAACAATGGAAATATCACTAAGAGGATAGCCCGTTGTGAGATCGTGTTACGTCACATTGCCCACCATACAAGCTAGAACATCAACTGCCAAAATAAAGAGCATAGGGGCCAAAAGAAAAACCTGCCTAACCCCACATTCAGGCTGGAAAAACCTCCTTCAGGGCATCCCTTCAAAATCTTCGAATATGGCGTCGAGATAGCGCATCTCCTCATCCATATAATCCAAAGATCTACAAAACCATGTCTCACCAGAGCCAATAATAGAAAACACCAGCCCACTGTACGTTGCCTCATAAGTCTTGGAGAAGTCTACTTTACTTTCCACAGAAGGCCACTGGTACGTTGCCTCTTCCAATCTGTTATGATCTCTATAATCATGGCCAAACGGTCCCCAATATGCCTCCCCGGAATGAAAACAGACTGGACCAGGGAGATGATGTCATTTAGAACCTTGTTAAGTCTATTTGGCAGGACCTTAGCAACAATCAGATAGATGGCATTAGAAAAGGGCAATAGGACGGAAGTCCACACATTTGGACACCTCCTTGCAGAGAAGAAACAAGAGTGCGCCTATTGATCATGTCAAAATCCTATGTTGGCAGCCTTGAATTCCTCTGTACCCTCCACGTTCTTCCTTACTACATCCCATAACTTGTGGTAGAAAAAGATTGGGAAACTATTTGATCCTAATGCATCGTCTGCATTTCTGACACCAAACCACGTCTTTTATTTACTTGGGGGACAAGATTCTCGTTAGATTACTAACTTGGTGCCCCTAATTAGAAAAGGCACCCAAACCTGTCTATCTTCAAGATCTGTTTTGCTCTCTACCAGAGAGAGTGCGGAAGTGAGCTGCAAGTTCACTGCCTATATCCTGATCACCTTCTGCATGCCTACCATTCACCGCCAAAGCATGTATAAGATTGTGATGCCGTCTTTCGCTTGCCACTATGTGGAAAAATTTTGTGTTTGTATCACCCTTCTTAATCCATTTTTGCCTGGGGTGTTGTTTCCACTCAGTCACCTGCTTGCTGTCCTCGTCCAAGATGACCTTTTGGTAACTAGCCCTCTCCTAAAGCTCCACCACATACATATCTCGAACATCTTCAACTCTGTCCAATATGGATATTTCAGCCTCCGCAACCGAGCATAATTGACCACTTCTCTGTTCACAGATCTTCCTCTGGTAAGAGAAAAAGCAGGTACAAGTGGAGACTAACGTCTGAACTAGCCACTCCGCAGTCGAGCCAGTGCACTACACCGACGATTAGTGATAGAACATCATCTCCCCTGAGCAGTCTTCGAGCAACCACAATCTCTCAAATTTGAAGAAGGATCGAGGTATCAATCTTGTACTAGAGTCCCATATCAACAGCATATGGTCAGATGTAGACCAAGGTTTGGAGGATGTCAATGATAAGGGAAAGGCCCCAAATAACTCGGCGAACGCCGAGAAGCGGTTTATCCTTTAGCTGGACCCATATTTTAGCCACGTTTAACGTGTATTAGGCTCATCATTCCCTTTGCGGTGCGTTACACCATTACACACTATTAACTTGATGAACCTCCTCTAATGCCAAGGACTTGCCATCAGTCTTGGATTCATCGCCACCAGGCCCACCACTGTTTCTTTTGGCAGTACATGCAATATCAAAAGTTCTCAGCATTAGTTGATGAGAATCTCCTCCTTCCTCACCTTCTTTTGCAACAGCAACTACCTCTTGAAAACCCTTTAGCAATCATGCTCTCCTGAACTGGTAGTTAGAACTAGCCCACTCCCTGTCATCTGAAGAGTGATGATCAGAATCGAGTGATATGAAAAAAAGTCCCCATCTTAGATTAACCACTTACAAGTGTTACACCGCAGCTAAGGCCAGTAAAGCCGTGGACCTTACCATGCAATTCATAACAAAATATTCATTAACCCCATCGCAATGCCTCTTCTGCTTCAACCTTTTTTTATTCCAAAGCTTACGTGCCTTCTCCTTTGGGTTGTTATCATAGATCATATTGAAAGAAAAAATGTCACCTTTCTTGTCAATCACACTTTTAGAATACTACTCACCCAGCTTCTTCATGAATATATTCATTTTCTTGACTCAACTGCCCTATGAGTCTTCCCTCCACGTTTTCCATTAAGCAACCAGAAGTGTACCTCCCTCCCAAGTGTCTTAGCAGTGCCTCAAATCTTGCCGAAATTCGCTCGAGACCAGTTTCAACAAGTGACCGAAGTTGGCCCGAAAAAATTGGCATTTGAAGCCTTGAGAGCTACCTATAGAGGGGCTGACCAGCACAATGGCCGAAATTTCAGCGAAATTTCAGTCGAATTTCGGGAAGATCCGCTTTTTCTTTTCTTCAAGGCTGCTGTTTTATGGTTGTAGAACACACGGACATCGGCCATAAGCCAACCTCCTAAGTCTATGTTTGGTAACCATCTTCACTGATTCCCCAATAACTAGACATGATCATAGATGCCAAATATATCACTGTTGGTTGCTACACCTTTTGTTGTGTCCTCGCCGCCAATCTCGGCATTCACCACCACAATCAACTTGCAGTGGTGAGCTTGACAAAGGTCCTTCAAATGAGCACGAACAGAGGTTGCATTTCACACCAGGCACATTGCCCCAGGATGCATCTATACCTATTCTACTTACATGGGCATAGTCAAGATGACATCAACCCTAGCATGCAGTATGCACCTTGACATTGGACACTTCATCATTGTCCAGACCCTTACAAGAGAACCCTTTTCAACTTGCCAAAAGCTGCAATTCGTCAACAACATCCCAAGGTTCAGAGATTTAACTGTGTTTTGAATCAGACCAACTCTGCCTACTGAACCGACTAAGTCAGTCTACTGGTACATCAACAGTTTTTCGTTTTAATAATCTGGTACATGTTTAAATTATTAAGAATCTAAGAACTGGAGGTAGAATTTAAAGATGTTGAAAGGGAATGAATGAGATGATTTTTAGAAGAAACCCCTAGAGCTCTCTTATATAGGAGAAAAGCTCTATGGGTAAATTACATAAGACAGGACAGATAATTACTAAATAGCGGAAAATTACTCTAACACTCCCCCTCAAGCTGGAGCATATATATCCAACATGCTCAGCTTGGAACAACAAAGATGAAATGGACCCCTAGCAAGGGCCTTGGTGAACATGTCCGCAACCTGCTCTCCTGATGATACATGAGAAGTTGAAATAAGTCCTTTTTGAATTAAATCCCGTGTATAATGGCAATCCACTTCAATGTGCTTTGTCCTCTCATGGAAGGTTGGATTATTGGCTATGAACAAGGCTGCTTGATTATCACATTTCAAATGCATGGGAAGAGGAACATCAATAGTTAAATCAGTCAGAACGGATTTAACCCACATCATCTCAGCACTACCTTGGGTCATTGCCCTATATTCTGACTCTGCACTGGATCGAGTCACTACAGTTTGCTTCTTACTCTTCCAGGCTACTGGTGAGCTGCCAACAAATACAACAAATCTGAAGTTGACTTTCTATCATTAGGACACCCAGCATAGTCTGCATCAGCACAACCTGTGACGGATATAGAGGTATCTCTTCTAAACAGAAGACCAGTACCTGGAGATGACTTCAGGTATCTCAAGATCATATAAACAGCATTCATGTGAGCCTGCCTGAGTTGCTCCATGAATTGGCTTACCCTACTAACCGCAAAAGCTATATCCGGTCGGGTAATAGTAACATACAAGAGCTTTCCCACTAGCTCTCTATATCGTCTCTTGTCTACCTCCTCAGAGTCATCATCATAAAGTTTGACATTAGAATCCATAGGAGTAGCAACTGGTCTACACCCTGCCATACATGTCTCAGATAAGAGATCAGTAACATACTTCCTTTGTGTCATTACCATACCTTGCTTGTTTCGTGCAAACTCTAGCCCCAAAAAATAGCGAAGTGTACCCAAATCCTTCATAACAAACTGCTCGCTAAGAAACTCCTTGGCTGCTTGAATGCCCTGCTCAGTACTGCATGTAATGACAATATCATCAACATACACTAAGATGGTCACAGTACCTTGCTGGTCTCTCTTTACAAAGAGAATATGATCTGCTGTAGATCTGACAAAGCCCCTTTTTTCAATCAACTCTGAGAGCTTCTGAAACCAGGCCCGTGGACTCTGCTTCAGGCCATAGATGGCCTTATGAAGACGGCATACCATACCCGACTCCCCCTCAGCAGCAAACCCTGGTGGCTGCTGCATATACACTTCTTCCTGCAGGTCACCATACAAGAAAGTATTCTTGACATCCAACTGAAATAGGGGCCAGTCACGGACAACAGCCACATCAATGAGAATCCGTAGGGTAGAGTGTCGTGCTACTGGAGAAAACGTCTCCTGATAGTCCTCCCCATATGTTTGGGTGAACCCACGAGCAACCATCCTGGCTTTGTATCTATCAACCGTACCATCAGGCCGATGTTTAACTGTAAAAACTCATTTGCTGCCCACTACCGACGCACCTGGTGGAAGTTGCACAACACTCCACGTACCACTTGACTGTAATGCCGCCATCTCCTCCTCCATGGCTAAACGCCACGGACCGCTCTGTAGGGCCTCTTGATATGATCGTAGAATCTCCACAGCCGATAACCCTACAACAAACTGACGAAAGTCTGGAGATAAACGCTCCAAAGAAGCCTGAGAGGCAAAATCCGTCCCATATTTGGGATTCAAAGTCCGAGCACGCTTCTGCCTTTTGTGTGCAATAGGGATGTCTAGATCATCAACTGGACGAGTAGAATCATCTGTAACCTGTACATCCATCTGTACATGCAAATCACCTGTGCCATTAGTAGTTCTCAAATGTTCAGTACATACCTCGGGCGTGCTGGATGATGGAGGAGGCGCATGAGTAGAGGGTCGACGCTGGTAGACCCGAGGATAAAAAATTGTTGCTGGTGGTGGTGGCGGTGGTGGTGGTATAGGTGGTGGTGGTGGAGTAGGCAAAGTAGAACATGGAACAGATGGAGGAGGAGGTACATAGATATCATCTCCGTCCTCCGAGTGAGTGAGTCTGTCACCTGTAGGAGAAAAATACATAATGGACTCAAAGAAGGTGACATCAGCACTAACATAGTACCGTTGTTTAACTGGATCAAAACACCGATACCCTTTTTGGGTTTTGGAATAACCCACAAACACGCATTTGACAGCTCTAGGAGAAAGCTTGTCAAGACCAAGAGAGAAGCAATGAATAAATGCAACAGACCCAAAGACACGTGGTGTTAGGGAGAAAAGATCCTTCTCGGGAAACGCAGTCAAGAACGGGATCTTCTCTCCTAACACTGACGAAGGCATACGGTTGACCAGATAACAAGCAGTTAGAACCACATCCCCCCAATAGGAGTGAGGGGCACGGCTCTGAATCAATAGAGTCCTGGTGATGTCCAACAAATGACGATGTTTCCTCTCAGCCACCCCATTCTGCTGGGAGGTGTAAGCACATGACGTTTGATGCACAATCCCATGAGACATAAGAAATTTTGAAATGTGAGAGCATTGTCAGACCGTATGAACTTCACTCTAGCAGAAAATATATTTTTTATTTCAATAATGAAAGACCGGATAACATGTACAGCATCAGACTTATTTTTAAGTAGAAAAACCCAAGATAACCGAGAAAATTCATCCACTGCAATAAGATAAAACCTGTGTCCTTGAAGGTCAGGAACACGATTGGGACCCCAAATATCAAAATGTAGCAACTCAAACAGACCATGACGACTCGGACCTTTACGACTCTGAAACGACGACCTGTGATGTTTGCCAAGTTGGCATGCCTCACACTGAAACATAGTCCTTGAAGAAATCTGTGGAAGAATATGGACCATCTTTTGCAACGGAAGATGACCAAATCGGAGATGCCATGTGTAAGGTGAGACAGATCCAGCCTTTATAGACGAGACACCAGTATAAGGAGACTGCACCAGTTTATAAAGACTCCCTTGCTCACGGCCTGTTCCAATCACTCTGCCCATTAATATGTCCTGAAACACAAGAGTAGAGGGGTCAAATATGGCACGACAATGTAAATCTTTAGTGATTTGACTATTGGACAGTAGATTCATGGAAAAATCAGGAGCATAAAGAACATTCTGAAGCCGTATCCCAGGAGTCAATTGCACCTCCCCCTGACCAGTAATGGGAGAGTGTGTCCCATCAGTTATCACCACGGAGCGTCCTGTCTGAGTTGCAGTAAAATCATCCAACTGCTTTTTGTCCCCACATAAATGGTTAGATGCTCCCGAGTCCATAATCCATTCTGATAAATCTGCACTGTAGCTACTAGTAAGTGCATACATTGTACCTGAAGAAGATGCTGAGCCGGCTATCTCTGAGGATCCTGAAGTACTAGCTGGTCCCTGGCCAGGCATGATCTCCCGAAGCCTCGCCACTAACTCCTCAAACCTCTGATCCGGGATAAGGGGAGAACTCCCTTCCTGCTGAGCCTGCTCCGCCACACGTGCCGTAGTAGTAGGAAACCCATGCTTGGAATAGCATGTTTCCTCAGTGTGTCCAGTCCTGCGACAGTAGGTGTACGGCTGTCTAGGAGGTTTGTTACCTCCTCTACCTCTAAAATAGGAATAGCCTCCTCTGTCGCGAGAAGATGCCATGGCTGAAGGTGTCGGAACTCCACCATGAGATATGGAGAGTCTACTCAACCTGCGATAGGCCTCTTCCATAGGTGGTATGGTGGCATCTGTAAGAATCTGTGCTCGGGCGGCATCATACTCCGGAATAAGGGCTGCTAGAAACACTCCAGTCATCATCGAGTCCCCGTATGCTTTGAGCTGCTCCGGTGTTGCTGTCAATGGAATGTACCCGTGTAGCTTCTCAAACATACCCTCAGAGATGTGTACAGGGTATGAAGAGGACGCCCATTCTGCTTCGAGGTAAAGATGTCATGCTGGAGTTGTAAGATCTTGGACTCGTTCTTCGTCGGAGAATATGTGGCTGCCAGGATATCCCACATAGCCTTCGCAGTGGGTTGACTGAGAATGTCGTTGGCTATTTCCATGGACACAGTACCGGATAGCCAAACACGCGCATAAGCATCGTCAGCCTCCCATGAGGCGTTAACCCCAGTCTTGTCAACAGGTTCCTCTTGTGTGAGGATATGCTTCTTGCCATTGCACTGCATAAGACTCATGAACTGCATGGCCCACAGTTCATAGTTTGTACCATCCATCTTCACAACGGGTGCTGGACCTTTGAAGGCACACAGAGATGGAAAATTTACCTTGTTGTCTGACATGACGACAACAATAACCTGTAACTGGGGTTACACAATCAGAAGACAATGTCTACTTGTACATAGACTCAAAGCGGTCACGCGTACAGAACATGTGCATTCAAGGAAGCACTGCTAGGGCATATAGTGCACACGCACATGACTTGCGTGCACAGGAAGGCGCGCTACAGGGGTCGACAACATGCTGACTTGCATGCACAGGAAAGGCGCGCTACAGGACTCCAGACGAGAGGCTAGATGGGGTCGCCAGGCGAGAGGGCTCCAGGCGAGAGCAGACGACTTGGGCGACTGCAGGCTTCGCGTCGCGCGTTGATCACGCAAGGTGGCTCACAGGGCTAGCGGCCAGGAGCGATCGGCGATGAGGGCTAGCGCACAGGGCTAGCGCGATGGCGATGAGGGTGCGCAGGAACGATGAGGGCGATGGGGGCACGATGGCGATGAGGACCGACCTTGCACATGAACGATCGACGATGGTCGGTCGGAGGGTGGCGCCGATCTCGAGATAGAAAGAGAGAGAGAGAAGGGCGGCGGGTGGGGTGGGGTAGGGTTAGGGTTCAAGAACTCCGGCCTAGGACCGTCGCTCTGATACCATGTTGAAAGGGAATGAATGAGATGATTTTTAGAAGAAACCCTAGAACTCTCTTATATAGGAGAAAAGCTCTATGGGTAAATTACATAAGACAGGACAGATAATTACTAAATAGCGGAAAATTACTCTAACAAAAGATATTCATTACCTGAGCTATATTAGTTGAATCATGGTTGAACAATACATCTTTGCTTTTGTTGCACTTGATTGCTTATGTTTTTTCTTTATTTGTTAGTACCAATGCTAAAGAGCATTGCGTCGCTTCATTCGCACTCTGTTTTTTACTTTATTTTTATTCTAATAAATTTTACAGTGCATCATTTGACTCCACAATCAAATTGTGGGATGTGGAAATAGGAAGGCGTCTGCACAGCTTGAATGGCCACAGGTATATGCTGATACCGTTATACTTTGGATGCATTGCATTCCAATACCTTTTTCTTATGGGGACAAATTGATTTGCCATTATCAATTATCAGGCAACCTGTATATTCTGTGGCGTTCAGCCCTAATGGGGATTACCTGGCTAGTGGGTCCCTGGACAACTGCTTGCATATATGGTCTGTGAAAGAGGGAAAGATTGTGAAGACATATACCGGTGCTGGCGGCATATTTGAAGTTTCTTGGAACAGGGAAGGTGATAAGATAGCGGCATGTTTCTCTAACAGCACCGTCTGCGTCGTTGATTTTAGGATGTAGATTGTATGACAGAAGTTGTAGCCATAGTGCCCCGGCAATTATCAGTGGGGTTTGTGAAGTGGAGGGGTTGATGTTGTACTTGGTCATGTGTTGTTAGTCTGTCTCTATGTAATGTGGGTGTTGTATGCGTATGTACTTACTGACAGTCTCAATGCAGTGAAACATAATCCTTCCCTATCATTTAAATCATTTTGCTGATTATGAGACTAAAATGTGTCTATCTATATTGAGTAGGTGTTAAAAGAAACATGGGCTTTTATTACTTTAACTATATATGTTGTTCATTGGCACATTCTGATCCATCATTATCTGCTCATGGGTCGACCTGACCCGTTCCAATTAGTACTTCTATCTAATGAGTACGTTGTTCATTTGAATGCACAAGAGGCATCGGCTAGCCGTGGAATCTCTTCCAAGAAAATTGGTCCCATAAATTGTCAGCGATCATATAACATTGTATTCTTTTACCCATGGTAATCAATTTCTTTTACCCATGGTAATCAATCATCACGTTCTTGTTTTGTCCCCTTAATTTTAATAAATGTTGAAGATGGGATGGAGATACACATCAAAAATAAAAATGTTCATGAATTAGAATGCGTGGTTCAATAGGTGAATGCTAGAATTTACGTAACACCATCTCGAAGCTACTAAGTAATATGGATAGGATTTGTTGGTGGTAGTTGAGTAAAAATGAGGTTATAAATATCCAGAGATCCCTTTCTCTAAAGGGGCATTCAGTTCAGGAATAAATACGAAATAATCATGGAGAATAATAGTCTATTCTTTGTTTGTAATGAGAATAAGGCAGAATAAGGATAGATAATGTGGAATAAAGATAAAATAAGGGTGGAATAAGATGAAATAATGAGATGTGGATGGGAATAATTATACTCTTGGAAACCGCATCAGGCAGATAATTGACCTCTTATTTCAGTACTTATTCTCCAAACGAACATGCTCTTGAATTAAGTTCTAATTGTGACACCTATCGTTGAAGGGGGTTTTTTGCAGTCATGCCTCATCTGATTACGAATCCATGTAGTGCAACGAGTATGAAATAACACCTTATTTATTCGATCAACGTTATATTAAATAGTACGAGTCTATATCCATGAATCCACTAAAATCACAAAATCAAAGGCGAAGCCCGATAAAATAAGTAGAAATCCAATTATAACATTTTGTCAGAGCATGTAATACTTTCTTAATATTAGAAGGAAAGCTAACTACTAAAAAGGTGGCAAATTGCTTGGTAATGTCATGAGACTATATAGGTCCTTGAGTAATGCAGAATGCTTTTCTTTTAATGTAATAGTGCGGCGATATCGCATGTTTGAAATACAACTCTCATATCGTTTTTTTCATATGTGGCATCCCTTATACATTCTTTATATTGGACTTTAAAAAATAAAAAATTGATGTCCCATTAAAAATGGATGTCGCATACCTAAATGCGACATCCATTATTTATTTATTTATTTAATGGATGTAACATTTAGGACATGCGACGATCATTTTTTTAGTTTGCAATAGTGCAGATATCACATTTTTAAATGTGATATGAGTATCACATTTTTAAATGTGATATGAGTATCACATTTCAAACATACGATATTGATATGCTACTCAAGTAAAAAATCATCATGCATTACTCAGGGACATATGTAGCCTCGAGACATTAGCAAGAAAAATCCCTCGAACAACCCATGTTATTAAACAAAAAATCTCTAGATGACTATTGATGTGATGTTGCCTGACCCATTCCGATAGTCCCATTTCATTTTGATAGGTAACAGAAACGGGTGGAAAATAACCTCATCAATAGAAAAACAAATTTGATCATTATAATAATATTTCATAAACTTCATTTATCGGTGTCTCGAAATTCATTTCATGTTTTTGTCATAAATCCTTCACGGAGTCATTTGTTCGATCATTAGATTTGGTGATTGATTTGACAGTCACGTAATTTTATTATCTAATTTATTACTTGAGTGTTCAATTGATTATTAACGATTTTTATAATAAAAATATTAATATTCACGGACATGCATGCTCAGGTGTCCAATTGATTATAGTATCCGTCAATTCATATTATGGCTGCTGCATCTATATCCATTTTAAAATAGATACATAGATTTTTTATCATTTTTCATTTTGTAAGCCATACAATTATTTCATAGGATGTAGATTGTAGCTATTCACATATACATTCAATTAATTACCAGAAAGATAGATACATAGCTATTCCCATACACATTCAATTATTTCATCTTATTCCACCCTTATTCATATCTTTACTCCACTTTACCTACTCTTATTCCACCTTATTCTCCTTATTCATATATTTCTAGCCGAACAGAGAATAGATCCTTATTCTTGTTTATTCACGAAACAAATGCCCCTTAGGGTTTTGAGGAGCATGAGGTTCATAATGTGATCTCAAAGCTGAAAATCAATGGATCACCAGGTATGGGATGTCGTGAAGGCTGTTGTTAAGAATTCTATTGTATTTTGGATGGGCAATTCTAATATGTTGAGTGTAAATATGGCCAAATAGACTTTTCAGTATCCAATCAACTATTGACTAAGTAAGCTAAATAAAATGTTTCTTTCAAATTTTCTTGGTTAAGTTCTTTCAATCAATACATAACGAATATGCGAGCATACGTTTCATGCTTGTTTGAGCAATAGCAATGAGATCCCCGGTAGCATGTTAAGAATAGATAGGATTTACATAGAAGATGTCATTCATTTGACGAGAAATAAAAAGGAATATCGAAAATTCGCATGGTTGAAGGGAAGCAGCTACTTTTAAAGTAGCAGAAAGAAAAGCAACGATAAGAGTTGGAGAGTCATAGTCGAAAATAGGATTCGTTACTTCTTTCTCTCATGCAAAATCGTATATGAGACTTTCATCTTGCACAACTCCCAAGTGATAAAAACCCTTATTGATCCCGAGGGACGGAGGAGGCCAGGTTAGCCGAAGGATGGTTATCGGAACCAGTGAAGTATGTATGACCTTGTTTTATCAAGGCTTTTAACTAGAGGAAATGCCTCGAGCCAATGCCCGAATACCAGGCATGACATCCATTTGTATGAATTTCGACCAATCGAAAATAATCGAAGGTCAACTGTTCTATTTTAATCTCTAATCTAATTCCTAAGTTTCTTAGAATTTTAAGAAAAAAATATGGATCATGGGATCTATTGAAACCATTACCTTAATATATTATATATATTAAGATATATTCTAAATCTAAATATAGAATAAAAAAGTGAAAATTAAAAATTGACTAAAATATATAACTAAAATATATAAAAATAATAAAAATATATACTAAAAAATATAATATTATATATATTACATATAAGAAAAATTAGATATATATATATAAGAAAAATTAGAAGAAAAATATATAAGAGAAATTATAAAAATACAACGAAGAAAATAAAATCAAAGAATTAGATTCGAATTCCAAAGAAGTTATTGATGGAGCCACTAACGGATGATCCGCAGAGCTCCATGGTAACTTCTTCCAATTTGGAAAAGGAGTAGTAGGCCTACCGATGCATCATGTTTAAACGTGACATTAAATGAATCGATAAAGTATTAATAAAATGAATCTAAAACGTTAGTTAAATGTGCGATATACGTATCACTTAACGCAAGCAAAATCTTATTTGATTTTTATTATGTGTGTGGGGGCAGAGCCTCTTTGGATAACAAATCCATTAGTAGTTTCTAGTGGAAAGTATATATCGTCATATAACTTTATTGAATAGTCCAGGAAAAAGGAGTTACCCCCATTTTT
This sequence comes from Ottelia alismoides, assembly GCA_037367405.1. Lineage (NCBI taxonomy): Eukaryota > Viridiplantae > Streptophyta > Magnoliopsida > Alismatales > Hydrocharitaceae > Ottelia > Ottelia alismoides. Next base: position 242,045 of record JAZKJV010000165.1, read on the forward strand.
TTTCTTGTATATGATATGTTACTAATTGAATTGAATCTTAATGTAGTGTGATTATAGAGGAATGAACTAAATAATTCTCTCAATTTGAAATTGAAATTTTCTTCATTAAAATTAAATAGTCATTCTCAACAATCAATAGTTATGAGCTCTAGTTATTGATTAAATTAATCAATATGAAAATAAAAAGGCCCCGATTGTTTACCCGATTGCTTATATTATATAAAATTTAATAATCAGTAATTGATTTTGAATCCAAAGATTTATCTTTGTCTATTTTGATTTGCCTTGAATTCTTAATTGCTTGAATTGTGTAATCTCCAATTACTGACATAGGTAACCGACCCAAAGCTATTTGATTGTAATTCAATTCGTGACGATCATAAGTGGAAAGCTCATATTCTTCGGTCATTGATAAACAGTTTGTTGGGCAATACTCGATACATTTACCACAAAATATACATACTCCAAAATCAATACTATAATTAAGCAATTGTTTCTTTTTAATATATGTTTTCAATCTCCAATCAACAACGGGTAGATCTATAGGACATACACGAACGCATACTTCACACACAATACATTTTTAAAATTCAAAATGGATTCGACCACAGAAACATTCCGATGTAATTAATTTTTCATAAGAATATTGAATAGTTACAGGTAAACGATTTGTATGGGATAAAGTAATCATGAAACCTTGACCGATATACCTTGCAGCTCGTACTGTTTGTTGACCATAATTCATGAATCCAGTTACCATAGGGAACATATTGTAAATATCTATGAAATAAATAAGTTGATGTTTCTTTCTCTTGTTTAAGATAGGTTATTATAAATTTATAATGTTATTATTGTATTCTCTTATTTATTATTTATAGTGAAACAAGTTGGGAAGAGGTTGTCAATAATAGATTACCCAAAGAAATAGGTAAAAGAAATTTCCATCCAAGATTTAATAGTTGGTCCATTCTCATCCTCGATAAAGTCCATCTTGTTGTAATAGAAATAAACAGGAACAAATAAGAGAATACCGATTATCATTCCAAAGACCCCCCCCCCCCCCTCATTTTATCTATTCTAAAAATATCGGGAATAAATAAAATAGGTAAAATAGATAAATTCCATCCACCTAAGTAAAGAACTGTTACAAATAATGAAGAAACATATAAATTTAGGTAAGAAGCAACATAGAATAAACCATATTTGATACCTGAATTCGGTTTGATAACCTGCTACTAATTCTTCCCTGGCATTGAAGTCACCCATGTCGCTCGAACGGCCTTCAACAAAAGGCATATTAGGCTAGAAAGCCCGGAACCCACACAGGTGAGTAGGTAAAGAAGACCCATGGGTGCAAGACAACTCTCTCTAAGGAATGCAGCAAAATAGTCCAGTAACTCCGGACTTAGTTACTTATCATTTAGTTAATTAACCTATTAGATGACTAATATATTTCTCAGACGACATTTTGAATTTAATTTAAAGTTCATTTAATTGGACTTTTAAATTGACTAAATTATAAAAAGTTGATTTCAATCGACTAACAAAACCTGGCGGTAGATTAATTCGAATTGTCTTCTAGTGGCAAATATTTGAAACACTTAGGTAGCGTTCGGCTACCGGGTTACCGGTAGGTTTGGGCAGTTTACCCCCCTTAACCCACCCTCCCTCTCTCTCATGTGGGCCCCACTTTATTCTTTTTTTAAAAAAATTAAATAAATCAATTTTACATCATCAATCCTATCAACAAATAATATATTATACCATCATATCGTATAAAAATTATAAATTAGTCCACTTCTACTCTTTTTTTCAAAATTCAATACAATCACATCACAATAACTACTCACTTTTTCAAAAACCAATACAATCATATCACAACAAACCCACTTCTAACCCACCCCCAGTTTAGCCCTCTATCCAAACATCAAAACTCAAAAACATGTTACTCTCTACCAGTTTAATCCGCCTTAACCCGCGTACCAAACGCACCCTTAGGGCTTTTATGTTGCCATGGTACACCGGGGTACCTTAGCATACCCCTAGCTCCAATCATGCATTCGTGGGTTGGGATTGCTTGTATTGACCATACAATTTCTTTAGTATAATATTTTTTAACCATGTTCAAATAAATTTATTAATATAAGAAAACATCTTATAATCATTAAAAAGTTAATATAATACATAATCAATGTCACACCATATTGCAGTGATTATTCCAACCCTCCCAATCCTCCAAACATCTACTGTTCACATGAAGATACCAAACCCATCTCAACCCAATAACCAAACATGCCGTTATTGCAAGGGGCGCATCCCTTCTACTCTTGTGTATCTTAATGGTCCTAATTGACATTTAAGGATCTACAGTGCACTTACTCATCCACCATTAAAATTCATATTTTGAAATAATCAAATCTATTCAAGGATTCTCCATTTCTAGTTTTTCTTATCTCTTTGCTTCAAACATTTTTGCATTCCCTCTAAAGCTTGTAATATCCTTAAAGTTGTTTTATTTAGAACTTTTTTAAATAATTATTAAAAAAATTGAAATTAATTAAATAGGCATGAATGAAATTAATTTAAAAAAATATGTATCGATCGGCACATGAGGTGTCGATTTGGGAGTGACTCGTTGGAAAATTGCCAACGGTCCACTCTCCCAAATCTCTTATATATACCCCCCCCCTCCATTCTCCTCATTCTTCACACATTCATCCCCTCTTCATTCTTCATCTTCCTCCCTTACTCCTCTTCTCTCATTTCTCTCAATCCGTATTCTGAAGCACCCTTTCGTCTCTCAATCTGCTAATATTATTCAAGTAAGAATAAGATCTTTTTTGCAGATAATTTTTCGTGTTTTTTACAGGTTTTTATCAATGAAGGAGATATAATATTGCGGATATCGGATTATATTCATTTCTTTTCGGATAACATTTCTATTTGAAGACACGCGTCCTTCAGGTAAATTTACTTGTATTAATTTTTTCGTGACTGTAATCAATAATTAGATGTGCAAAACTGATACTTAATTTAAATATATTTTTAAATTAATTCTTTTTTATATTACAATTGAAATCATTTGTCTTATAAACTTTCTATGAAGTACCCTACAAAAGTTGAAAAAAAAAGAAATATAAATGTAATTTAAAAATTGTTTTACTGTCTATTACATTGCATCCATTTAGATTTTGAAGTACTCATAGTCATGTTATAGTTACTTCTCATTAAGATTTGGAATCGAGCGTCGGGAGGGTCTCTATATAGCGCTTGCAGGACTCATTGTGGTGAGCATCGATGAGTCCCCAAGACCGGACTTTTGGATTCCATCTCTGAGTTATTAGTATATCATTTAAATAATCGATTAGTAGAGATGACATCCGAGTGAAACATAAATGATTGTTATATTCAAATAAACTAATGAAATCATGTATTTTATTCGTAGAGATGGCTTCCAACACTGCTCATGTCCTATTATATTGGGTGGATCGATTCATGTCTATGATGACCATGTAGAATATATTGGGGGCAAGAAACGGATGGTTATATTACCATGCCAATTAACATACATTGATTCACTGGCTCAAGTATCTGAAGTCGCTGATCTCCCGCTCGACCAGTATATACTTACATTAACGTATAAGTGGTTGTACGAGGGATCAATATTCTTTGCAGTACTGATTCACGATGATGAATCCACATTAGCAATGTTGAGTTCCATCATCAGTGTGAGATTTATTCACCTTTTCGTAGAAGCAACTCCTTTTGTTACGGAAAATATGTCGTCATAATTGAGGTAAAATTAATCACATTTAAATTAAGAAATAATATTATATTTTCTTTATTTAAACTGATAAAGATGTAAATTAATCAGGACAATAAATGAGATCATGTTTGAGGATATCGAGGGTCCTCACAAGTAAATGTTGAAGATGAATTAGTGACAGAAATATCCGAAGAAGAAAATGAGGAGTCTAAAAACAAATCTCAAACATTAGAAGACAACATAGGTGGTAATAGTTGTCATGATTTTGGATATGGTTCACTAGTTCTAGCTTTAGGCAACGAGGAAAGGGGAAACTCATGTTGTGCTAATAATGATGATGTTGAAGAAAAACTGATGGAGGAGTTACCCCATGTGTTTGATCACGAAATTGCAGAAGCAGAAGATATAGCCTTTGTATAGAGACATTCGAATCCCACCGATGATTCCCGATTAAGTTATTGGTTAGGTAGGAGCTATAAGTCGAAGATGGATCTACAATACGACTTATAGAAATGGATTATGGAAAATCATGTGCAATATAAACCCAAGGCATCAAACAAGCAGATTTTGACTGTTGTTTGTATTTATGAAGATTGTGGATGGCGTTTGCATCAATCAGAGAGGAAATCTCGAGGAGATTGATACGTTTCAGGATATAGGGGAAGCATACATGCAGAAATCGTGTCCTTTCAATGAAACATTGTCAATGCACTTCTGTTTTTGTAGCACAGTACATACTATCTTCCTTTAAAGCAAAGGTTAGTATGACCCCGGGAGCAATAATGTATAAAATAAAAGACGAGTTGAAGAGTAAAATCAACTACATGACAACTTGGAATGCTAGGCGGCGTGCAATGGATAATATTTATGGGAATGAGGTTGAGTCATATCGTGATATTCGGAGATTCATTCGTACTTTAGAATGACATAACCCATGAACATATACGTGGTTCAAGACCCAGGAAGGTCAAAATGAGAGTACAATACATTTTCAGAGAGTGGTTGTAGCATTTGGACCGTGTCGTAGAGCATTCAGATTTTGTCGACCTGTTTTAAGTATTGACGGAACACATTTATATGGTAGATACGCCGGTCACATGTACGTGGCCACAGCAATAGATACAAATAATAATCTATTTCCGCTCGCATTTGCCATAGCTGAAAAGAACGAGAATACTTTGGCATGGAGATGGTTTTTGAATTCATTAAAACACATTATTGATCGTCGGGACATATGTTTTATCAGCGATAGATTTTCTGGTCTAAAGGATGTTGTGTGTGGTTTATTTCCACCAGAAGAGGGATTCACTCATCGTCATTGTCTCAGGCATATACATGCAAACATGCAGAGAGCTGGACATAAAAATCGTACAGTTATTTCCACCGGAAGAGGGATTCACTCATCGTCATTATTTCCACCGGAAGAGGAATTCACTCATCGTCATTATTTCCCCTGAAAGAGGGATTCTCATGTGTTATTGTATTCTTAGAAAAATCGTTTAATCAATTTTTATAGATACCTATTATATTTACGTGAATTGGAAGAATGCGCTCAACTTGCTTGGGGTGTTGCTGCTTTGGCGCATATGGATTCGGAGCTGGATAGGGCTGCAAAGATCGGCACGTCGAGGATATACGACTTCTTCTCAATTTTACAAGTATGTAGAGTACTCCATATTTCTCTTGTTCTCAATAGTATTTTCTTTATTTATGTCATTTAATATTTTAAAATACAGGTTTGGGCATGGGAGCATGTCCATATTGGAAGACCAATAGTGCGTGTTGGTGCACAGATCAACGGAGGTGCATTAGCATTGAAGTGGATAGGAGTGCGCAGTTTTAAGGAGAACATTCATACGGCAACACTAGCATTTTATCGTAATGAGTTGGATACACAACAACCTCATCAGGTAAAAAATAATGATACTTCTCTATTTTTTTAAATTCTTGTAAATGATTTTATATATATTTATATTATATTTATATTTAATAAATACAGATGATTTGGACACCGTACGTCGATGGGGAAATAGCACAACTACATCATATTTGCAGAAGTGGTCAAGCTGTTTGGATGAGTCGAGTGCAACTTATATGTTAAGACCTTGTAGTAATGCACCTACCTGATCGTGTGATGCGTCAATTTGGGATGCGGCAACATATTCCTGCTTCCGTTGAAAGGATAAATATTGTATCTCGACGTAACAAGACCCGAAGTACTGACATCCTAAACTGGTATACTATACATGGGCAATATGTAGATCGTTGAGTTGACAGGGAAGTCGCAGTTGTTCATGAGCACGCGGATTCCAATACCGATATTTACATGCAATGGTATTGGAATATAACAAGAAGATGGATCCAGACACAGATTCCTCCACCTACAGTAGCCTACCAACCACATGGACCAATAGAAAGACGTCTGATATTTTTAAAAAATCTACTTATTCTTCTCATGTTCTATTAAATTATTCTTATTATATTCGTAAACAGAATAGATGGATACGATTATACAAGGAAGGAACAGTATGGATGAACTTGGACGATCAACAGACTTACCTTCCAGCATGAGGACAACGGTCGAAAATACAATTAACTTGTTCGATAAGACAATCAACATGTTCTCGTTGATGCATCCATTCCAGCAATATAAGCAGCAGTACATGCCATCACAGGAGCATCCTACTTCGAGAGCATCAGGTTTTGTGATTTCCTTGTTATTAATGAAAACTATTTTGTTTCTCTTTTGAACGAGTGAATTCTTAAATATATATGGTGTAAATCGTACATGTATGAATTATCACTACAAAAAAAGGCGGGATTAGCGTGCACAGCTCGGCGTGCACCTGGCGTGCACATGTGCTCGCCCCTTAATGGGCGAGCGCACTAAGAGCACATGTGCTCGCCCATGAGGGTCGCTGGTTTGAATTTTGCGGAGAGGCGCAGTTACCAGTTTTGAAGAGCACATGTGCTCGCCCATGTGCTCGCTCAATTGTGCTCGCCCACTTGAATTTCCTTGCGCGCGATAATTTTAGCGGCTGGATATTTTGGGCGAGCACCTGACGACGGCCTGGCGAGCACTTAAGTGTGCTCGCCCAGGACCGTAAACAGAACCTGTGAGGCTCTTCTTCCTCATTTCTCACGCAACTCTCTCCCATTTCCTCCCCTCCGGCGACCCGCCAGCCCTCCGCCCCGACCCCGACGCCCGTCGTTTTCGTGTTTTGAGTAGATCTACATCTACCACTCAGTATAATCTTTAATCCTTTCTCTTTTTATTTGATTTCATTACCTATTTGTATTGTTTGGATAGATTAGGGTTTAAAATTTTTGTTGAATGTAGTGTAGCATTTTGATAGTTTATATGTGTTTTACATGTTAAGGATAATAGTAGATCACTATAGTATTGTCATTTCGAATTTGATTGTCTAAATAATATGTATAATTGTATGCCCTGTAGGTGTTCGATAAAATGCCTCAACAAACATTATGTTTAAATTTTGTAAATTTTAAATGACAAAATGCTTGTATGATTAGTTAAGATTAGTTATGCTCAAAAAAGATTAGTTACTCAACTTTTATAATGCCTCGGAATAATATAGATAAAATGCCTCAACAAACATTATGTTCAAAAAAGATTAGTTATGAAATTTGTGAATAACTTTAGTTACTCAACTTCAATAATGTAGATACTAGATATTATGAACATCATTAATAACAGTTTTAAAATTTCATATCGTTTTGATATGAGATATGATATACACCATTGTTTATTTTGTGATAATTTATTATCACATTAAATTTTAGTTAATGTGACCAATTATATCACATTAACTTATACATAGGTTTATAATAAGTCCAAAATATGATTTAGTAATTATTAGAAAATCGTACAAAATTCTTCACACACAGTGCGTCCTTCCACACCGGGTTGTGTGTGGCCCTGCACAACGGGTGGCGTGTGCAACACATTAGAGGATTTGATCACCTCTAACTGTGTTATATTTTTTTATTTTTTCACAGCACTATTGGACTCACTTTGGGATGTTTATCCCAGACCAATGGTCGTGGATTTTGATGTATGCAGGTTCGAATTTTTTTTGCAGGTGCCCATTAACTTTTAGTGACCCAAGCACTGTATTAGGCACTAAATAAGGATCACACTTATCCCTATCCCCATCGTTAATCAGCCAAATATACGTAAATACCCGGTTAATATAAATGAATAAATATTTTAAGATTATTTTATAGTCTCATTTGTAGCACTTACAAATGTACGGCGTAAAATGATCTTAAATTATTACATTTATATTAGCTTTCCTTAGTTCGGAGGTCCCGGACTAAGGGGGTCCGTAAGGATTCAAATTTACTAAAAGGTGATCCGTGTCACAATGTCTTTATTTCTTACGGAAATTCGGTTCATAACCCCTTCCTCTTCTGTATACCAAATCAGTCATATTTATTATTGAAATAATCAATAATATGATTATTTTGATAATTAATTACGATTGATTTATGGGGTATACGGGAGAGGTGCAGGGTTATGCTGCCGAATTTTCGTTAGAAATAAAGATACTTGTGACAACGATCATCTTTTAGTAAATTTGAATCCTTATGGACGGGCTAAAGTGATAACATAATTAATACACTTCTCTTCTCATCTTCAAACTCAAAAATGTGATACGTTTAGATATCCTCAATTTCTTAGATTTGACATTTTAGATTATTTAATTCAGGTTCATAAATATGACCAATAGAGAATGGATGTACAATCGTGTAGTAGATGGACGTATAGCAGATGCTTTTCAAAGAGGTGTTCAAGAATTCATACAATTTGCTTACGCACAAGGTTCCCGTATTGTGGATTCAGATGGAACTATCTTGTGTCCGTGTAAGAAATGTCGTCTAATGAAGAAGAGATCAAAAGATGAAACTCAGTTACATCTTTATAGAATGGGTTTCATGGAAGGATATCAGATTTGGTGGAGGCATGGTGAGAATTTCGAGAACAGAATGAATGATGTGGAAGAAGCTGACAATATTAATCCCTTTGCAGATATGGTTATGGATGTTGCGGGTCCAGAATTTAATGATACTTTGTTAGATGATGAGGAACCATATGGAGAGTCTGCAGAATTTTACGAGCTGTTGAAAAAAGCGGAAGAGCCATTGTGGTTGGGTTGCAAGACATATTCAAAACTTTATGCGGTCTCGGATCTTCTATCGATGAAGATGGAATATAATATGACCGATCGTAATTTTGATGCAATGCTGAGGATTATTAAGAAGATGTTACCAGAAGATGCAGAATTACCTGATAATTATTACAAAACAAAAAAGATGATGCGGAAGATGGGTTAGCAGAAATTAAAATAGACTCATGCATAAATCATCATATTCTGTATTACGGTGAACATCAACATTTACAATGGTGTCCTGAATGTAATGAGCCAAGATATCAGACAGCTAGTAAGAGTGGAAAAAAAATATCGAGAAAAATTCTACGTCTTAAATAATAAATATGTAATGCATCATTATTACAGTCATGGCAGGTTTTGGACGTGGCGGGTCGCATGGATCACATAGATCCAATCGTCCTTCTTCCTCAGACACACCTTCTTCCAGTAGGCAGCCCACCCCGGATGTTGCTCCTGATTCACAGTCCGACGAGGTTCGCCGGGTGATAGCGTACTACGAGTCTCTTGGTTATCCTCCGCCACCCTTTTACGTAGGAGGCTATGGAGAGCCATCTACCTCAGCAGCCCCTACAGGATTCCCAGTCCAGGTCCCCATACCAGCCCGGACATCGATGGGTTCTGACTCTCCTTCTTCTGGACGGCCGAGCACATCCGTGCCTTTACCCATTGTAGTTGGACAGACGTCGACGTCCCACCCTTTGTTGGAGGTTACGGCTGATGGGAGGTAAAAATTTTATAGATTTTATCTTTAAATATTTTCCAAATTTTTATAAATTGTATGGAAGTTAAATTTTTCTAGTAAATGTAGGGATTTTTTGAACAGCAACAGGGTGGCAAAGGAGATAACCAACATAATAAAGACACACTTGACTTCCATGCAATTTACGTGGTGTCGCATCCCTGCTGCAGAGCAGGAGAGACTTTTTGACATGTTTCTGGTAAGAAATGTTTCTTAGAAGTGATACAGAATTTTTTGATCAAGTTTTTTGTATCTTATAAATTGTTATTATTTTTCAGAGTAGGTTTCGCCTTGGCACTGGTCTGGGGAAGGAGGTTTATCGTAGAGCCTTCATTCGTTTGGCAGAAAAGAGAATGAGCGATACATTTTTCAAGGCAAGGAGAGACTCGCATGCGAAGACGGGATGCGAGGAGATGAATTTTGAGGAGATGAAGAGGTTCCCGACGTCATGGTGTACGGAGGATAGGTATTATACTTGTCAAATAATTTATATTACACTTTTTACAATAATCAATTATCATAACGTAATCCTTGCAGATGGGTCGATTTCTGTGATGCATTCGTTGCGAATGATGAGTTTGGAAGAAGATCTACGGCGGGAAAGACAAACCGCCAAAAACAAAGGATCAAGTCGACCAGTGGCTCTAAAAGCCACAATCAGATTAGAGCGGAGATGGTATTACGATTTAAAATTATTTTTTGGAGATCTACTTTAATATAATGCAATGTTTTAATAGATCTTAAAAAAAATTTCAGGCTGCTAGGTTGGAAAGGGAACCCTCTTTTCAGGAGTGGTGGTCGAGGTCCCACATGAGTGGGAGAGAAGGAGAGTCGCAATGGTCCACTCCTGAAGCAGGACAATTGTTGGTAAGTCTATCAATTTATTTACAATTAATTGATATATTATAACTTATTTATATATATTGTAAACTTTGTATTTCAGGATCGTTATCTGGCATTATCTGCAGATAAATGGGGTGTCGATCCAACTGGAGAGCAACCACCATTTGATAAAACGATCTGGAAGCAGGTATATATGGATAAATATTATCTTACTATATTCATTTCTAATATATACTTTTATATTAAAAATTGAAAAACTTATAAGGTGTTGGAGGAGAGGGACGTTGTGGCGAATAGGAAGCAGACGCTTGGTGGTCTTCCTCCATATTATGTGGAGGAACATCGTCACTCCTATTCTGCATACTCTCAGCCGTCGTACACGCAACCACATCCGTCCCAATCAACAGTTCCAATGGAGTCGCAGATGGCGATGATGGTGGAGCAGGTGACGAAGCTCCGAGAGGAGTTCACGGCGTACATGTAAGTATTCTTCTTATAGAATGAGCAATACAATTAAATTTCTATATCTACAAAATGCATGTAATAGATAAATATCTTCCATATATAATATAGGTCGCAAGGGCGTGCATCTCAACCTGAAGAGATTGAATCTGATAACGAAGAGGAGGAGGAGAACGACCCTGAAGAAGAGGCGCGCCTGTTTGCGAGGTTCAAAGAAAAGGAGAAAGAAAAAAAGAAATCAAAGCAGGGTTTAGTGTCCAAATTTTTTAGATCAAAGAAGAAGTAAATTTTTGGTGGTTTGTACCTGTATTTTCTTTTAAACTTTTAGAACATCTTTTAATTTATATGAACTTTGTTGGCGTTGACTTGTTTGTAATATTTAGATATTAAATTAGATTGTTTATCTCTGAATTCATGTATATTGCGTTCCTTTAAATTCTTAGTGCTAGTTATCTTACTCTACGAACTGCTATAATATATATATCCTTAGGAAGATACCTGCAGTGGTTTATTGGCAGGGTATACAGGTTCGACGGGGCGTCAAAACCCTGTCGAACCTGTATATTTTTTCCTGGAAATCACTTTGGGCGAGCACATGTGCTCGCCCGGTGCTCCGTGTGTAATTGCAAATTATAGAGAAGGCGATCACACCAGCGGGCACATATGTGCCAGCCACGGGGAGGGCGAGCACATAGCGTCCCATGGTGCTCGCCCACCAGCCGTGGCGACTCTCAGATCAGCGAGCACGCCCTTAACGAGCACATGTGCTCGCCCACTCGTCGGGCGTGCACATGGCGTGCACTAGGCATGCACATAACGAGTTCTTATGTGCATGCCAATCCCGCCTTTTTTTGTAGTGTATGTGGAATATGGTGGGGAGGCATCGCAACCGCCACCGATGTTTGGTACTTCAGGTTCTAGTTAATTCTTTATGTATAGTTAACATATATTAGTATATCGATTTTTCGACATATAATCAAAATTCCTCAAAAAATATAGCAGGACACAGTGAGCATGCATTTTTGTAAGGTCAAACAATGAAGGGGTCGATATTTGGAACCTCGGGAATGACGTCTGCGGGATATGACGGACAAGGGTACCTGCCAATTCAACAAGGACTCGCATCTTCAAGTTGTTAAACTTAATATTCTTCTCTTAGTAGTACTTGCATTTATGTGATATCTAATATAATTTATAACGTTCAGGTATGAGTTATATAGAATATAACACTTCAGGATATCAATATGATCAAGCCAGATTTGAAGCTTCAGGTTATAACAACTTATTTAATAAAATGACTAAATGCAATAACTTATGTGTATCTTCTGTAATATTTTCTAAAAGATGAATATCTCATTCTTGCAGGATATGGAGAAGCTTTCAGTCAGTCACAATTTGCAGGATCATCATTTGCTGGTCCTTCGAGTCATGGATATAGGGGACAGGAATTTTCGTTAATTCAACCAAGATTCGCATTTGCATGTTATTATAGTTAATTTATTATAGTGTATCATTCTCCTACTTAGATTTTAATTTATGTGACATATAATGTAATTAATATCTTTCAGGTATAAGTTATATAGAGTATGGCGTTGCAGGATCTCAAATCGGTGAAGCCGGATTTAGAGGTTCAGGTATAAATATCTTATTGAATAGAAGAACTCATTTCAATATGTTATGTTTACCTTCTGTGATACTTACAACAATATAAATGTCTCAATCTTATAGGATCATCGGTTGTTGGTCCTTCGAGTCAATTTGACTCTGGACCCTCTCAGCTCACACCGTCTATTCAATATAGTTCAGGAGATTTGCAATCACAAATATTTGATAGTGTTCAGCAAATGGAGACAACTGATTTTGATAGACAGTTGTTTGGTATACCCACGATAATACCACAACAACGTCCGGAGCAGCCTCGAAGATCCTCTCCCGGAGTAAGGATCACTGAGTTTCCTCCATTAGAGCCGCCTTGCCAGTCAACAAGTGTAAGGACTTCAAGAAACCATGAAACTCAAACAATCGAACCTCCACGGAAGTCGTCAGCTAAGCAGCATCCTCCAGGGCACATTCCAACATATTCGGAACAAAACACCAAGCAGAAGAAGAAGAAGAAGAATATGGCACATGAGGAGAGTCACAGAAAAATGAGAGATGGGGGAAAGGAAACGACAAAGGAGGAGGTGCAGGAGGTGGAGGAGAAGGTCTGAAAGGATTTCTGAAGATATGGAAACTATAAGTTATTGTAAATTTTTTTCTTATTATTTGTAAACACGAAATACTTGCAATTTTTTAAGTTAATTGAGCTCGCGTATGTCAATGGTAAAGAATGTTGAGGACAATCTCAATTTTTTTATATTTACTATAATATTCCTGAGATGTCAACTAAAAATATTCTTAGTATATATCAATAGTACAGAATAAAATTAGAAATAGAGGTATACATCATATTTTAGAATAACGTTATCGGAGAGAAGCAAGACGAGGAGGAGGTGCCGAAGGAACGGTAACCCATCTTTCCACCTTCAAAGATGAGAGCACGAAGCTCCTAGTGATAGATCGAAAAGCTTGCGATGAAGGAAACTATCGAAGCGTTAGGAAAGGTAAATCAGCTAGTGAAAGTGATAGAAAAATAAATACAGACGATGGCTACTTAATAATGTAGTAATTACTTTAAAGATTCTCATTCATATCTAAATTGTAACCATGCCTATTTAATTGATTTTGATTTTTTTCAATAATTATTGAAAAAAAGTCCTCAAAGGTCCTCATTCGTATCTAATAGGGAAAATAACAATATTTACCTTATTTATAGTATCGACTATGAAGTAAATGTGAAATAGAAGTATTTGTAATTTGCCCAAGTTCAAATCGGCACCTGAGGTGCCGATTTGGGCCCTTTGTCCAAGTCGGCACCTCAGGTCCCGATTTGGGGCCTTTGTCCAAGTCGGCACCTCAGGTCCCGATTTGGGCTGAGCACCCTCAAAATCGGCACCTCAGGTGTCGATCGATACACATTTTTTTAAATTAATTTCATTCATGTCTATTTAATTAATTTTAAATTTTTTAATAATTATTTTTAAAAAAGTCCTTTTATTTAGCTAAGAAAGGATTAGTTGTAACTCAATATATGAAGAAAAAATCTCTTGTAATTGTCAAAGAAATGGTCCAACTGAATAGAGGTTACAACTACTTGTAGAAACCATAGTGTAACAATTTTTTTTGAAAGAATAGAGGATTGAATTTTAGAATGAGATTTTAGATCATGATCTTTAGTCGGATGGCGTCCACGTTAAAATCATTGAGCATTTATAGGGTTTTCTTTTAAATTTGCTTCCAACTTATAACTTCGATCACATAATACTCTCCCCTTGTGGAGTACTGCATTGTGTGTATATCACCCAAATGACCAAGGTTCAAATCTTCCTTTGTGGGGGTTGCGTTAGGTAGCCTACAACTAGCGTAAAAAATAGTCGAATATATCAATATGGATTCGAGCAAAAATCCATGTAGCCGACCCTATTTATAGTGGGAGAAGTCTTCACCATTTTATATAATACCCCCCCCCCCCCGGCCCGTCCGCCATCAATTTCACATTTGGTATCAGAATATGCGCTAAGTATTTTTGTCATAACAACATTCTTGTATGTTACAGGCACTTCCAAGGAATGTTACTACTTCAAACTACACTTATTTTTATCCTATGAAGACTCCATTCCAATAACAACAACTACTCTTATGAGACCAATTAATTATACATATTTGTACAATTTACTAGTCTATTTTGGTGTACATCTCAAAGCCATTCATAATGACAACAAGTTCACATATTCTTGCTTGAAAGAAATGAAAAAGAATGCCAAATCAATGAATACACTCTATCATGCTCTTTCCACAAAAGTGTACAATCATGGTCAACGAGATCTAGAACTATCTAATTCACTTATGAAATAACTAAAAATAAAAAAACTCAAATATTACAATGATAATGAGAAAACAATAGTTCATGATGAAGGAAGATGAGAGCATTAAACACATGATTACTAGCTTCACAAAAATAGCGAATAATTTTAGCTCACTCTTTAACGAATGAGAGCATAAGATGGTGAACATAGAAGAAACAAAAGACGCAAAGAGATGGATAAAGATGATCGCCTTGAGAATTCCATCGCATATGAAGATAAATCAAAAGAAGTCAGTAAAAGAGCTCAAGAAGAAAGATTTTGCATTCAAGGTAGTTGAACATCACTGACATGCTACGCAACCATGGTGATGACAAGAATATGGCATTGCTCTCGTATTCAAGATGAAACGACTTCGTCTTCTCTATACAATAAGGACAACTTCTTAGACCGTATGTGTCATATGTCGGGAAATCACTAAAGTTCCATTGAAGTCCAACCTCAACTGAAATTTTCCCTTAATAATTGCATCGTATGTTTCATTTCCCATATATCTTTCAACTCCTCTACTGCGGCCACTGATAAATATCCAAATACTCCCCCTGGTGGCTCAGATCGGGAATTGGTAGAGATAAAAACATGTGATGTCGTTCATTACATACCCATGGGGGTGATTATACGATTTTGCATGCTAATATGAATAATCCTTTCCACATCCATGTGGATTAAACACATCGATTGACAACCCGATTACCACATATCTTTCCTCAACAGCAAATCTTGGTGACAATTCCATCAAAGCTCACAAACATTGTGAATCTGAAGGATGCTCAACAGTTCCATCAAATATATGATAAGCAAGTCATGTCATCTCCTCCGTAGTTTCCCTACAATTATAAAGTTTCTATAAACGAGGAGCCAAGGGAAAGTAGTTGTAACGTCCCTCGCTTAGGTCCCTAGTCTGTTATTGAGGAAAATTGGTCCTGACAACTTGTTGAGTTCGGATCCAAATAGATTCGTTGACAACGACCCAAAATACTTAAGCCCAAGTTGTCCAGTAGTAATCCCCACCACTTATAATCCACTCTCACACTTTGTGAGTTTTAGATGTGGGACTATGTTTGGGTGTATGGGTGTTACAACATCCTACCTCTTTGTAGGGATGGCTCCACCTCTTGGGTAGCCCTTACTACTATCAGAGGGAAATTGGCTCTGATATCATTTGTAATGTCACAGGCTTAGATCCCTGGTCTGTCATCGAGGAAAACTGGACCTGACAATTTATTGAATTCGGACCCAAATGGATCCGTTGACAACCACCCAAAATGCTTAAGCCCAAGTTGTCAAGTAGTAATCCCCACCATTTATAATCCACTCTCACACTTTGTGAGTTTTAGATGTGGGACTATTTTTGGGGGTATGGGTGTTACAACCTCTCCCACTTATATTCGCAACATCCTCGTTGCAACATGGCTCATCACTTATTCTCGGTGGCAGTGGCGGTTGCACGTTCTGGGTAGCCATTTCCTCCTAGCTCTTTGTAGGGGCGGCTCCACCTCTTGGGTAGCCCTTACCATTATCAGAGGGAAATTGGCTCCGATACCATTTGTAACGTCTTGGGCTTAGATCCCTCATCTGTTATCGAGGAAAATTGGCCCTGACAATTTATTGAGTTCGGACTCAAATGGATCCGTTGACAACCAAAAATGCTTAACCCAAGTTGTCAAGTAGTAATCCCCACCACTTATAGTCCACTCTTACACTCTGTGAGATTTAGATGTGAGACTATTTCTGGGGGTTCGGGTGTTACAGTAGCAAAGTATTTTTTAGGGATATTTGATTTCAAATCATCATTGTATCTCGTATCACCACACACTTGACAACTTATTGCATCCTTGTTCTCCTCATAGTATAGCATATGATGATTTAGGCAAGTATCAATATGCATCTCCAACACACCTTACTCATCATTGTCTTGATCTTGTAAAAACTGTATGGCATCTCATTATGTTCCGGTAGCATTCACTTTATTAATTTAATCATGACATAGAAACAATTGTATGTCATGTTGTACCGATTCTTCATCGATAACAGCTCAGCAATGGTAAATAACTGTGAAAAACAATAACAATCAAGCCATAATGTCTCCTCTACCTTACGTAATTGTTCCTCAAATTACCAACATTCTACCTAAAATGTCATCAACATCATATACCATATTAAAATCCGGTCCAGCAACATCTCTAACCATTTTAGCAAACATGTTCTCAGGACTTTCATAAGGCTCCGGTTTCTTCTCTCCATGTACATACCATATCGTATATCCATCGACAAATCCCTTTCTACATGAGTGCTCCACAACAACGTCTCACGAAGCTTTCTTCATAAGATCATACTTCTTGCATCGAGAAAATGTATTCCCATCTCGATTGACAATCCTTACTCATTGAGCATTAAGGAAGCCTTTCATACCATGTAGGAATATCTCTCTCACAGGTTTATCAGTATCTAATGATCTTACATCCAGGAGCAGCATGTAACGTTCATCTCCAAACCTACATCATCAAATGATCTTGAGCTTAAACATTGATAAATATATTTGCATCCATACATATATATTCAGATGCATTCCCACATATATAATCACACCGCACACTTACATTACCCCCATTAACAATTACATACGCATATACATGTATGCTTGTATACATACATTCCTGCTATCATTCATACCCATATACCTACTTCCATAGCCACTCACCTCTTGCATAGCAATCCACATACCTATACACCTACATGACCACATGCATACCCATATACTCAGACACTTACATGCTTGCCAAATACACCCCATACACATACATACATGCCTATATCCATGTATATTCCAACTTAAATACCCATCCACCTACATATCTCCATCACACTTACATATCCATATGCAACACACCCACATACATATTTACATGGCAAGGATATTCGAAACCACCAAATTGTTGGAGTAGGAAGAAAAGGCACGCTTGAAGATCATGTTGTGTCTAACAAACAAGATAATCCAAGAGGTCGTCAATGAGAAGATCGTCACAAGTTTGTAACCAAGACTAGAGAGTGTGACGATAAAGTCTTTGACTAATAATTTTGCTAATGCAACGTCATTTTCCCTTCATATGTAAGAAGGTACTCCTCTAAAAGAACCTTTAGATAAGGTTAACACATTGGTTCAAGATTTGAGAAGTATTGAGGATAAAATAGGGATGTAGATATTTCTTTGATTCTATTAATCTTGCTCGCCACTATCATTGAGGGATTGATTTAGTCTTTCATAGTTGATAGAGCAAAGATGACCATTGATTGGTCAAGTCTCTACACTCAAATTTTCATTGCATGACTTTTTTGCACCATGAGGATAAGCAAATTGTAGGGTTGTTGACAACCTATGAGAAAGTATATGATTTCATAAGATTTATACGAGAAAAAGAAAAATAAAAAATTAGAGATAATCAATTTGAAGGATCTACAACTATTGTAAGGAATGAAAAGATTGCATCACCACAATCACTACAGTGGCTTTGGGAGGTGACCATTCATATGATGATTACATACTCACTATCATGAATCAAATATATTCAAAAAATATGTCGTTTCTTGATTCGGATTTGTCCTAACACATCATTGGACATAAAGATAGGTTCTTTTGTCTATGTGGGACCTTTATCAAGGGGGAACCCAACTGTGAAGAATCATTAGCATCAGGTTTGTGAAAATCAATATGTGTGATGATATTGTGAGGATTGTTTTAGAAGTTCATCGTATTCCAGACGTTTGAAAGAATCTTATATTTCTTAGAGTTTTGAAATTAACTAATATAGTTATAATTCTATAAAAAGAATGTTGTAGGTAGTCAATTAAGAAACGGTTGTCATCCAAAGTATCAAGTAGATTCTGTATATTTTATATGGATCTATATTTTACATTTCTTCTAAGTTGTATCCCTAATCATGCAGCATAAATTTGAATTATGGCATATGCAGTTAGGGCATATGAGTCATAAGGGGTAAGCATCCTTCGTAACAAAGGATTTCATGGAGATCTTCAAGGATTCATGTTAGAGATTCTTGATCGTTTTATTTTCAAAAACAAGATAAGAAGCAGTTTGGCAAAATAGTTCACATGATGAAAGAGATGCTTGATTGCATTCATGTTGATTATTGAGGCTCATCATATGTTCCATAGTTGGGAGATACCAGATATTTCTAGTCTATTATTAATGACTACTCCATGATGGTTTGAGTTTTCATGATGAAGTGCAAGAGTGAGGCATTCAAAATTTTAAAATAGATGATATCTTGATAAAGAATTTTCCATAATTCAATAAAAATGTATAGAAAAATATAAAAATTACGAAAATGCAATTGTAAATAATCAGTAAATGGAATAGGTTCATTTTTTTAAATATGCGCAGGGCTCATTTGTAAAAGGTCGATTCTGGGACCTATTTGTACGTATTTTTACGGTATTTTCTTTCTTTTGTACATAATTCATTTTAACTCTTGTTTTTATTCCAGTTTTATTTTATTATTTGTAAATTACTTCACCTATATAAAATTAACTAAAATATATAAATAAAAATAAACAAAAACAAGACTTTACTATACATGTCAATTTGACATGTATTCTTTATTTATTTATTTATTTTACCTTATTTATTTCACAAAATCAAATATTAACAAAAATACGCCCAAGTAGAATATAAACTATAGTATTGTGATAGAATATAATTAGTATTATTATTAACCAG
Source organism: Ottelia alismoides (assembly GCA_037367405.1). Lineage (NCBI taxonomy): Eukaryota > Viridiplantae > Streptophyta > Magnoliopsida > Alismatales > Hydrocharitaceae > Ottelia > Ottelia alismoides. Next base: position 261,750 of record JAZKJV010000165.1, read on the forward strand.
ATATAACAACAACAAAGCCTTTTCATACATTAAGTAGGGCAAGCTACATGGATTCTTTGCCTCCATTCAGATCTGTTTTGGGTCAATCTTGGGCTTAGATCCAAAATACTAAGATCCATTTGCATAGTTTCATTCCAATAGTTCTTGAGACTTTCTCGCCCTCTTTTAGCCGGCTCAACAATCTGAAACTCGCATCTCCTAATCGGTGCATTGGCTGATCTCCTTTGCAAATGGACAAACCACCTTAATCGATTTTCTCGCATCTTATCATCAATCGGAGCTACACCAACTTTCATATATGATTGCATCATTAGATAATACGATCTTGCGTGTGCTCCCACACATCCACCTTAGCATTTTCATTTCCGCTATTGTCATTCTATGTACAGTTTATGGTTCATAGGCCAACATTCAGATTCATAGGCATAGATGGTCTCACAGCTGTTTTGTAAACTTTTCTTTGATTTCAAAGGAATTTTCTTATCAGAAAGAATAGTCGAGGCTCCTCTCACTTTAGCCAGCCTATACCTTATTCTATTAGTAACATCCCCATCAATTTTCCCATCATGTTACAAAATAGATCTCAAGTATATAAAAGAATAACTCTCTTCTAAATGTTCTCATCACTAATCTTCACATTGATTCCTACATCATTGCTTTTATCAAAAGTGCACTATATATATTCAGTCTTAACCCTACTTATTTGAAATCCTTTAGTCTCCTATGTATGTCTCCAGATCCTATGCTTCTCATTTACTCCATCTCTAGTATCATCAATCAACACAATAATATACACCAAGGTATCTCATCATGAATGTGCTTGTCAACTCACCCATAATCAAAGTAAAAAAGGAATCGATTCAAAGTTGAACCTTGATGCAGACCAATGTTGATATCAAAATAGACAGCCTTCCTGATTGTATCCTTGCACAAGATGAAGACCTATCATACATATTATTTATGAGGTTAATGTATAAGATAGGTACTTGTCGCTTCTCCAAAACTCTCTGCAATATCTCATGTAGGACAGAATCATAAGCCTTCCCCAAATCAATAAAAATAATATGGAGATTCTTCCTTTTAGCTCTATAAATCTCCATCATTCTCCTCAACAAGCAGATGGCTTCAATAGTTGAGTGAGCTGGCATGAATCCTAATGAGCTTTCTTTTACTTTGAAAACTTGTCTCAACCTTCTTTCGATCACATGTTCCAAAATTTTTATAGTACGACTCATCAGCTTGATACCTCTTTAATTTGAATAATTTTGAATGTCTCCTTTGTTCTTATAAAGAGACACCATGGTGCTTCTCCTCTAATCTCCAGGTATTTTCTCGCTTCGCCAAATAACATTGAATAAATTTGTAAGTCAAGTCAAACAATGCTCACCTAAACTCTCCATACTTCTACATGAATGTCATCAAGCACTGCACCTTTACCGTGTCTCATAAACTTCAAAGCATCATCTGCTTCCTTCCTTTGTATTTGTTTATAACTTACACGATTCAAGTAACTTTCACTACTAGCTAAATCTCCCAAAGTGGTCTCTCTATTTCCTTCCCTAATGAAAAGCTTATGGAAATACTACTTCCATCTAGTCTCTATATCCTTCTGAGTAACAAGCGTGTGACCTTACTCATCCTTAATGCATCTCACTTGAGAAAGGTCTTCGGTCTTTCTTTCCTTTGCTTTAACCAACTTGAATATATCCTTCCGGCCCTCCTTAGAGTCGAGATTTTTGTACAAAACTTCATAAGTTTTTGACTTATCTTCGCTTATAGCTTTCTTTGCTTCCTTTTTTCCTATTTTGTAGTTTGTGACAGTTTCAACTGTTCTATCCTTAGACATAGTTTTAAAATATGCTCTTTTAATTTTGAGCTTCTCTTGCACCCCTCGACTCCACCACCAAGCCTCCTTTTGACCTGGAGCTCCTCTCTTTGACCCGCATAACATCTCTTTAGCTACCCTTCAAATACGAGATGCCACCGTCTCCAACATTATTAACCAGATAATAAAAGGAGAAACAGAAAACCTTAAAACATATTATTATATAACTATAAAAATGGATTTTTAAATCTAATCTTGCATTATAAATATTAAAAAAACTTCCTTCTACAAAGTTTCGAGAAATTCAACTTTATGAAATTTTTTGACATTTTTATTTTTGAAGATATATCAGTATTAAGTGATTTTCTTTCATTTCCTCTCCCCATTGGGAGCAGAGGCGCCATCTCAGCAATCATTCTTTTGATCGGTATGCACCTTCTTTGCTAAAACTCACCAACCAACTGCTACACCACCTCACCTCGGACATCCCAAAGACGCCCTCAAGTCTCCCAACTTCTTCCTTGTGCTAAAGCCATCCCATCTATATTTTCTCCTTCACCTTTATCTTTCTATTTCTTCCTCCTTTTGTTTTCAAACCAAAACCTATCTCTGTTTGTAACCTCTCTGTTGTGTTTCTTCTTTGTGTTCAACTCCATCTTCCACGCACACATACACACCACTTCTCCGTAGGGCTGGCTATTGAGTCACAGCTCGATGAGACAGGCTAGGGCTCGGCTCGATAAGGGCTCGTGAGTTCAGCTCGTTAAGTTATTGAGCCGAGCCCGAGCCAGATTTTTGGGCTCGATAGCTTAACGAGTCGAGCCCGAGCCGAGCCCTGCTCGGCTTGATAACTCAATAAGGGGATCAATAAGAAATATATATCATTTTTATATATTTATACATAATAAAAATCAATGGGAATAGTAAATGTAGAACCCTAACCAGTAACCCCTAATTCCCTTCCCAAACACAACCCCCGTCGCCTCCATTTCCCCATCTTGACAAAGCCACAAGATCCACCCGAGGACTTCTCTTGATCAAAGCGCGTTTTGCCCGACACCCCCCTCACTCCATGAGCCCTCTCCTCCACCTGACCGACCGACTCCCACAGCACTCTCCCTCTCCAGTCTCCCCTACGGCCCTACCCGACCCCCTCGGGCCTCAGCCTTTCTCCTCCATAAGCTGTGGAGTGCAGCCCGCGGCCGCCTTCCCCGACCCCCCTAGTCCTCCCCACCACCAGCTGCAGCCCATAGTTGTCATCCCCGACCAACCCGCTCACCTCTAACCGTCGTGCCTTCGTCCCCGATCGAGCCCTCTCCTCCACACCAGGTGTGCCGCCGCTTTTATTTCCATTAAATCGAAAAGATCAATGCTTGGAGTCAATGCTTGAATTCAGGGAAGTTTTGGGACATAGTTAATGATCATGGGTAGAAAGGGTGAAACCTTTAACTGTCATGTAGGTCCTTTTTTTAGTTTGTTTTGTCATATAAGCTATGATGTTACAACTTACAAGAATATCCAGCACAGGGTGGCAATCCTTATTCTAAAAAATATCCAGGCAACAAAGAATAGGTGACAAGATTGTTGGAAATAAAACAAGATAGGTCTAAACAAATGCATAAAATATTTGACTAGCAATATCAAAAAAACATATTTATCAAGAGAACATATCCATGTACATTTATGATTGCACACTTATTATTAATGATTGGACTATATTATACTTGTAGTATTTATTTGTATTGATACACATGCTATTGCCTATGTTTTATTTACCAATTTTTTTCAGGTACAACATATCCTGAGCATTAGATCTATCGCTTGACATGGATAAAGGAAAAGCAATGCAACAATATGAACCAATTGACCAAAATGCAGGTGATTTATACATTTCTAAATCTCAACTCTCATTGGTTTCTCTTGAAGTATGTGTGTGTTATAATAATTATCATTTTTTGGACACTTTAGAAATAGTGTATAAAGACAAATAATCTGGAAATATAGAGAATCAAGAATCAAACGATCCTCTTATAAAGGATATTATTGAAAATCAATCAATTAGTAACAGTGATAGTGATGTTCCTGGTGTTACAGTTGAAACAAAAAAGAGGAAAAAAAGATCTGAAGTATTGGAGTGAAATGGTAGAGACCATAGAAAATAGAGTTCCAAATCCAAATGTATTCATTGTGGTAAAATGTTTTCTGTTATTAAAGGAGGTCCTACTAGCACACTTGGTAGACACTTGAAGTATAAATGTCACATCAAGTTACGAACGAAGGGACAAAAACTTTTGCAGTTTGGGGAAAATGCAGCAGGAGAATCCTCCCTAACTGTTCAAAAATTTGATCAAATGCAGTTTAGAAGACTGGTAATTGAAATCATCATAGATGCAGAGTTGCCATTTTCTATTGTGGAAAGACAGTTTCAGAAAGCTTATGTCTTACATATGCCCTTAATATCTGCCATATTCTCGTCAAACTGCTAGGTTGGATGCTATGAATGATTATGAAGAGCAAAAGATTGGCATAAAAAACAGTTCTCCACCATTAAAAGTAGATTTAGCTTTACGTATGATTTGTGGACATCGAACCAAAATAAGAGTTACTTGGATTTGACAGCTCATTACATTGATGATTCTTGGAAACTTCAAAAGAAGATCATTGCATTTAGAGAAATGCCTCTACCTCACACAGGGGACAGACTAGCAGGTTTTATACATAACATTTTGAAAGAGTGGTCTCTTGAGACGAAGGTTACGTGTATTACATTAGACAATTGTAGTGTAAATAATGTCTTGGTGAGAAAACTAAAATATCTTCTACAGGAGAGTAGTGGCTTGATTTATAATGGTTCATTATTCCATGCATGATATGCTGCTCATATCTTGAATCTAGTTGTGCAAGATGGATTGCGAAATATCAAGTCGTATCATGAAAAGATATGAGAGAGTGTCAAGTTTCTTAAATATTCATCAGCGAGGTTTCGAAAATTTAGGCACATTTTTGATGATCAACAATTATGTACAAAATCAAAAGGGTTGGTTTTGGATTGCCCTACGCGTTGGAATTCAACGTACGAGATGTTGAAATCAGCACTTTTATTCAAAAAAACATTCATTTAATTGAAAGTTTGGGAGACTTCTTATACTGATCTACTAGAGCCAATTGAGTGGCTAAATGTAGAAGCCATTTGTGATTTGTTGGAGGTCTTTTATGATGCAACACATGTATTTTCTGGTGTTCAGTATCCCGCCTCTAACAATTTGTTGTTCCACATTGCTAATGTAAATGAAACACTGATGAATGCAGAAAGTTGAACTATTTCCTCTTCCATCAATGTTAGAGGACATACGTGTAAAATTCTGTAATTATTGGGGAGATTGTGATGCTTTGAATTTGATGTACATTACTGCAATCCTAGATCTAAGAGGGAAAATAATGCAGTTAGAATATATTTTGGTCTCTTGTATAAGGATATGAATATAGAATTACAACTTCGTAAGATTTATGATACATGTCGTGACGTTTTCAAGTTTTATGAGAAGGCACATATGGATCTTAATTCGAAGGATTCATGTCGAGATCAATCAGATCAAAAAGAAAAGAGTTCGACTTTTAGTGTAAGAGATAAACATCGTCAATTCCTTTCTTCCCTCAATTTGAATCGAGGTGCACAAGAATAAAGAATATCGAAACTTGACATTTACTTAAAAGAAGGTTGTTATGAAGATAGTGATACATTTGATATCTTAGATTGGTGGAAGGTAAATTCTGGAAAATATCTCATTCTTTCAAAGATGGCAAAGGACATACTTGCAGTTCCAATGACTACAGTTGCTTCAGAATCAGCATTTAGTACTGGAGGTCGTGTGATTTCCGATAATAGAAGCTCTTTGTGTGCTGCCACAACTGAAAGTTTGCTTTGTTGTGGAGATTGGTTGAAACAAGAATTCAAAGATGGACACATATTGATGGTATGTTCAGAACGTTTCTTTTCTTACAATATAATGTTTATATGTTCTTGCATATATATGTCATTACTTACTATTATTTCTTTTGTAGACTGATGCTATTGGAGAGGAAAACATAATTGAAGTTGTTTCCACAAAAACTAATGATTAGCCATTGGTATGTAATAATGCAATGTATCAATGTATCATGTCATTTTTGTTACTTCGTTTACGTATAGCTCAATAATGATCTTTACATAAATTATTTTTTTAACTCAGCCATGGTTGGTCCCAAGCCCGGGTAAATGAGGAGGGTTGCGTTAGATAGCCGACAGCCAGCGTAAAACAATCAGAGACAACTTCCTAAATAGTATTTTTAAAAAATACTATTTAAGAAGTTGCCTCATGACAGTCGGATCTTTTCAACATGGATTTAAGCAAGCATACAGATTTCGTTTGGGCGTTCCCTACTTGCAATACATTGCATCGCCCGAATGCAATGAAAAATTGGCAAGGGCCGCTACATCGCAGCCTGGATGTAGTTCAAAATTTGCAAGGGTTCTTGTATGAGGAACGCATGTGGGTAATTAAGCTAGTTCCGTTGCATCACAGTCCGGATGCAGTCCAAAATTTACAAGGGTTCTCGCATAATGGACGCATGCGAGTAAAGAAGTTAGTCCAAAAGAGATTGCAACAGAAGTTGCGGATTGATAGTTGGAATATTGGCACTTTAACTGGAAAGTTGATGGAGATAGTGGATACGATGGAAAGAAGAAAGATCCATATACTTTGTCTTCAAGAGACTAAATGGGTTGGAGAGAAAGTAAGGGAGATTGAGAAGATAGGCTTTAAACTTTCTTATTCAGGTAAAGATAAGGGTAGAAACTGTGTTGGAGTGGTTGTTCATAAGGATTTGAAGGATTGTGTTGTTGAGGTGAAAAAATTCGGGGATCGAATTATTTTGCTAAAATTGGTGCTTGAAGAAGAAAATCTGAATATCATCTCAATTTATGCACCGCAAATTGGTTTAGATGAAAGGATTAAACAAGCTTTTTGGGAGAAGTTGGATAAGAGTCTACAAGAAATCTTACAAAGATGATTTGCATCGGTGGAGATCTTAATGGACGTGTGGGAAAAGATGCTTCAGGGTATGCTAGTGTTCATGGAGGACATGGTTTTGGGGATAGAAATGAAGAGGGAAAAGCCATCCTGGATTTTTTAACGGCATATGATCTTTTCATAGAAAACACTCTCTTCAAGAAGAGGGGAGAACAATTAATTACTTTTAAGAGTGGACCAACTAGAACACAGATAGATTATTTTGCGTTGAGGAGAAGAGATCGGTTGTGTTGTAAAGACTACAAAGTAATTACAGGAGAGAGTTTGACAACACAACATCGCTTGTTAGTCTTGGATGTACAAATGAAAGGGCTGGTAAAGAAAATGAGGGTTTCTAAGATAACTAGAACTAGATGGTGGAATCTTCCACTGAAGCAAGCGAGCTTCATGGAGAAGGTTTTAGAAGACTTATCTTCGGATTGTAGCGGTAGTGCAAATGAGATGTGGGAGGCAGTAACATCTTGTATCCGAAAGGTAGCCAAAGAGATGCTAGGCGAGTCAAAGGGAGGAGCTCCAGGTCAAAAGGAAGCTTGGTGGTGGAGTGAAGGGGTGCAAGAGAAGCTAAAAATAAAAAGAGCTTGCTTTAAAGCTATATCTAAGGATAGAACAGAGGAAACTGTCACAAACTACAAAACAACGAAGAAGGAAGCAAAGAAGGCTGTAAGCGAAGCTAAGTCAAAAAGTTATGAAGTTTTGTATAAAAATCTCGACTCTAAGGAGGGACAGAAGGATATATATAGGTTGGCCAAAGCAAGAGAAAGAAAGACCAAAGACCTTTCTCAAGTGAGATGCATTAAGGACAAGGAATGTCATGTGCTTGTTACTCAGAAGGATATAAAGACTAGATGGGAGCAGTACTTCCATAAACTTTTCATTGGGGAAGGAAATAGAGAGATCACTTTGGGTGATCTAGCTAGTAGTGAATGTTACTTGAATCGTGCAAGCTATAGTCGGATACAAAGAAAGGAAGTAGAGGAGGCTTTGAAGGTTATGAGACCTGAGAAAGGTGTAGGACCGGATGACATCCCTGTAGAAGTATGGATAGTTTTAGATGAGCGTGGTTTGACTTGTCTTACGAATCAATTCAATGTTATTTGGCGAAGCAAGAAAATGCTTAAAGATTGGAGGAAGAGTATCGTGGTGCCTCTTTATAAGAATAAAGGAGACAATCAACATTGTTCAAATTATAAAGGTATCAAGTTGACGAGCCACACTATGAAAATTTGGGAACGTTCGATCGAAAGAATGTTGAGACAAGTTTCTAATGTAAAAGAAAACCAATTCGGATTCATACCAGGTCGCTCAACGATTGAAGCCATCCATTTGCTGAGGGAAAACAATGGAGATTTATAGAGCTAAAGGAAGAACCTCCATATGATCTTTATAGATTTGGAGAAGGCTTATGATTCTGTCCCGCGAGAGATATTGTGGAGAGTTTTGGAGAAGAGACAAGTACATGTCATATATATTAACCTCATAAAGGACGTGTATGTAGGGCTTATCTTGTGTAAGGACCCCATGTGGGAAGACTGGATATTTTTACATCAACATTGGTTTACATCAAGGTCCTGCTTTGAGTCCATTTCTTTTTACTTTGATTATGGATGAGTTGACAAGTCACATTCAGGATGAGTTACCTTGGTGTATGTTATTTGCTGATGATATTGTGTTAATTGACGAGACTAGAGATGGAGTAAATGAGAAGCTTGAGGTCTGGAGACATGAGTTGGAGATTAAAGGATTTCGTATAAGTAGGGCTAAGACAGAATATATGGAGTGCACCTTTGATGGAAGCAATGGTGAAGGAATCAAGGTGAAGATTGGTGATGAGAACATTTAGAAGAGAGATTCTTTTAGATATCTGGGATCTATTCTGCAACATGATGGAGAAATTGATGGAGATGTTACTAATAGAATAAATACAGGTTGGCTAAAGTGGAGAGGACCCTCTGTTGTTCTTTGTGATAAGAAAATTCCTTTAAAAATTAAAGGAAAGTTTTACAAAGAAATCGTGAGACTTGTTATGCTTTATGGATCTGAATGTTGGCATGTGAACTATAGACATGTGCAAAGAATGAGTGTAGCAGAAATAAAAATGCTAAGGTGGATGTGTGGACACACGTAAAGATCGGATTCGAAATGATGTAATCAGAAAGAAAGTTGGTGTAGCTCCAATCGAGGATAAGATGCGAGAAAACCGCTTAAGATGATTTGGATATTTGCAAAGAAGATCAGTTGATGCTCCGGTTAGGAGATGCAAGTGTTGGGATGCTGAGCTGGTTAAGAGAAGGTGAGGAAGGTCCAAGAAGGGTTGGAAAGAGACCATACGAAGGGATCTTAGTTTTGTGGATATAAGCCCGGGATTGACCCAAGATAGATATGAATGGAGGCGAAGAATCCATTTAGCGGACCCTACTTAATTGTGGGAAAAGGCTTTGTTGTTGTTGTGTAGACATCGACTATTTTGGAAGTCTATCATTTTGAAAGAGTTCAACGACTAGAACAAGACATATCAACTATTTCAGAAGACTGTCATTTTGAATTGATGTTGAGGCGATTCAATTGAACATAATATTTTCGTTTTAGTACTTAGAATTTCTATTTGTGAAATTGTAATGATGTTTATTTTTATTTGTATTAGTTTTGCAATATTATGAATGATAGACTATCTATGTATCTGTGTGGTTTATGGAGTGAATCTAATACTTAGTTTTAGCTTGTTTTCATCAATGTCTTCAAAGAAGATTCTTAAAAAAAGAGTATTGCAATTTATTTTGGTTCTTATAGCCTATTGTCTCCAAATAAATTATAGTGATTTATAGCATGCCTTTTGTCTGGAGACTGGAGAGGGATTGAAGATATGCCGTGAAATCAAATTCGCATTCATCTTTGGTGTTACAGGAACTTCATTGCAATTTTATCTTGTGTCTTTTCTCTGTTTTTTGTGTAAATCTAGTTAAACACAACTTCTCTTTAAGAGGTATTTCTCATGTAATTGTTAACTTTTTTCACATTTTGGGTTATATGCATTGCAAAAAATAATCTGGATATACTTTAAAAATTGGTGATTTTTCTTTTTTTTATAAGTTGACATAATGTTATATTATATATTATAATTAAGCTTCTATGAACAATTTGGATAATGGCCTACTTGTGAGGAATATAGAATTCATAGAAGAGGTTGTGGATTCAAGCCTATGCATTTTTCCACCAAAAAACACTCATTTTCCTTAATGAGCCTGACTTTGGCTCGAGCTCGAGATAGGGTCTGGCTCGGCTCGTTAGGCTCGATAACCACCCCTACATCTCTGTCTCTCATTTCTTATTTTATCACACACATTACCATCTTCGGCCATGCACGATGGCTGGAGGTCAGTGCTTCTTCCCTACCCAAGGAGTAATTGTCACACCCCCAAATTCCGTTATCGAGAATGATCGTGCAGACACGGTAGCTAGATGCTCGAGAATGATCGATAGCTGGACTTCAGGAGGAGTCCAAAAATGTGTGGATATCAGGGAGGTTATCCACGGGAGTCTGGAGGCTCCACCGTACGTTACAAGGGAGAAAGCGTCACATAGGACACTGGCTCGGTAGCAGAGTGTCGTGAAGCTTGTAGCAGTGCGAGCACAGCGAGTACAGTCAGCAGTGCAAGACATGACAGTGGATGCACGTAGTCATACATACGCGAGCGCAGAAGGGCAGTACGTAGTGAAGCAGTACGCATCGAGGAGCTATGCGGTACGGTCACAGAGTCGTACGCACGAAGGCGCACGGTATCGGTATTGATGCGTGGCGGTCCAAGGAGGCATGGAGCGTTGCAGGTGCTGAGTACGAGCATTGTCGAGCATGCCTCGGTAGTACACGTACGAGAGTGGTCTGGAGGCCACGATAGCGAAGTTCTGGAGGACTTCCCCTTAGCATGGAAACGCTAAGGAAGGGTTACCGCACGAGGGTTTGGAGGCCGCGGGTTCCCTTTGGCACAAGACCAAGTGTTCGGTGGCACTTGGTGAAATATGGCAAAGCTGCATCAGCAAGCGTTGGAGCGCGAGTGTGCTGATGACTGGGCGGTTGACTGGGCGTCAACCGTGCAGGAAGACGAAAGGACAACAAGGAGTCGAAGAGACGAACAGACGAAGAGTTGCTGAGGAACGCGAAGGGTTGCCGAAGAACTCGAAGGTCTCTTGTGTCTTTATGTATCATTATTGTAGATGTAATAATGAGTGTCCCTTGGGTTGACTTGAGTCTTGTATATAGGAGAGGTGGTGGCTCATTTGTAAACACAACACAACACAGAGTTGAGTGTGTCACCCCACTCCTAGAGAGAGTTCCCCTTCTAATAAAGAGAAGAGCTTTATGCCCGTGCTCGTGTGATTGCTTGGTAGAGTTCTTGAGCGTGTTCTTGAGAGTGTTCTTGAGCGATCCGGAGTTCGTGCTCGTGTTTGTATTGGAAGCGTCGGTGCGTTAGCAAGCAGGAGTACGAGAAGAGTTGGAGCATGTCCGTGACCGTTCTACTCGGGAAGGCTGGTTAGCTACGGGTTAGCTAACGCCGCACAGGATCGGTCGAAATCAATAACGGGATTTTTGACCCTGTGACAGTAACCACCATACACCCAAATCATATTCATCTCAAACCCCATTCTCCTATGTACCTGACCTGAACCACGACCTATTCCCGCCAAGCACTGGTCCGAGCAGTATTCCCCCTGCTGCCATCGTCTCCGTCAGGCCCGTTATCGCTGACCACGTGGAGCGAGAACAGTCGCACGATCAGTCCTCCCCGCGCCATTCAACACTCCACGAAGTGCAGCACCCCTTCATCACGTGAGGGATATTTTACAACACGCCTCCTCCAGTTTTGGGAAACAGCGCACCCACCCGTGCCATCTGAAGGCTCTGCACACGCCACCTAGCGTCCGGGTATTTTACACCTACACGCTCGAGGAGATCAGCAATTGCAAGGGTGTTTTTTGGAATTTCGTCTGGTAACTTGGAACAAGTGGAGTTTGCATTTATAACCCTGGAGATTTACGATTGTCTTTTCTCCATGTTGATTGTAATTGCTGCTTGTTGTCCCCTCGCCAGTTATTTTTTATAACCCTGCGTCCACCCCCCCCCCCCCCCCCCCCACTAGATTTGTGTGGTGTTACAGGTACAACCCTCTGCCAAGCATGTCAACTTTGGTAGAGCATCTTTAATTTTCTTGTTTAATTGCCTATAGATAAAGAGTAGGGCTGTGGGTTTTTAGGGAATCAATGCAGACTAGTAAAGCGACCTACCAACAACAATCTCATTGTCCACAATAGACATGCATTGCTCTGGACCTGCCAACTACCTTCTTAAATCCCTGACACATAAGAGTTTAAAATCAACGGTTGAGATGATCTCACCATGGGTATCTTTCACATATTCCCAGACTTAACGTGACTCTGCGGAGCATCTTACCGAAACAGCCCAGCTTCATTTGCTCTGTTACTGCTGCAGTGTTCTTTTTTGGGCTGTGTCTCTTCTGAAGGGGGGAGAGAGAGAGGTAGGAAGGGAGAGAGAGTGTGTGAGTGAGATGGAGAAGGCATTGACGAAGGTTGGGAGCTTTTGGATCTCCAAGAAGCAAAGGAGGAGATCTCTTCCATCGGGGACGATCTCTCTGTGAGTTCCGGAAGAAATCCTGTTTCTTTTTCTTACCTGTTTTTGCTTCATACATCTTGCGCCCATTTGGTGTGTGTACAACTTTTGTGGTTTTTATTGGTGAAATTTGTATGTTTTTTGTGATTTTTGTGCCACCATTCCATGTGGGTAGGTGGTAAATTGGTTCTCTTTTTCTTGAAATCTCGTTCTGGTCCTGATGATGTTAAGTAGTGTCATTTCTCTGAAATTAGGATATTGGGTAAAAGCTAAGCATCTTTCCTTTTATCAATATACAGATTTGAGAATCTTGGTGGTGGCTTTCAAACTGGATTGATATGAAATTTGAAAGTCCTATGGGATTTAAATTAGGAGATAAAATTATGTAAATGACTTAATTGGGATCAAAACATACTCTTGTTTGATTTGGAACACCAAACGTCTTAATTGTTGTTGTGGAGGCTGCAGTTTTGAATAAAAACAGTATGGTGGTTAGAGAGCACAAATTGGAAGATGAGGTATGTAAATGCACAAGCAAATCAACTATCTGTTTAAAAAAACACATTGCGTACCTGTTTCAAGCAGCAACGTTGGTATGCAGTTTGTAGATTATAATAATTGCACCATGGCATGTTTGCAGAGCTCTTAGTTGAGGCCAGGCAACTCCTGAGGTCATGGAACATTGAGGAGTCTTTCTTTTCTTATCTTTGGGTTGCAAGTGTGGCTTCCTTTTAAGCAGACAAATAACACGATCATTTGTCTTAAACACTTCTTCTATTAGTGCACTTCTCACTCGTTTTTTTTGAGTACTTTAGGCCCCTTGGATATGAAAAACTGGTGAATCCTTCTCCCAAATCCATGATGAAAGATCCGACAAATTTTTTGTGTTGTCACAATGCGACCCCCACAATGAGGATTTGAATCCTGGTCTTTTGGGTGTTAGGAACAGCACCACCAGGCATCTTTGGATATGCCAGCAAAATATTACCTCGTTTGACAAAGCTCCTTAATGCTATGCTGGCTGGAACAGACACCATGACAGTTCTACATTTGTTTTCTAGTAACGATTTTATACTTGCTGGTAATACTGACCCTAAAGCCTCATGTAGATGGGTGGATCTAAACCTGATCCACGGAAGGAGGCCGTGCACCATGTTCGATTACTAGTAATATAGATTGGAAATGGAAATGGAAGGTGTCATAGATGAACTGTTCTTTCAAGGGAGGAAGGAATGCTGAATCTGTTGTCAGCCCACATGTTCAGGTGAACTTGCACACTAGTTGATTGGACTATCCTTTTGCTTGGGTAAAGGACTCAAGGATTGCCGTGCCTTTTTCTGGTAAAAGTGGAACAATAGCTGGCTACCAAACAAAGTATAGCTGTACCTTGTGCAGAAAAGACTAATTTATGGTGCAAAAGGCGACCATGTTGTATGCTATCTTCTCCCACCCCTGTCCACTGCCCCTGTCAGGCCTTTTATCAATGAATAAGGAACATGCACCTAGAACCATTCGCATTTTCTCATACAATATTAAAAGTGTTTGGCTTCTTATTATGAGGTTTTTTTCTCCATTATGATTGTCTCTGTTACTTGATTGTTGTCCCAATCAACAAGAACAAAAATTAAACAATGTTACTCAGGAGGAAGCCGGAAATCCATTATGTCTTGCTTAAAAGGAAATAGCTGTGAAGTACTTATAATGGATGGCTGCTTGTGTTATGTTTCTACCAAGTTTGCGTGTTTGCTTTAGCTTCATTAATCCAATATTTATCAACGGTAGTACTTGAAATAGCACGTCTGTGTTGCCATGCATTTTTCCATTGATCATCTTATCTTTCAGTCATTTTTTCTGTGATCATCTCGCTCGTTAAATCTCATTATATATTGCTGAAAACTTACAAACATTGCAGCGCTTCTCTAGCACTGTAGAAGAGAAGGCCAAGTGGATTTTTGACAAATGAAAGGTGTGCATTTCTTAACAAATTCTGAAGCATCTGTTATTCCCTCTGTAAAAATGGTCACACCACATTCATAGATAAGTTGGTTCTATGGCTTCCTCTCGAACAGGTAAGCCTTCAAAATCCCTTCCAGAGCTCCTAAGGAGTATGGTCTGCCCACTGGACTCTTCCCGAGGAACATCACTTGCTATGAGTTCGACGAGTCACGCTCGAAGCTAGTGGTGCACATGCCTTCAGCCTGTGAGATATCCTTCAAGGATTCGTCAGCTGTCCGGTATGCAAACCGTGTCAAGGCAGTTCTATCTAGAGGGAAGCTCAGTGGAATAGAAGGCATGAAGACCAAACTCCTTGTTTGGGTCAAGGTCACACATATTGGGGTTGAGAGCTCCAGATCAGATAAGATCTGCTTCACAGCTGGAGTGAAGAAAATAAGATCAAGGGAAGCATACGAGGTACCACGGGATGCGGTAAGGGTTGAGGAGTTTTAGGTAGAGAGCTTGAAGAATTTCACAGGAGATCTGGTGTCAGTACATGCATTGTATTGGTTAAAATTTGGTTTTGTGGATTTATAGATGTTGATGGAAAGTGAAGAAATATCTTGGACAATATAGAGAGATTTTATCACGCGTGCTTCTCCTATATGCCTTGTGCCTTCTTTTTGTTGATTTCCAAGAGGTATGGTTGTGCTTCTAAAATAAGTTTACTGTCCTATTTTTGTTCAAAGAAACAGTTGCTTTTTTTCCAAACGAATATTAGCAAGTATATGCCTTACTAATTAACCCCTGCCCCCCACTTATAGAGATGGATATCATCTTGAGACTTTGACATGCATGCTTAATACTGGTCTGCGACATTCCCATATCGAGTTAACTTCGTCATTTGTCGACCCTCGCAGTTTAAAAGAACAAATGTCTAATAGAAGGAAACATTTCCTCTTGCGCAACATCTCTACAGGGGGGCACATGAATAAACTCGCTAACGGAGGCATCAACCGTTCTACTCTAGTATGTTGTTCAGGAATTTGAGACATGGTTTCTGTGAAAGCTGATTAGAAATTATAGGTAACAACAAAAACTTGCATGAAAAACCTCAAAATATGGTTAAAGAAGGTTCTTGTGTTTTGTTTAACAAAATGTAACTTTACCTTAATGCAAGAAAGTGAAGGTAAGAACAGGTGTGCCAGAACTGTTAGGACCCAACATGTTCAGCAAAAGTGCAGGAATTGTTAGTTTCTTATATATCTCTAGTAGTAGTTCGTACCATCGATGTCTTGAGAACCGTACAAGATTTATTAGTAATTTAGTATCCAAGGATGGTGTCAGAAGAACTTTCCCCGTTCGGTAGGGAGACAAATGAAGTTTATCGCTCAATTTTGTTTGATTGATTTATAAAGTAAGAAAGGTATGCATATTCTATATAGAGACTGTAACGTCCCGAGCTTAGGTCCCCCGTCCGTTATCGAGGAAAACTGGCCCTGACAACTTGTTGAGTTCGGGTCCGATTGGAGCCAAAATGCTTAAGCTCAAGTTGTCAAGTAGTAATCCCCACCACTTATATACCACACCCACACTTTGTGAGTTTTCCATGTGGTACTATGTTTGGGGTTGGGGTGTTACAACCTCCCCCACTTATATTTGCAACGTCTTCGTTGCGACATAGCCCATCACTTATTTCCAGTGATAGTGGCGGCTGCACGCTCCGGGTAGCCATTTCCTCCAACCTCTTTGTAGGGGCGGCTCCACCTCTCGGGTAGTCCTTTCCACTATCAGAGAGAATTTGGCTCTGATACATTTGTAACGTCCCGGGCTTAGGTTCCCGGTCCGTTATCGAGGAAAACTAGCCCTGACAACTTGTTGGATTCGGGCCCGATTGGACTCGTTGACAACCACCCAAAATGCTTAAGCTCAAGTTGTCAAGTAGTAATCCCCACCACTTATATACCACACCCACACTTTGTGAGTTTTTCATGTGGTACTATGTTTGGAGTTATGGGTGTTACAGAGACATAATGTATGATGTAATAGCGATATAATCACTTTTTATGTGTCGAGGTAAGGGGACCTTAGCCCCTGACCGATGAATCCACCGTAGAACTTCAAATTTTCATCTTTCTCGGAAATTGCAGAACTTATTCAAAATTATATCATATAATAAACCGCCATCGGATGCTTTTCAACCAACTAAAGAACATGTGAATCGGAAAGTTATGCATGTTTGAGCCAAGCATGTTTTATAATATGGTGACAAGATTGGAATAAGTGTCATTTGTGATTGACTTGATTTGAGTTCCCAATAGTTCAAGAACTCATCCGCCAATTCCTATAAATGGCCCCATCATCTCTTTTCCTATCCACTTATCCTCTTCTTCCTTGAGGAAACGCTATGTGTGTTTGGATACAAGGTTATCTTGATGTAGATAACCCTCTTAAGAAAAGGGTTATTCAGCGGATAATCTTTTGTGTGTTTTGGTGTGGACATAGGGCTTTACTGTTAAGAGGGTTCATTGTGATGTGGTTGTATTGAAGTTTGAAAAATTATTATAAGTTGAGTATTTTATATTTTTTAGATGATAAGATGGTATACTATAGTATTTTTGTTTGGATTGGATGAAAGAGAAATGGGTGATTTGATGTATTAAATGAGAGAGAAAGTGATGCTTGGATGGGCTCCACATGATGGAGAATAAAAAATAGCTTGTGGGTCCCACGGGTTGGAAATAAGGGTTTTTTAGGAAGATCTTGGAGAAATATATTAAAATATAGATATAATATATAATCGCATCGTTATTTTTTGTTAACAATTTTTACTGTATGCATCAAATCAATACAAACTCACTTTGATTTCTAGATCTTAACCATCGTCAATTAGTTCTTAGTAATAACTTCGAACCTCTTCGCTCTAGTAGTAGACAAGGAGGCAAGTGTTGCCTATGTTTGGTCAGATGATTCTTTGATGCATACTTTTGTGACCGAGTTCTCAGATTAGAAGATGGAATTCCTCTCTCTCTCTCTCTCTCTCTCTCTCTCTCTGGTAGGTTGGTAAGACTTGAGGTGTCGTCCGATGGGAGAGATTTATGGAGCTAGAGAGATGGGGCGTTCACAATCAAGAAAGCCTATAAGGTGCCTTCTGCTTCGACTACGATGGAGGATATGGATACCTCTCGAGGCGAGGATCTGGGAGTGGAAGATCCCTACAAGGATTAAGGTTTTCTTATGGTTGTTGAGAAGAGAGAGAGAGAGAGAGAGTGTGTGTGTGTGTGTGTGTGTGTGTGTGTGTGTGTGTGTGTATGATAACGAGTGCAAGGTGAGCCAAGATCTTTTCAAGAGTGGAGGATAGATGTAAACGATGTGGGGGAGTTGTTGGAGATGTGGATCATCAATTTTTTCAATGCCCGATCTCTGTTGACATGTGGCGAAATGCAGACATTGCAGCATTCAATGGAGACATAAAGACTCTTTTTAGGCTTCAATTGGTAAAGACTGATCAGGATCAATTGAGGATCGGGTAAAAGTTTGTGCGCTGGTGGGGCTATTTAGTTAGCCAGAAATTGTATTATTTTTGAGAAAGTGAGATTCTATTTTTGAAAATGTGCTTGGACATGCCAAAGCCCTATGAAACTTGGAGGATGTGACTCTTTTCAGTTTCTTATCATATAATTTTTTGGATGGGCCTCTAATGGATGTTCATCCCATCACTTCTAAAAATATAACTTCTAACCAAGGTTTTAAAAGCCAACCAGATAGGCAAGTTCGACCAATCGAACCATCAACAGGCAAGAAGTCGATTGATTCCACTGGTCTAAATGTTGAAATAAAATTAAATATACAAAAAAAATCAGGTTTACCAAGATGATGAGGTTCAATAAGATCGGATCAGACCAGTTCAACCTATAATTTTTAGCATCTGAAAATATCTATAATCCCAAACCCTCATGTCCTACTTTGAAACTCCACGACCTCCTCTCCAACCCCTTGGTCATCCCCTCTATGGTGGCATAACTTCCATCTAGACTGAGCTCCCCCTCCTCCCCTCGTCGTGAAGCATCCTCCTTTCCCATGATAGAGAGACCATGTCTTTACTTGACAAGCGACGATAATGTAGCCAATAAAGATGCAGGATGGCTCCAAAATGCTCTGTAATCCTGCTAGACGAGGGATTCGCAACTCTTCTTTCATGTTGGTAGGAGGTTTCAATGAGATGAATGATCAATTATGAACCTTAATATGATATGATTTGGTATTTATATCTGACTTCGGGGATAACGGATTTTGTTGGAAGTTTCAATATCTAATCCAATCATTTACACCTGTTAGATTGTTAGGAAGCTCATAGGTTGTGTGCACAAGGTATTCGATGATCTACCCATGTGAGAATAGATTCTTCTTATATATGGAACATGTCATATATTTTTTAAATTGTTTGACAAATTGCATATATCTAGAATTCTATTATTTGAATATTAAAATTATTTTTTATTTTGAAGCTCCTAAGATTTTTTCTCTAAAAAATATTAATTAGTCGTAAGTCCACTCTATATTAATATTAAGGGTTCAAACTTTTTAAATTCTCAATGTGTTATGCTTATATTCCTTTTGACAAAAAAGCATGTCTGCTTAAAGTTATTTGCCTAATTAAGATAATATAAAATGACAATCAATAGCCCAATAACTGATGATTGATTTTTTCCAGTTTTGCCTTCAAGCTTCCTTTAGCGCATCATCTGGATGATGCTTTATGCTAATGTTGTGAGTTCATATTAATCCAAGAGACTAGATGACATTGTATCTATATTATGATGACGAGTTATACATATTTATCTATTTTTTTGATTAAAAAATCGATCTAACCAAGAAATTATGCTCGATCTGATTTTTTTCCTGATTTATGTGAATGTTGACATCATGTTGATGCCATTATTATTGTGATTGGTTCAAACTAGTTAGGCCTCAATGGACAAGAATTGGTGTGACCAAATCGATTTCCAATTCAGTTTTAAAACCTTACAAGATTTTATCTCTTGTGAGAGAACTTTTTATCTCTAGTAGTAGTTCGTACCAACATGAGTCTGCCTTCAACTCTCTTAGGAATGCATGTGGATCGAAATAGAATACTAAAAACATGCATATTTATGAAAATTATGAATTCAAAATTGTATATCAATTTAAAAATGAAGAATTGAAGCAATGCTTATTTGTTCTTAGATAGGTCTGTTACACTTGATCATGTAACTGATCCAGATGCATCCCAAAATAAGATTTCAAGCTCGAGCAAGTAAAAGGTAAGAAGAAAAGGTGTTAATAATAACTGACAAACATACTAGACAACTATCTCAGAACTTTTTTTCTTTAATGAAGATCAAAAGAGTGGCAACATACTGAAGACAAATGGTGTCGCATGGGATGGGGATGGCTTTGTAGGAGACGGGTGGCGACATTGCGAGGGAGGAGGGCGATGGATTGTATTAAGGGAAAGGACATTGTGCAGGGGGCATCATCTAAATGGACTGAAAAATAACTAAGATGAATATTGGCAGTCAAAAGTGAAATGAGAGGGGGATAGGAGGAGAATAACCGAATAGAGTTTACAAATAGTCATACTTTATTATTTTGGAGATTTAACATTCGACTTTTCAAGAGAGAAGAAAGGGTGGTAGCATGAGGACTTGCTTCTAAGATTAATACGAGAAAAATTATATGAATGCCATCGATTATGGTTATATAGGAGTTCGAAATGGGTGCACATAGATATTATATGTATGTATGTAAGTTTTTTTGTTTGCATGTATAAATATGTGTATATATGTATATGTGTATATATGTGTGTATTAACTGATTATCGGATTGGATTTCAGTAAAGATCCGATCCCGTACATATTTAAACGGATTTGAAAAATTCCAATCTGATCCGATCCATTAGAATGATATAACCAAACCAATCCAATAGCATTGGATTGAATCGAATTACATATTTTATCCTATCCATGTGCACTGCTAATCTCTCTAGAGCACGCTAGTAAGTCTCCTTCTCTTAATCCGAATCATATACTTTCTTATTCCTTTATCACAAAAGAAGCATTTGAGTGGACCTTATGACTTGGATCGACCTCTAAATCTCATCTCCCTTGATCTATAATGTATGTCCTAGGTTGGCAGCACATGATCTTCGTCATTTATCACCTCAACCATTAACCTATATTGAGACTCGTTCATAAGCAACAAAGCGACCATCTTGTCCAATGTAATGTTTTCTTGCATAGAGAAACATCGACATAATATGAACATAGGAAGATGAATGAGAACTCAACAAGATCAATGCCTTATCCTCCTCTTTGAAGAAAGACTATCCTCGTGTGTTCTTCTCCTCAAGTGTGAGGACATGTGTCTGCATTGTGTTGAATTCATCCAAATCTTTATACCATGGAGTGTATTCTTCGTCAACGGTCTATTATTTGTCAGATATTGGACTTGTATCATCCCTAGAGCTTAATCCAGACTGATGACTTCGTGAAGAGTATTGTCTTCCAATAACAGTTGTATTGTATTGTGCATGAGATCCCTTATCTCCTCCCACTCTTCCTTTTCATATTCCCTCACTTTTTTTCTTTATTCTAGAGATATTTCACAAGTCCTTATCATGTGAATATATTCTTCACACATTATAACCATAAGGCTTCTTCCCTTTAAAGGGTCCTACGGAGAATAATGTGCCGTCAACAACTAGACAATGGGGACCTCTCAGACTCCTTTTTTTATCTTTTTTAACTAGTATTGATCTCTTCTTTCATCCATCTAATATATGTTGGTTTCAATTCAAGTGACTTAACATCAACCAAGTTGAGAAACTCAACCCAGAGTTCAAAGTAGTACATATAGAGACCCATCTTAGGAATATGGTAGCCCGATCTTCTTTCGTAGAAGAATTTTCAGAGAAGAGAGTATGAACTCTATCCTGCATATAAAACAGGGTGCAGTCTCAAAAAGGGGGGTGGAGATCTTTAATGGTAATCGTTAAAAGAGAATCAAAACGATATGAAAATACATATAAAAACCCCTTTGTTTGAATTTTGACATATGATTTGCTATCATACCTTCTTGCATGATCTGACAAAATGGAGTGAAATCATGTCGACCTGAACCACCCAACTCGTCCAGATCATGCAAAAACCCTTATCTTGACCCCTGGATCACCTTAATCAGATTTCAGATACTCCCAATCTCAATGGTTCATCATAACTGTCACTTCTCCATAACTTTTGATGAATGTGCAACTGTTGCATCGCGTCTTCATATCAACGTCAAACCAACCATTAAATATCGGTTGTGTTGTGCCCCTTTGACGGTGTTGAACTGGACTTTAATACCAGTTGTTCGGACACGATTTGGCATCGCCTTTATTTTGAGTACATGTTATTTGGGATCAAACACTAGATACATATGCACAATCGACTACCAACATGGAAGCACGTGACGAAGAAGATACAAGTAATACGATGGTGGTTGGTTTGTTCTTGCAACTATAAGGAAGAAAATCACTAAAAACTAGAATAAATAAAACTCTCTATGTCCCCTCACTCTCTCTCCCTTTTATTCTCTCTCTTTCTCCCATGATTGTTCCAATGTTGTGATGTGGAGGCAGTGCATCCATTCCCCTCTGTATATAGCTATAGTCATGTTCTCATAAGGACTAACCTAGAATACAAATTGATTGATATTAGGATCAAGAGTCTAACCCCTTTAGGGTTCACAATCTTAATATGCCTATAATTCTAAGATCACTGGCCTTAACGAGGATTGGATTTGATAAAGCATGTAAACTACTATTGTTCCCACTCTTTCTGAGCATTTGATTTCATTAGGAAGGTGATGATATCGGTGTCTTCAAATGATAGTTGGAACTTAATCGGAGACGAAATGAATGTTTAAATATGTAGATATATTGACATTTAAAGTTAATGGAAACTTCATCATGGTATGGCACTTCACGTGTCCTAATAATCGAGTTAAGAAAGCCCCTAAAGCTCCAACCTTGTCTTCGATAATAATAGGCCCTTGATCTCCATGATGATCTCATTAAAGGAGCCAATCCCTTCACTCGAGGATAATCTTAGCATTCAACAAAACGAAGCTCTAGGACTAACATATGTGGTGAGAAAATGGAATTGTATAATGAATTTTGAAAATTGTGTGGGGACTTGAGAGATGCTAGCTTGGAACTAATGAAAAGCCAAGATTTTGCTTCAAGATGAGAGGCTCGAGAGCAATTGTAGTTACTAGAGTCAATAGAGATCAAACAAAGAAGGATATAGGTAGAAGAAACAAAAGGATTTTCGGATCAAAGATAAATGGTCAAGGAAATGCCATGAAGCACTAAGTGTTAATGTAATCATATTTTTATTCATTTTATCCTCAAGTTTGCCCTTTTTTTTGGTCAAATTTTGAAGCTTGAACCTTATCAAAAGATTACTCAGATCAATGAGAACATGCATGGATCAACAAAGGAATGGGAGATCAACAATGATGATGGTTAAAAACTAAATATCCATCAAGAGCAGTGACGGAGACAGGGGGCGGGAGGGGGTTTGGCTCCCCTGTCTTCAAATAGTTGCTTATTATTGTTATATAATAGTAATGTTACATGATTTAAATACACTAGTGAAATATTAACGTTAATAATTTATATAAAATACCCCCTTCCACCCTCATTTATTAATAAAAGATCAGTAATATGTTCTGAATACAATAATTTAATTATTGACACTTATATGTTTTAAAGGAACTATATATTATACATATAGGGATGCAAATAGTTACGGATATATCCATATCTGATCCGCCACCGTGTCCATTTATGCATATTTTTTCGCATCTGTATCCGTATCCGTTTTAAAATGGAAACGGATATTGATATCATTTTGATATCCGCAAACATCTGTATCCATATCCACATATCCGTTTTTGTATATAAATATACTCATAGACTTCGTTTTTACCATATGTAACATAATTCTATATCTTCTTTTATCATATTTGTATAATTTTTATGATACAAACACATTTAGTAAATTTATATCATGTATTTTCCATCCAATTCATATGTATTTAAATCAATTCTATAAGTATTTCCAACATTACTCGTATGTGATCAGTATCTGTTTTACATATGTATCCGTTTTTAAGGATATGGTGAGATAATTTTTAATGTCCATCAATATCCGTATCCGCATTCATATTAAAAACGGATAAGGATTTGGTAATACCTATATCCTTATATATCCATCCATTTGCATCCATGTATACATAACTACAAGAACAAAATAATTATGTAGAGATTTTTTAATTCGTCATTATATCGTATGTTGTTCAGTTTATAACGACGAATAATATTTAATGAGATTTTTTATATGTGAAATTAGGAAAGAATGTAATATCCCTTGTTATATCAATACCGTTGGTCCATATAGTAACGCTTAATCATCACAATTTTAATATCAATGATTAGTTAAGATTCTGAAAAATATGACGAATAAGTGTTTCTATATTGACCTTCGTTAATGATATAGTAATAGATATACAAATCGTCTCTAATTTTTACATAAAAATGATTTTCTAACAAATAATACTCATAATTATATACTTAGCAACAGATGAAATATTAATAGACTACAAAATTTGTTATATGTAATTAAAAATAAATATACAACTATATATTAGAAAAATAAAAATATATAGACAAAAATGTATGTGGATACCAAAGTGGCATTTATATATGTATTTATTTTAATACAAATACATATACGCCTGTCAAAATATATTATAAGGAATAAGTATGTATATATATTTATATCCCTTTGCATCCCTATATTAAGTGAGATATAATTTTACTCTTTAAAAATATTATATTCAGTGGTACTACTTAATATCATATTAATAAAAGCTTTTGTGATTTGAAAATTTTTATAAGGATCTTTTTGTCCATATAATGTTTGTTTGGATATTTATGTGAAATCGTAAGTTTATAGGGGCATCTTTTTAAAAACTTCTTGTAAATAAATATTAATAGTTTAAATGATAAATAATAATATAGATAAACTTTATATATATAATATATGTACATGTGTGTGTGTGTATAGTCTTAATAATTTGGCCCCCCAAGTAAAAATTTCTGACTTCGTCCCTAATCAAGAGGGTCTCTCAACTCTCAACTCAAGCTTCCATGATAGGTTCAACATGTTTTCAGTATTTAATTTAAAAAAATAACTATAATGAAGCTCAAATGAGCTCATTGGACATGTATAGAAAAGAGAGGATTGTTGGGAAAACTCCCCTCAAGAGAGTTAAGAACAATCATATTTAAGCATTTTCGTTGTTGATGGACTTTTATTCAAATTCAATGTCTATTGCTTGTTTTATTAATATACCAACTTTTTTCCTTTATTTTTTATCTAAACTTGATTTATACATAATCATATTATTGATATATAATGAAGAAAGTAGTATTATATAATTAGATTATAAATATTATAAATTTATTTATGTGTTTTTAAACTTGTGACCTTGTATTCTTGTTCCATTTGTAGGTGTGCCCTTTTGTTACTTTGGTCTTTTATTGTGAAACCTCGAAATACAAAAAATACTAAAATTCAATTTCCAACATGATCTAATATCTAAAATGGACAAATAAGGACTATATCTTGTAGTTCTCTTCGAGATCCTTGTAATGAGTACAAGAACATTAAAACAAATACCGTATGTGAAAGTTACGTGTGAAATACGATTTACATCTTTTTAGTTGCAAATCCGAGCTTATATAAAGGCTAAGTGGTTGAACCACTTAGTCACTTTATCCACACCAATCGTCAAGTTTCACCCTAGAGTTCACCGGAGCTTGCCTCCAGTGACTTTTCGACCTCTTATCAACGATTTGAAGGCATCGTTTCGAACAGAACGACGAGGTCCAGACCATGTTAGTGTGTGTTTCATGCTAAGCACCTCAAAATCACATATTTCAGGGTGGAGGAGATATCCGAGGAACGACCCCATAAGCTACGAATTTTGATTTTCCATCTTATTGTTGGATTGCACATCTTTCGTACACCATGTATTCGTAGTTTTCGCATCAACGCGATGTCCGGATCATCCAGGGCCATGCATGCAAAGCCAAATTTCAGATCACATCATCGATTTCCATAGACTTCCGAGAGATCCAGTATACGAAAAATATGTAACTTAGGTCATATTTATCCTTGTTCCATACTCAATACATGCATGTAATTTTTTTTAAAATCATAGACAAAAATCAGACACGGAATCAGACCACCCACCACATTCAACTGCATTTTCCAGGAGTTTCTATGATAGGAAAAAATACGAAATATATTTTGAATGCTCCTTGTTGAAAATACTATCCACGATCTAATTTATTTTCAAATCTGAAACAAAAAAGTTGGACACCAAATTTGGAGCACAAACTTACATTCTACGACTATGATCGATCATGCAAGTGGTCTCATCAATTAATGAGCTATTTTTTTAGCAAATGTTAGTCATCTAAAAAATTTAACTACCTTATTATAGTGAGACCTTTTACAACTAAATCCTAAGTAGTTAAATATAGAATCATGGTAGATGATCTAAATGCTAATTAGATAAGGAATGAAATTGTGTAACTAAGTGAAAGCTTTAATCAATGTTAAATCTATTCCAATTTGAATACTTTAAATTTGTATGGCATATGGTTGCGCTGCAGTTGGAAGTGCCTTGTGCTTTGGTGGTCTCCACGGTCGAGGTACTCTCCCGTGTTGACGGTTGTTCTGTGTAGAGGAGTAAACACCGCCAAGGGATGGGTTAGAACTTTTGAGACTCCGGGTAGAAGACTAAATGACCACGACCCTAGTTGTGTTGATTGGGTGATATGTGGTTCTCGACGCAACCTTGAGGTTCTTACCGAGTTGATGCGAGATGTCACCTTTCGAAATGTGTACTTGATAGTCTAACCTTAGCTTTTCATTATAGGATTAACATGAGTGGCTAATGAGGGACGATCGCTCAAGTTAATTACTCATTTTAGTTCTATGATGGGGGTTTCAGGATGTGGTTAGAAAAGGAAGCGTTCTTATCAGCTTCCCCCATATTCGAAGAAAAACGGAAGGTGGTTGTAGGTCCAACAATAGTTTGAGTGAAAACCTTATCTTAATTCCTAGATCTTACTTGAAGTGTGTCTATCATCGAAGATTCTTGCCAACATGTAGTGATTGCGGAGTGAGTTATCTTGATTGATTCTATCTTACTTGTGTTGGGAGTGAGTTATCTTGATTGATTCTATCTTACTTGTGTTGGGATACTTGAGAAAGAGTTATGATAGAAATCAAATCGACTTCATTAAAATAGTGATCAGTTTTGGAATCAAGAGAACTTGTAGATGAAATGAGAATGATGAATGATTTGTATATTAATGGAGAATGATGAATTAGGAAGGGAATGGAGAGGTTAGTAAAAGAAAGTGTTGAGAACTTAGTTAGGATGAGTATAATTTTCACATGCATGCGGAGGCACCCCAACCCTGAGATACTATGTATCTTTGGAGTTATAGTGTGACACCTTCATGGTCAAGACCACAAACTACTTCCTTCACTAACAAGAATATTGTAAAGCAATAATAGGGAAAGTAAATTTAAAGAATGGTAATGATCTAAAAGTAAGTATTCATTTGTAGTTATTACTAATGGGAAAGTGTACATGTTATCATGTACTTAATTCCGTTGCTTCTTTTAGCTTATGTTTCTATTTAGTAATTATTACTACTTGCTACTCTTATCCTGTTAACCGTTGCTTTACCTATCATTTAAATATATCCGTACTGAGAAACTTTGCTCATAACATACCCTTTTCATGTGATCTAATAGGTTTGCAGGACCCTCTTCATAGGATGCATTTTTATTGTTGTGGAGCATTACAGGTTTAGATGTATTTTCAGGGTGCGTATCTTGGTGGTTTGTTTGTGGTAGTTTCTAACTCATGCTTTTATATGTTTGAGAGACAGTTTTTGTACTTACACCTTGATAGACAGTTTCATGTTTTGTGCTTTTGAGATCATGTTGTAATGAAAATGAACTATGCGCTACAATTCCTTTCTTACTTGCTTATTTTCATGCAATGGATACATTTGTTGAAATATACATGTTCTGAATGTAAATATGGTGTTTATAGGATGGTTGTTGAGTATTATGATCCGTGAGGATGTGATAGTTTGGTATCAAAGCTTTGATACTTAATCCTTCTCATAAACATCAAATTCTCATCGGTATTCATAACATGGGATAGTGTCTATGGTCCTCTGACCTTGACACGAGTCCAAAGTAACTAACATATGTAACATGACATAACCACGTCTATGTCAGTAAATACTAAGACCACTAGTAATAACATATTTTGCTTGCAGAACCATGCTACCCCGAGTGGACTCTTAGCATGATTGGTTGATGTCATACTAGGCATGCAAACCTGTCAGGAGGAGATGGAGCAGAGACTCCAGCTTCAGTAGGATTCTACTTACCATCAACCCATGTATGGTGGATAGTGTACACACTTTGCTCTCTCTTGAGCATAAAGAGCAGGAGGACTTGATGCATTACAAAGGTATCATACTACATATACTGCTCACCAGAGGTCTCAGATGCTGTGTTTCTTTGGCACTACTATGCTAGTTGATGTAGAGTTGTGGATGAACCATGAGTCCAAGGTCTATAGATCATACATGCTCCAGCAGACAACTGGATTACCTTTGTAGAGTTTTCACTAGCTGGATATGTAGAGAGATGGTGGCACTCCATCAGGAGCATCTCACTAAGCCCGTTACTTGGGAGGTTTTCATGGATGAGTTCGCGATGAGTTCTACCTTAGACACTGGGTAGAGGAGTAGAGGAGAGAGTTTTAGAGCTGACACAGGGCTCCATGACAACTCATAAGTACTTGATATGCTACAAAATCTTGCATGTCGCTCTGTTGCCACTACAACATACCCATAGGAGAACTTGTAGAAGTTCATCCATGGCATGAGACATGAGTTACAAGAAAGTTTGTCTACCACGGACCTCACCTCCATCAAGGAGGTGATATGAAGGTGACTAGATGGGAGGCTACTCAGATCCGACAACCTACAATACATACTTAGTCGCAGTCCTAACAGAGAATGAGACCCATCACTTCTTTTCAGTCTCGAGGCAGAGATAGAGGATATCAACGTCCACTACCACAACCGCCATATAGAGATGCAGGATCTATTTCTTCATCGATACAACGAGAGCAGATGAATGTTGTTATCCAAGAGCAGACCCATTCCTCTAGTTCAGTTGTTAGAGGTATGCTTTCTATAAAATGGATTTTCATTCCATACTTTGTTTGATTCTGGTGCCACACACTCGTTTTGTGCAACATCGTTTAGTGTCCACTCTAGGCAGGCTGACCACGAGTGTCTTGATCCCATACTACATCAAGGGAACAAGAGGCCAGTTGTTCATCATCAGACATGTCGTCGAGGATGTAGCAATACAATCGATGTGCATCTCATGCATGCATTCCTCTTGTTAATATATTTGGATGATTTCGATATCATTCTGGGCATGGATTGGTTGGAGAAGCATCGCACATGCTTAGATTATTTTGAAAAGATAGTCTATCTACTAGGAATACCCGCTTTCCAATTCAATGGACATACATTTAATACAATGGTTGAGTACATATCCACTTTGAGAAAGCAACAATACCTCAATCGGGGATGTGCAGGATATATTGCTTGCATTATTGATACATCCATTAGGGACAATATGGTTGAGGGCGCCAGGGTTGTCTGAGAGTGCCTTGATTTCCTAATGATCTTTCTAGATTACCACCAGAGCGGAGTTCGAGATTGTGCTGCTACCTGACACTCAGTTGATCTCTATTCCCCATACCGGATGGCACCATCTGAGCTTAGGGAGCTCAAGGTACAGGTGTAGCATTTGACTGAGAAGGGATTCGTTCGCCCCAATAGATCACCATGGGAAGCGCCAGTCCTCTTCGTGAAGAAGGACAAATCCATGAGATTGTGCATTAACTTAGGAAACTCAACAAACAACCAATCAAGAACCATTATCCACTCCCATGTACTGATGATCTTTTTATCAGTTACAGGGAGAAACATTGTTCTCCAAGATCGATATGCGATCTGGATATCAGCTATTAAGGATCAAATATTCAAATGTATCGAAGTCGGCATTCCATACGTGATACTAACATTACAAGTTTGTTGTGATGCCGTTTGGGCTCACGAATGCACCTGTCGCATTCATGGGTTTGATGAACAAGAGCTTTCATCCATACTTGGACAAGTTTATAGTCGTTTACATTTATGATGTCTTGATATATTCTCATGATGAGCATGAGCGAGAGTCGTA
The DNA here is from genome assembly GCA_037367405.1 of Ottelia alismoides. Classification (NCBI taxonomy): domain Eukaryota; kingdom Viridiplantae; phylum Streptophyta; class Magnoliopsida; order Alismatales; family Hydrocharitaceae; genus Ottelia; species Ottelia alismoides. Next base: position 291,654 of record JAZKJV010000165.1, read on the forward strand.
CCTTCGCCTTGTTCTTCAAACGCTAACATAGCATAGACTATATGAGAAGCACAACAAGTGTGAGTTTGGTTATCTCAGGTGACATTTCTTAGCCATGTGATTTCTAGTGTGGGGATTTCTGTTGATACCACAAAGATTAAGGCAGTCATGTCTTGGGAGAAGCCCAAGACAGTCATCGAGGTGCATAGTTCCTTGGCCTTACTATGTACTATCGACATTTTGTTTGAAGGTTTTCTCATTTAGCCCTTCGCTACGTACTCCATTACGCAGAAGAATTTACCATTTGTCTAGAGCAACAAATGCGAGCAGATCTTCCGTACATGTAAGGAACGATTGACTTCTACACCTATTCTGACCCTTCCTTCTCGTATGTTGGACTTCACGATTTACACAGATGCATTCAAGGAAGGATTGGACATTGTATTGATGCAATGAGGGTAGGTTGTAGCATATGCATCACGATAGTTGAAGATTCATGAGCTCAATTACCCTACACATGACTTGGAGTTGGTGCAATTGTCTTTGCATTAAAAATATGGTGTCACTACTTGTACATGGTTATATCTGAGATATTCACATATCACAAAGGCCTCAATTATATCTTCGATCAATGAGAACCGAATATGAGGCAAAGGCATTGGATGGAACTGCTGAAGAACTATGATTGTACCATCTCTTACCATCATGTTAATTGAAACATTGTTGCAGATGCCCTGAGCAGATGGACACATGTAGAGAGAGCAGCAGCTTGGTTATAGAGTTGGGAAATGCTTTTTGTACTTGGTAATTGGCACCCACTTGAGAGGACATCAGATGTAGTGACTGTACCATCAAAGTACAATAGCTTATGGGACTGCATCGTATGGGGTCAACAGATAAACCAGAGATTTCAGGACATCTGCCATCAATGTCCGAAGGATGATTACAATGGATTTAGAGTTCAGGAGTCTAACTTTGTACGTGGTTGAGATATCCGTATAAATATCTTGACTATAGTAAATCAATTGGTTGTCTTGGCTAATCGAAAATCCTGAGTCAACAGAAATCATGTCATGGTCACTCGGTTGGGTTCCCATAACATCCTGTGCGTTGTGCTTGATTAGCTGGTTATTTATGTTGTGCTCAAGAATACTCTGCAAAAGATTTTATTCTCCCTTTGATAGTATTTCTCACCCCCTCTAATATCATTATATGTCCCTTAGGATTGATATTTGCATTTTTTTCTCTAACTCCTTCACTTTGAGCATTGGTAATTCTTATCATTCTTTCAAGTTTGACCTCATGAATGTCTTTGTTGTGCATGTACACATTCTATAGTCGATGCATTGCATTTTCCATGAGATTTACTCTATATGTGCATTTCAATCCATCGAAATACAATAACTACGAGTAGGAGTAGGAGGATGAGTTTAAGTTGATAGCAATATCTCATCATTCGATTGATTAGTTATACAAAATTATACCTAGAAGATAATATTTTACATGCTCTATACCAAATATTTTAGTAAAAAAGGAGCGAATCATACGCTAGCAATATTCCAACCAACATTGCAAATTAAAATATTAGCACTCGGAATGGAAAAGTAACGAATGTAAAACCACAAAGCATGCATTTATTTTAATGAAAAAATCCTAGAGAATAAAAATCACAAATAATAATATCTCATTTTCGAATTTATTATTTCCTATCTTATTGAAGTTTCTGTTCCATTATTTCCAATACAAAAGAGGGTAGCACAATTTCATACAATCTTCCCTTCCATGGAAATTCCAAGAAATACTTCTTCTCCAATAATAAAAGAACTCCACATGTCACATAATTAAGCTTGAAAAGAGAATTACATAATTTGTTTGTAAATTTAACAGAAGAGGTTTATTTGAGAATTCGAGATGTTCCTGGCTCGAAGATGCTCTTGAAAAAAAGGAGATAACTTCAGTAAGAGAGTAAAATGACTAGATCGAAATTATTCAGATCATAAACACATTAGTTAATTAAAAAACAAATTAGTCGACTGATTTCAAAAATGGTCAACTATTTTTGTTTATCTTTTTATGTCCGAAGAAATGATTCATCGAAATAATGAGTCACCCCTTCAGTTTATATGGACACGTATGAGATCAACAAATGCTTGAGAATTCCTCTATTCAATCATTTTCTTTCTTCTGTTGTTGGATATTTCATTCGTATACATCTTCTCTTTGTTTCCTGAGCCTCTAGTGAGATACAGGTATCCATTCCTACTCACTCCCCTCTGAAAAGGCAGACGAGAAAGAGGAGCAAGCAAGAAGCACAGGAGTGGACAGAGTTAGAAAAGATCAAATCTTTGATGATTCCATCATACATGATTGAGTTGTGAAAACTTCTGGGTAGGTATCCTACATATGAACTTAATTCTTTCTGGTTGATGAATCTATTTCTTTGCTCTGGAACAATTAGGAGATTCTGTAGAAGAAATACGGGGTTCTGCTTCTGACGACAATATGCTATTGGGTGGCGATTCAGCTTACGGGTTCAAATCAATACATTCTAAGAACAAATATTTGAATAGTAGCTCATTGTTCTCATAAGTATCATATCAAATCCCATCAATCGAATCACTTTTTTCGAGAAGTACGAGACATCTAAATCGTACAAGTAAAGAGATCTATTCATTGATAAGAAAAAGAAAAAACGTGAACGCTGATTGGATTGATGATAAAAAAGAATTCTAGGTCACGAACAATGATTCGATTGATGATGATGATGAAAGAGAATTTTTAGTTCAGTTCTCTACCCTAATGACAGAAAAAAGAATGGATCAAATTTTATTGAAATAACCATAAATCCTTCTAATTTAAATTGTTTATCCTCAGAATCAAAATAAATTGATCCAATTGTACTTCACGCTTGAAATTATTGATGGTTCAATCCATTTTTCTAGGGTGAAACATAAGATATCTCAGTCAGAAAGAGAATGGATGAATTTCATACGACCCAATATGCCTCACAGGTCACACTATATGTCCACCCAAACCACATCTTCTTCTCCAGGACTCCTAAAAGGTACTTTTGGAACACCAATTCTGGATGATAAATATTTCTCAGAACATGGAGTGTGAATCAAACCCATGTTTGAATTGGAATTGAGATACTGATGCAAGTTCTTCCCTTCTAAATCAGATAGATTCATATCAAAAAAAAGGCTGACGATAAATTATTTCCAAATTGGCTATTTTTTCCTATGTTAGAGGTGTTTCAGAAATGTCCGCGATCGAGTAAATAGCCCTACAAATGAATGGATCGAATCGAATTGAAAAATGGAAAGATTTATACACGTTATACATTCCGTCGCCACTTTGTGGAAAACCATTAGATATGAATATTAGTTGATGAATAGACATATCTATCGTAGAAGTGAGATTAAAGATAAAAAACAAATGTTGGAAAAATAATTATTTGAAAAATGGTTAGTCGAATGGTCTAAGATTAATTGATTGACCTTAATCACAAGTCGATTAATAATTTGCAGAAAGTAAGCTCGGAATCAATACTCAAAGTTGGCCGACTTAGGAATTTGATTAGTCAAGTTAATTGGCTGAAAATCTGAAATATAATATTAAATGTAGGTTCAACAATAGTCTACTAGATGAACTCATTAGTCAACTCAATATGATTTCATTCGATTGAAAACATGTGCAGTCGACTAATTGAATTTGATCTAAATTTGCTTATGCATCAAGAAGGTACTTTTTGCATGTAAAATAAAACTATGTAAAAATTTGCATAGATTTCCACAACTGTGTAGAATGTTGTGGGACTATGTTTCTCCTCTGATCTTTCATTTTCATCTATATGAGTAGCTTTTCTTTAATTATTCATTAAGAGTGATTTAGCAACTAATTGATTAGTTATGGCTTGAGAAATATGCTCAGGTCTTTCATTCTCAAATGATTCTTTAGCTTCATAAAAAATCTTTCTCCTTGATATTAAACTTCAATCTTTGATCTAAAAGGTAAAGTTTTCTAAAAATATATATAAAGTTTAGCAAATGTCAACTAAATTACTAACGAGTTAGATCTGTATTTCTTAAATAATAATCAATATGATCCTTAGATGGTTCCTCCTCCAAATGAAATTAAATAGTTATGCATATACCATATATTCATTTAAGAGGTCTTAATTGCTCGAGATAATAGAAATTTGATATTCGAACTACTTTATTTCAAATGATACCCACATTATTCACAAATATCTATTTTTTGCAATTTATTCCATAATAATCCTTCAATACGACCATCTTAATATTAAATGTATTTACATAAACAATCTTATTCCTACCAATCCTCCGTTGATTTTGAACATCCATATATGTAATTTTATCTAGAATAGTAGACTGGTCAATGTTTAATGACATGTCTAACCAGATCATTATTAACTAGTTCTCATACATTGTTGTAAATGCTTAAAGTTTTGCTCTTAAAGTTTTTATTGTACAGTGACATATTAATGTAAGACTTAAATTTCAAAACCAATATCTTAGTAAAAGTAGAGCAAAATTATTTCTCTAATATTATTGAAACTAATTCCATGGTATGATAATGCAAGAAATATATGAAAATATATTTACAATAAATATACCATAGAAATTATCCAATTTACTGATCATTCGTATTCATATGAACAAAAAAGAAATGAATAAAAAAATATTACAAAAATACATAGAAAGTATTCATCATCAACGAACGATGCGACATGATAATTAGAATACTATCGAAAAAGAACTAAAAAAAGTATGCTAATGTAAACACTCACAATGGAACTTTCCTTAGAGATGCCTCCAAAGATATTAACATACGAGGTCTAGGATGCAACTTATAAGCTCTAATAATTCACACTTACCTTGGTGAGCATTACTCACGGTTGTTCTCAAAAGCACATAAGAAGAAATAAAGAGAATAAAAGAAATATCGATGAATTTTTGTCAATCGATGGAAAATGAACCTTGACATGACGTTTTTTTAATTACATAGCTAGATAAAAGTCACCACAAAGAGATGATGCATTTATATATACATCTTAATAGGAAATCGTATGCTAAATAATGAATTAAATTACTTAATTTTGAGACAAAAAGAGTGGGCTTTGAATGAGCATGATTTGAAGCATGCACATTTATTTTGACCCTCCATACTCGATCTAATCTATTGGTACATGAAGATTGGTTAGGACATGTATAACTGCATACCGAAGTTTTAACTACTAGAAATACGTAACTATTTATAAATTAACACACATACGCCTCCTATCCCTAAGGGCCCATTCAGATAAGGGATACGTGTAATATACGATAATGGATAAGTGATGTTTATCTTCCATTTTTGTTCGGTAGGTTTGAGAGACAATGACTGAATAAATATTGCAGACAGAGATATAGCACATGATATCGTCGTGACATGACAACTTATTTTGTGTTAACTTAATCTCGAACTAAGGAGATACTCTCCCACATCCGAACATATCATTAGTTGTTTTTCAACACCAAATTCACAAAATAAAATATTCCAATTGACACTCCATAACTCATAATCTTACAAGCAATGCCTCTCTCATACAATAAACTCATTGCTAACTCAAGCATGAGGTGATTCAATATCCAAAGATCCAAGAACTTGAATGTTGGGAATAGTTGTCCATTCTACTAGGGACCTGCATCTTTTTTCATAAAATTACAAAGAAAGTGGGGTTTTATCACTTTTATCTTCTTAACCCCTACAATGCTAGTTGTGCCCTCCCTTTTTTGTAATATCAATTGTGCCCCTGGCCTCTTACAAAATTCAAAATTCCACTCTTTTGTAATATCATTATGCCGCTACTTACATTAACAGAAGGACATAACCGTGAATTTTGTAAGAAACCACGTGCACATCAGATACTAAAAAAATGAGAAGCATAACTGATGTTGCATAAATTAAAAGGACAAAAGTAAAAAACATGATTTTTTTCGACTGTGTTGCATCATATATCATTGTTTGTAGGATAATTCATTGAAATTGCAACGAATACCTTTCCATTCACAAACAATTGAATTAATAGAGTTCATGGGGTACCAATTACGTCGCAACAAAACGGAACATGAGACCATGGTTGACTAATCACAACTAAAACACAATGAAGTTGGAGGCTTCAAACATCCCACCAATGAGCACTTCCCTCCTTTTTTTCACATTCAGATTATTTAGAAAACCCCACCACTCCACCACTCTCCATTCTTTTTCTGTAATAAAAAAACAAGTAAAACCCAACATTGGAAGACAAACAGGCTAATGCACAGGCTGTCTCTCCATTGGTCCTAAATTTTTAATGTTAGTTTATTCTATCACATCTCTGGTTATTTTTTTAAATTATAAACGGAAAGATCAAAGTAGGAAACAGTAACCGGAGAGCAGCGGACAGAAGGAAGAGAGGTTGCGGTGATCGGCCTGTAATAAAGATTCAAGATCGAGCAATTAAATACGCATATCGTGAGAATCTCGTCACGCTCTGGTGGGAATTTTGATTTCGTAGCGAGGTGGGGGAAGCGCCAAACTCGAGCCCTAAAATCTCGACCCCTCTGACCACCACCATCACCTTCATGCTCCAGTTGAGCACTAAAATCCATGTCAGATCCCCAGAAGTCTCCGCCCATCTGTAGCTTTTTCTCGTAGACCCACCTTGTTCTTGCTGGTCCTCGAATGCCTGGTGAGCTCCTCTCTTCTACTCGGTTATGCTGCTGTACAATGCCCGTGGATTCCGCTGCTGGGTAGTGTCTGAGATGCGTTTTCTTGCGTTGTTGATTCGACCACTAGATCCAGATCGGGGTTTTAGGAGGTGGGTACTTCGAAAGAAGTTGTCTTTTTGTTTAAAGATTACTTTTTGAGATCTTTGATGTTTGGGTGCATGCTGTTCAAGTTCTCCTGATAGATCGTGTCCATGACAATGTGGCCTTTCCTCCAACATTTGGGGATTTCGCTCTACCGTTTGGTGACAAGATTTTGGCTTTTTTTGTGTTGACCATCAGAGGTCTGGACATCACCAACCCAATTCATGGAAACCAATATCTTCCTCAAGCTATGGATGCGTAATTTTCTTCCTCAAAACGTCTAGGGTTTCGATGCGCATGCAGCTATGAAATGTACATGGTTTTGCGGTTCACCCCATCACATCTGATTGTGGTTGCTAAACATTTCCGTTTCATTGTAAGCCACATTTTCACGCGTGTCAATATTCCTGTAATCTTATAATGATCTCTACTAACATCGTGTTTTTGAATTCTGTTTTTTGAAGAGAGTTGGATTTTTGGTTAGAATCTGAAAAGGTGGTGACTTTTTGAGAACATTAGAATATTCTTTCTATAGAATCAAGATTTTCGCGAGCATCAATTCCTTGTTCCAAATGCACACCCTGAACCAATCGTTTATCGTTGCAAGCCTGCTGGTTGTACATATTCTATGAGGACGGTTCCCAAATTCCACCCAATGACACAGTAACCTTTTAAAGAAAGTCTGTGTTCGGATGACAATTATGTGCATAAAACGAGCATAAACCACGTGTGAAAGTAACATTATGGATATACATGTCTGACTTCTCGTTTTTTGGTCAATTTTCAGCACTAACATAGAGCTGACATAATTGGTTGCCTCACAGATGCTGGAGTTGTTAGATGCCGTTTCATTCGCTTGTACTAAGCCAATGCTGCTGACTTTTTTGGATGAGGCAATTCATGGTGATTGGTCAACTGAATTTTTCTTTTGATTGGTCAACTGCATTTTTCTTTCTGAATTGTTATTTGTAATAAGCATACCTTTATAGTCGATATTTCACCTCAATATATGCGTCAGTCCTGCTATTTGCTGTTCTCTGATAATCATAATTTGGGTTCTTGGAATAAAATAAGCATGGCATTTTTTTGTACATATTCAATTAAGTTATCAATATTAGAAAGCAATCGAAGATTTAATTTGCTGCTTTTGGTTGTACAAAATTAAACACATTTAAATGTAGTGTCATTGGATAATGGGAAATGTTATTTTTTTATACATAAATCTGATTGGTTGTAGTTTTTGCAAACGTGATGCTTTTAGATTGCATTGTCAATCTGATATTGATAAACTAGAGCATGCTTTACGACCTATAAATTTTGCTGAATTTTTTTGACCAATTTATAAGTTAGCAATTAGCTTTAAATAAACATTCTTGGGCCAATCAGCTTGTTATAAACGCATAGCTGAGGCATCTGATTAAAGTTAATATAGTAGTAAATATGCGTTCTATCTTATTTTGGATATAATTTGGCTTGCTTCGAAAGTTAAAATACTTACAACCTAAGTAAAATGAGCTTGGCCTCTCAGCTGTCTAATGTTGTAGCATTTAAGTGGGTGATTACAAAAAGAGATGCTGCCTGTATGCAACCCATTTTTCCTCTCCAGAAATGATCTAGTGTTTTTCTTCGGAAAAATGACAAATTTGAATATATTGTGATTATGATTATTGTAATTATTCATGTTGCCTTTGTTTCTTATCATTGGCAGTTATTGAATTTAATACATTGGGCGTAGGTGTCTTCACATTTGAAGATGCTGTCATGCACATCATGACTTACACATTTAAGATTGATTCACATAATAAACTTACCCATTCATCCATGTCTGAATTTCAGGTTTCATGCCCAAACTGTAGAAGTCAGGATTATATTAAGGCAGATAGAACTATTTGTTTTGATTCTTTTCTAAGAAGAAGAAGGCCTTGTTATAGTTACACAAGTTCTTACTTTTTTAGCCATGTTCTGTTAGCTTCAGGTTGAAGTTCTATATCAGTAGTTCTCAACATGGTCGAGACCTGTGTTGGACCTAGTGAGCTTCATCTGAAAAAGGAACTTACTGTCCTCCGTAAGTCACGTTATCTACGTGACCCTGAAACCAGCTCTTCGTGGAGGTCTCCTTTGAGTTCTAGATCAGTAGCTGCTGCAGCCTACACCTTTAAGTACAGAAGTGACATTAAGAAGGATGATACATCAACAAATAGTAGCGGTCCTGTTGATATTGGATGCAATTCAAGTTCAGCAATAAATGACAATGGACGTAAAAAAGTATATCTTTATAATTGGGGAAACCATTCTAGAAGGTCTAGTGAAAGTGGAATAAAACTGGATGAAGATAATAAACAAGTACCTAGAGAGGTCGATCCTGACCTTGAAGTGAGAAGGACTTCCAGAAAGCCACGAAGAAAATCAGTTTCGAGGCAGCATGCTTCAAGGACCTCTGCAATTTCAAATTTACTTGCCGTTCCATCAAGCTCGTTGGCCATTCTTAACTCCTTGGAGCAGTATAATGATAGTGAGTGCTCCAATTCAGAGGATCTGCGACACTCAGTGCGGGAGTCAAATGAGAAATGTGATTGTGCCTCACGAGCTGCATCACCATTACTTTCAGTATCTAGATGTGGGGATTGGTCTGATTCATCTAAGATATTAAGGCATACTAGAAAAGAAGAATCATCCTGTTCATATACTCCAGTTTCAACTAGCTCCTATAACAGACATGGTGATCAGAATGCCAGCACTGTTGGTTCCTGGAATGAGACTGCTGGTTTTGATGGTGATGAACTTGATCAGATGGATTTTCCTGGGCGAAAGGGATGTGGTATTCCTTGCTATTCCTCAAAACGGAGGAAAGACAGAGGCTGTGGTGGTTGGTATTCCCCATCACTCTCTGATACTTTGAGGAGAAAAGGAAGTAGCATCCTTTGTGGGAGTCAGTCGGTCAATCACAGAAGGTCATCAGGTGTTCGAAAACGAGGAACTTTGCCAAAATCATCGCAAGGGTTGCCATTGCTGCACAACAGCGATGACCAAGGGGGGTCATCAGCAGATACTGAAACAGATGAACTGTCCACTAACTATGGAGAGATTGACTTGGAGGCAATAAGCCGGTTGGATGGAAGCAGATGGTCTAATTGTAGAAGCCAAGAAGGAATAGATACGGCATCGACTAGTGCAGCTAATGGAGTTTCCTCTAATCCTAGAAGTTTGAGTCAGAAATATAGGCCAAAGTCTTTTGAGGAAATAATTGGCCAGAATATTGTTGTCCAGTCTCTTAACAATGCTATCCTAAGGGGACGGATTGCTCCTGCATATATATTTCAAGGTCCACGTGGGACAGGAAAAACATGCATGGCAAGAATATTTGCTGCAGCTTTAAATTGTTTGTCCAATGAAAAAACTAAACCATGTGGCTTTTGCAGGGAATGCAGCAACTTTGTCTCCGGAAATGCATCAAATATGAGAGAGGTAGATGCTATAAACAAGAAAGCCATAGATAGGGTAAAATACATTTTGAGAAATCTATCTGCGGCGTCATCCTTTTCCCGGTACAAAGTGTTTGTCATTGATGAGTGCCACATGTTATCATCCAAAACTTGGTCAACTTTAATGAAGTTCCTTGAAGATCCTCCATCTCGTGTAGTATTCATCTTTATAACCATTGATCCAGAAAGTGTGCCACGTGCAGCTGTCTCCCGTTGTCAAAGATATATTTTCCCTAAGGTCAAAGATGCAGATATAGTGAATCGGCTAAGGGATCTTTCCTCTAAAGAACACCTCGACACGGAACTTGAAGCTCTAGATTTGATTGCTCTGAACTCTAACGGTTCACTCCGGGATGCTGAGACAATGTTGGAACAACTGAGTTTGCTGGGAAAAAGAATAACATCATCTCTTGTACACGATCTTGTAAGATTCTTAAAATCACGTCACTTTTTAAGTTTTGTATAAAGATCAGAATACTACCGGAAGTTTCTGTAAATGATTTTAATGTTTGACCGAGCGGGTAGGTCGTGGGGAATTCTGAGGGTGCCAACTATACCTCTTACTCGTAGAACTTTCTCTTTTTTCACTAGAACTAAGATATTTTTTGTAGGATATTAGAATACTTGGATGATATCTGAGTTGCTAAACATCTTCAGGTTGGGGTGGTCTCAGATGAGAAACTACTTGATCTTCTTGAGATCTCCATGTCTGCGGACACTGCAGAGACAGTTAGGAAATCTAGAGAACTTCTAAATTCTGGCATTGACCCAACGAGGTTAATGTCTCAGTTGGCAGGACTTATCATGGATATTATCGCTGGAACCCATCATTTAGCAAACTCAAAATCCGATCCAGTCCTTGGGGGACGTCGATGTAAGTATTAATTTATTTTTTTACAGCTTGGGTGTATTTTCAAACCAGAGGCATCTAAGCAGACTTGCTCTATCAGTATTTAGTCAAAAAATATATTTTTTGAAAGAACCAACCTAAATGAACAGTATCAAGGAATCGTTTCAATATTTGTCTTAGTTGTTGAGTCAACCGTGTTATTGAAATATCTTTTCTGCTGAAGCCTAATGTCTTATTTCTACTTCTCGGGATGGTGTAGTGAAAGAAAAAAGGCATTCACTATTTTGTAACATGTGAAGATTTAAATCTGTATGGTGACTTTGATTATCCAAGATACCAGTTGAGGGGGCCCCTGGCATGCTATTGGACTTGGTACCGGCATTTGCGTACATGAGCCATCCTCAAAAGAGATGCAGCAGTGCAAGATTTTTTTGCAGAAAAGCCCACCAGAGAAGCCACTCTGAGAACCCTCCACCTCTCAATCACTGGAATAGTAGGAGGTGCTTGCAGGAAGTGAGTCCATTCCAGCTCTTGAAACGTTGATTTCCCACCCAATCCCAGATAGTAGAGGGTCAGAGGGAGACTGAAGGCTTCTTCTGTTTATCACTCATTTACTTGTATATCTTATAGCCCGTCTTTCTGAAACCTTTATTGAAATGTTTCCATGGTCATTATCACATTGAAGTAGAAGTAGATGTACGACCTCTTTAAATCTCTTAGTTTTCACCCTCGTCAGGAATGCCATTTTTTAAGACCCATTTGCTGTGAAAATGCAAGGTGTCCTAAGGTATATTTCTGGCTGTGTATAATCCACTTTTCCGAACATCAATAGATCTTTGATACGTTACCTTAAACCTTTTTGCGTATTGATGATCTTGCTAATGATGTGGCCATTATACTTTGTATCTTGTTATACTTTTCTGGTGCCACTGATTCTTGTAGAAAATGCCTAGTTTTCTAAAATGTTTAATGCGGTTTTCTGGTTCCTGACTGTCATTGGAATTCATGTGGGGTGCAGTAACTGAAGCTGAATTGGATAGGTTGCAGCAAGCATTAAAGGTTCTTTCTGAAGCAGAGAAGCAGCTAAGACATTCAAGTGAACGCTCAACATGGTTTACTGCTGCATTGCTACAGCTTGGAGCTGGCCAGACCTTTGATTCAATCCATTCAAGTGGGAGCAGCAGCAAGCACAGCATGCTGAATTCGAGAGTAGGTCGTGCAGTGGGGACAGAAACCTTGGGATATCAAAAAAATGACTTATTGCAGAAATTACAGCATGCTAGTCCTACTTCAGTTCCCAGATTAGCAAGCGGACATACCAGTCCTCTTGCAAATACATCATCTAGCATATCCATGAGGAAGAACCCCACATTTGATACCTTATCAAATTCTTTTGCATCTGGCAAAATTGATGATAAGAGTGATGAATTGCCTAAAAGCACATACCAAGATGAATTGGAAGTTATTTGGAGAAGATGCATCCAAGGATGTCACTCCAGGACTCTGAGGAACTTGCTCTCTACCTATGGAAAACTTGTCTCAGTAGCTGCAGCAGATGGTACATTTTCATGACTTTGGCTCAACTAGTTTTTTCCCCTTTCCATTTATTGAGTTTGTCTTTGAGTAACGTAATAAAAAAGTTAGCAATTGAAATAGTTTTTGCATTCTTATAACATTTTTTTGATGCAAAAGTGGGGGACGCACGCTTAGGTGTCTGCCCTGAATCGATTAATTACAAAGAGAGGCAATGCATGAGCAAAGACTTGAGGAGAGCCTTGGCATGATGAATACCATTTTCTACATAAAAACTCTCAGCATGAAAATAACTCTATTGCGTGTGAACCAAAGCGCTCAAATTACAACCACATGCAACAACTTCTCAGTGTTGGACGAAAACAAGAATTGCAAAGCAACTCCCAAAATTGGTTTGGTTACTGATGTCTAACCAATCTAAGCTTATTTCCAGCCATGTTTCTTTTTCCTTCTCACACACAAAGAAAAGATGGTCAATTGATTCCACCTCCTCGTCCCATATCGCACATGTGTTATTGCCTCACAGTCTTAAAGGATATATCCGTATATGATCTACCACAATATCTGTTTTATACAGATTTTGAAATCCCTATCCACAACTATTTTAAAATGGTGGATATCACTTTGATATATGCAAACATCCGTATCCGTACTATTCAGTTTCATATATAAATATAGTGGTAAATTTGTTTTTAACCAGATATAACATAACTTTAATTGTCTTTCATCATATTTAGTATATTATGATGATATAAGCGCATTTAATCTATTTTTATCATGTTTATTCTATCCGATACATGTATGTTTAAACTTGTCTATAGAGTAATTCTGATATTATTTGTATGTGATCTGTTGTTTTTACATATGTATCCGTTTTTTAACAATATGGTAACATAATTTTCACATATGTATCTGCATTTGTATTTGTATTTGAAAACATTTAAGGATATGATAACACTTATCTGTATCCGCGAAGATTGAGGAGTTTGAGACATGAGCAATTAGAGTTGGGGCAGCTTGCGGGCGCATTGGGGGGAGGGGGGGGGGTAGAATCGTGGAGGCTACTAGGATCACAGCACGAGGGGAGGGCGATGACACGGAAAGGTTGTGAGGGGGGGGGGGGAGTGGTCTTCCCCTCCGGTTCTCTTGCGTTGCTTGGGGTCACTTCGAGGAGGAGGGTCTAGGCGGGCTACCTCAGTGGGGTTACCAAAGAACGAGCGATGACCATCTTTTTGGGGGAGGAGCTAGGCTACCAAAGAGGGAAGGGTAAGGTGATGCTCGGTGGGAGGTTGTATCCCATTGTCGTCAGCGCCTGAGGAGGCTAGAAAGGTGCTACCAATGTGACTACCTCGATCATCTGGCGACATCTCATAGGGACATTGCTGATGCTTCGGCAACGGGGCTTTCGACCACCAGTGGAGCTCCTGTAACCGTCAGTGACGCTCAGAGGAGGCATTGTTGGTGCTGCGGTTGTCTCAGTGAATGGGAGGGAACCGACATGTGCTATTAGAGCTTCAGTAAAGGTGAAGGGACAACCCGATGCTGCTGGAGACTTTAGGGTTGGGCTTGTTGTAGGCGCTTGTGCTGGGGGATCGACTATAGAATGGATGGAGATCAGTAAAGGTGAAGGGACTAGCCAGTGCTGCTGGAGATGTTAGGATTGGGCTTGTTGTATGCACCGGTGCTGGGGGACTGGTTGTAGAAGGGAAGGGGATCGGTGCTGGTGGAAGGGAAGCGGGTGTTGCTGGTGAGGGGAGGTGTAATGGGGAAGGGACTTGTAGGTAGGGCTGGAGCTGCTGTGTAGGCAAGGTGAAAAGGGCTTGTTGGAGGTTTTGGAGCTGTAGTAGCAGAGGTTGGTTTGGGGAGCGGAGCGTGGAGGCAAAGGAGGTGCATGCTGCTGGCTACCATGCATCTCGGACTTTCGCGGAAGTGGTCTGTGGAGCTCCCTTAAACTAAAGAAGCAACCCTGCGGTGGGGAGGGAGCTTCTGGTGGGGGTTTGTAGTTCGAGCAAGTTGGCTTTGGAGGCGACATGGACTGCGATTCGGGAGGTGCTAGGGGATGGCTTCTACGGTGATGTGCTGAGGTTGCAGGGGAGGGGCATCTACGTGAGAGGGCTGTCTGAGGAAGATCGTGAGCGGTTCCTCAAATGGAGGGGTTCATAGTCCTCGGTCCTATTGTGTTGGAGAGAGCCTCGCTTCTGCAATGGAATAAGTCTAGATGCTGATATTTTTGTGTCTCATGTAACGGGGGTGCTGATCCACTCTAGGGATCTGGGGGCCTTAAGGCCAACTCTCCTTGACATCAGGAAAGTTATGAAGATCCCCTCGGACGGGTGCTCGCCATGGATTGACATGGAGGTGTTGGTGCCAGAGATTGGGATCCAAATCCGAGACACTTGTCGATTTAGCATCGCTTGGTGGTGGGGAAAAACACCTTCTGGATTCTATAACTATGATGGATCCTCCGTCCCTGTCGGACCTACTGGAGAAAGAGCTGGAGTCGATAACTGCTGATTAATTGATGGAGGAGGATGATATATCTGATGAGGATACCACGATCATTATGGAGGGTTTTGATATGGAAACAGGGTTCATTTTTTATTTGTTATTTCGCCTCAGGATGTAGCTCCCTAGGAGGGAAACCTTTTTGCTAAACCTCCCCTCCCCACTTTTTTCGATAGAGATCCCATCATTGGAGGTGTCCGCAGAGAGGTTGTTCAGCATGGGCTCGGTTACTTTCACCAATCGGTGGTTGGAGCAGACCTTGGCCCTGACTCCCTGCTAGAGACACGTGCCTTAGATCTGGTGACCCTCCAACCCTTATCTTTCGGGAGGGTGAACTGCATTCTTCTTTCCTAGTTGGAGCTGATTGGGTAGCCCGTAGGCTCATTGGGATTGCTGAGAATGTTGAGGCTATATCGAGGATGAAGAGACATCCATGCTTGGGGATGGGTCCGTGCCCTCGCCCAAGGTCGGATATTGAGGAGAATGATGGCATGAGGTTTTATGTCCACAAAAGACCAAGGTTCAGGCCAGCTGGGGCATCTTCTTCGTCTGCAAAATTGATTGTTGTACATCGACATCAATGCCATTTCGATGGATGATATTGCAAGAGATGCCTTGGTGGTCCACAAGGAAGGGAAGAAATCAGTTGTGTGATGAAGATTTTCTCATGGAATGTAAGGGGTCTAGGTGGCTCGAAAAAATAGAGCGTATTCAAAAGGATGGTGCCGGAGAGACACACATATGTTCTTTTCCTCCATGAAACAAAGATACACGATTGGTTGAGGCAGGTTTGGGCTTCCGTAGGGGGGAATCATCTTTCGGAGTTTAGGGCCTTGTGCAGTGCAGGCGTTTGCTGGTTGTGTGGAGTGGTGATCGTTTTAATCTGGTGTCAGAGCTGCTGGAAGCCATGTCGTTTCCGTTCTGCTTAGGAATGGAAGTTCGGGGCTCCATACGGTTTTATCCTGCATCTATGGGCCCAATGGTTCAAGGGCCCGATAACAACTATGGGCAGACCCGCGGGCAGCCAAATTTGTCTACCCTTATGAGGCATGGCTTGTGGGAGGTGACTTCAACGTCACGATTTTCGTTGTTGAGCGCGTCTCTGCAGGGTGGCTGAGATGTTGGATCTAAGGAGTTTACAGAGATGGTGAGTGACCTCTAGTTGGATACTTTGGATGCTGTTGACTGTCGTTATACGTGGTGTAGTTCACGATCTCGGTCCTAATTGACCAGTTCCTTGGTTCGATGGATCTTTTTTCTAGATTCCCTCTAGCTTGTATCTCAGCTTTACCGCCTTCTAGATTGGACCACACCATGTTAGTGTGGGTTTCGGAGGAGAGTTTGGTCCTGCACTTTCTTCAAGTTTGAGAAGTCATGGCTTCTTAAAGGCTACTTTAGGGAATTGATGGAGAACTTCTGGGGATATGTGGTGGTGGATAGCACAACTATTATTCGTGTGTTCCGCAAGTTGGTGAAGTTGAGGAAGATGTCGTGTGAGTACAAGAGAGAGGTGCATAAGAACCATATAGTGCGGCGTACCGAGACACAAATAGTCGTCTCACAACTGGATCGGGTTGAGGATGGCATGGATCTCTCTGTGCTGGAGTTGGTGGAGAGAGGTGGGTCAATAGATTCTTATAGAGGAGGACATAAAGCAAGAGGTGAAATGGAGTCAGAGATCTAGGTAGAGATGGAAGATGGATTAATGAGGGAGACACTAACATGGGATTCTTCCACGCGATGGCTAGCGAGAGGCATCGTCGGAATTTCATTCACAACCTCTCGATTCGGGGGATCCAAACAGAGGGGGTTTTGGATATGGGTAAGGCGGCGATCGGTTACTTTCGCAGTGTGTCGCATAGAGCTCCAAGTAGGGGCTGGCGTTGGCTTGACAAGGGCGCCTCATCTCTCTCTTCTGGCCAACAAACTGCTCTTGTTAGGCTCTTCCAATTGGACGAGCTGAAGGAAGCCGTGTGGGGGCTTAACGTGGAAGGGACGCCAGGCCCTGATGGTTTTCCGATGGTTTTCTTTAAGGAGTTTTGGAATGTGCTCCAAGCAAGGCCCTAAATGTCGGTTTCGGTCACCATTTCGGTATCGGCCAAAACAGAATTTCGGTGGAATTTCGACCGGAAGTTCGATCATTTCGGTCATTTTTTGTACTAGGACCCCCATATTTCGGTCATTTCGGCCATTTCGGTCGAATTTCGATTTCGACTGGATATCGATATTCGACAGAAAATCGACCGAATTTCGCTGAAATTTGAGGCCATGGCTCCAAGTGGACTTGATAGCGATGCTAAACGAATTTGCTTCGGGGAACCATGGATTTAACAAAATAAACAAGGCTCTTCTTTTTCTCTTGCCGAAGGAGGGTGCCTGCAGAATCGAGGACTTCCGTCCTATTATGATCTCGATTGCGGTGTATCTCATAGAAGCTAAGGTGTTGGCAAATCGTTTGAGCCTCATACTTGAGGGTCTGATTGTTCCTACTCAGGCAACTTTCATCTTGATCGGCTAATGATTGGACAATGTGTTTTTAGTTTCAGAGATGGTTAGTGATTGGCAGAACAGAGATATGAATTGTTTCATTTGGAAGGTGGATTTTTTCAAGGCATACCTTGTGTCGATTGGGCTTTCCTTTGCTCCACGCTGGTGAAGCGTGGCTTTCCGATTGTTTGTATTTCTTGGATGAAGAGATGTGTTACTACGTCTTCCCTGACGGTTTTGGTCAATAAACACTTGGAGGGGGGTTTTCACCCTCAATGGGTATTCGTTTGAGATGACGGTTAGAACCGTTGTTGTTTGTTATTGCTGCGGATGTTCTTGCCATTATGACTAGTCAAGTGGTGTTTCCTGGGAGGAATGTGAGGTACTTGAGAGAGCTCCAATATGCTGATGATACCATTGTCTTCGTTGAGGATGGTTGTGCCTGTGACGAGACCATGGCCATGGGTAACATGGTCGACATCTTCAGTGAATTATCTAGGCCGGTGGTAAACATTGAAGTCTGCCTTTATGCCGTTTAACCTTTTTGATCTGGAGATGGAGTGCTCGAGGATCTCGGCGACTCCGAGGGGTCTCTGCCCATTTGCTACCTTGGTTTACCTTTGACTTGTGGGTGCTTGAAGCAGTTCAATTGGCTTTATATTTCTCGTGGGGGGGGGGACTGGTGCTTCTTAAGGCGGTCTTGACAACAATCCCATCTTCTTCATCTTGTCAAGAATCCTACCGATTGGGATTTGAAACAGCTTGAAGTCATGTATGTGTTGTTTCTTTTGGAGTCCCTCCAATGGGCATTGGAGTGGGCTTTACTTAATAAAGTGGGAGACAATAACCTCATTGAAGGAGGAGAGCGGATTGGGAGTCCTCAAGCTGGATGACATGAATAACGCTTTGCTGTTGAAGTGGGTGATGAGGCAGTGGGGTCGTAGTGAGGATCTCACATGTAGGCTTCTTCGGGAAATTCATGCCATTTGGGTGCAACCGTGGTAGCGTTACCACTCGACTTTTTGGAAGGGGATCTGCTCGGTTTTGCAGGAACCCCCGGTGTTATTGCATCTGATGGTTAGCGGCCGTTCTTCCGATTTTGGAAGGATGATTGGAGTGAGGATGGACCTCTTAAGGAGCGCTTCCCATAGCCTTTTCCCTTGCTGATGATCGTGACAGATGCATGGGTGGATGTGTAATGGATGCTGTGTTTCTCCTCTCTACTCTCGAAGCAATGATTCGGTGATTTTCTACAAATGATGGAGGTGATGGCATCTCCACCGAGCCGAACTTATGGATGGGGACCATTGGATTTGGCGGGATGACTTCTTATTCATAACTAAAGCCTACTGGGCCTTCACAGTTGGTGATGATGGGGCCAGTGGAGATAGGGACATGGACTACACTTTGATTTGGACTTCAAGGATGTCGATGAAGATCAATGTATTCCTTTGGCTCCACCATCTAGGTCGGGTGTTGACTAAGGAAAGCATATCATTCTTCATATAAGGAGGTGATATCCAGTGCTCTATGTATGCCATTGAGGAGGAAGACTTGGACCATCTCTTCTATACATGCGCTCGGGTCCATGAGATTTGGTCGTAGATGAACATTTTGTGAGTGGACCATTCCTCCCATGTAAACTTTTGGAACTCTCTGGTGGCCAACCAATTCAGACCGTTGGCGGAGGTGTTGCTCCCGCTTACTGTGATTTGGATGATTTAGCTTTCACGAAATGGGCTGATTTTTCTTTCAAATGGATTTTATGTTGAGAATGTGGTCACTTTCGCTAAATCTCTTTGAAACCTGGTTGTAAGTTTTCTTGTAACCCTTCCATCTTAATAAAAGCTTGGCAAGACACCTCCAGAGTGATTCCCCCTTTTTTGACTAAAAAAATCAATATCCGTCCATTGCATCCCCAGTCTTGATTATGTATCCATGGTGAGTATTCTACCACATCTCAACTTCCATAAGAAATTTTGGATAGGAGATGAGGCTTTCATGTCCTAAATAGATCTCCAATCTATAATCAACTCGTATGGAGTTGGATAAGACCGCTATCTAGCATCTTTTCCATTCCACAAGATTAATGCCGGTGGGGGTTAGGAAGAGGATAGAGGCTCTGATGAGAACCTTCTTCTGGTCGGACGGGAAGTATCAAGGACAAGGCGTGCACTTGGTAGGATGGGATGAAGTGACAAAGACGCGTAAGGACGGTGATCTTGGCGTACGTGACGTCGATTGCATGAATAAAGCGTTAATTGCAAAATGGATTTTACGCATTTGGGGGCCATCCAGCTCCCTTGTCGTCAAACCGATTAGGAGGATCTATGGGGTTGAACCTAGTCTGTTTGCGGCTAGAATCCGCGTCGAATCCCCTTTGTGGGCGGGCATACGGGCGGTCTTACCGAGCATTGCGCCTAACCTCTGTCCACAAGTCGGCGATGGCATGTTCAAGTTCTGGTGGGACGACTGGACTGGCGATGGTGCTCTCTAGGACAGATACCATAGGCTTTTTGCTCTTTCGGCTTCGAAGGACAGCTCTTTGGCTGAGGTGGGAACTTCAGGGTCTTGGTCGCCGACCTTCCTGGCAGATTTTTCCGCTCAACGCCTGGAGGAGTACCTGGGGTTGCGGCAATTCTCCCTCCGGGAGACCTCTCGAGGGGGAGGGATCACTTCCTCTGGAGGGGATCGAAATTCTCAGTCAAGAAAGCGTATCAAGTTCTAAGGCATAATACAGATGGCACATATGTGGAGCTCTGTCGCTACATGCGCGTGGTCAAGGCGTCGAAGGTCCCCTGCAGGGTCAAGGTTTTCTTGTGGTACGTGAGGAGAGGTCAGGTTTGCGACAAGGTTAGGAGGAGACAGATGTTGGGGGTGGCCGAGGCTCGTTGTGACAGGTGCGTGGGCGCGGAGGAGGATGCTGACCACCTCTTCTTCAGGTTTCCGACATCTGAGCAGGTTTAGTGAGCGGTGGGCATTTCCTGGCTGCAATTGGGTGCTGCTGCGGCGTTCTTGGTGACAACCCGGATGGTGGGCCACAACTCCACGGATGATTGTGCCGAAGACTTCGCGGCCTTGTGGCCAATCTAGCTGGGCAGAAACGAGCTTGTCTTCAACAACAAGAGCTTCCCCACCACAAGTGTAGCAAATCATTGTAACACACTATGTGATTTTTGGCTCTTGCACTAATGTAATTTAATTTTCGTTAATATACATTTTTGCGGTGATCCCCAACGTGGGGACTCACCCTCCTTCATATAAAAAAAACCGCCTATCTAGCGCCTTATATGCTTGTCTCGCTATGAAATCACTACCTCTCCAAACCCAATGATCTCTCCCTTCCATAGGACCTTTGAAGGGGCTGATTGCTTTACGAAGCTAGGCAAAAACCTGGAGGCATTGCTCAGAAAAGTATGTAACAAAAGTGGGCAACCATATACCCTCCACCCAAACCTCCAATACCCGAGCATTTCTCTCTGCCACAATTGCGAAAAGGCATGGGAAGCATGTTGCCAGTGTTCTGCCGTTATTCTAGTCATCCATCCAAAAAGCGAAAGAGCAATCTTCTACTAAATCAGGGTGTGACAGAAGCGAGGTAAGTCAGGCCTTTCCAAAATGCAGAAGTATAAAGCTTAGGATGATGGGGCAAAGAACTCTTTGCGTAGTTGCTATAAATACCTGGATTAATGTGCAACACATATCCTCATTGCCACACCAGATCCTTGCAATCTACTTCATTTAAAAGGCTCGAGTCATCGTTTCCTCAAGAACTCCAAGTCCTCCCTCTTCCTCAGCGAGCATGACAATATCCCAATCAACCAAGTGCATATCGGAACTGCTCCGGTTGGACGTGCCCCAAAAGAAACTTGTACAAAAGAATGCATCTGTTTGTACATTCGTAATCGTACCACACTATCTTAAAGAAGGGTGGTCACCCATGTTAGGGGTTCACCGAAAAGAAAACTCCATTAATTATTACCAAAAATTACAAGTACATTGACCATGTTTGAACACGAAATTAACATCTGTGTCCGCATTTGCTACATAAAAATGCTCATTACAGAAATTCTAGAACATTTCTAGCTAATCAGATATCCTTGATGAAAGTGTATGAGTTTGTCCTTTCTACTTTAGACCTGTAGGTTACAACCTTTAAACTTTCCTAATTTCAGCCATTGACATGCAACCCTAGCTCTGAGCTATTTGATGAGGTTGTGGAGGACCAGGCATTGGAGGTTATGGATGCTACTATAGCAAGTATGCTTGGAGAAACGCCAGTTCTAAGTCAAGAATTTATTGTTATCCTGTTGTCAGTTGAGGCTATGTAGAGGTTTCAGCTAGCATCGATTCTCTCCCTCCCTAGATCAAGGTTAGAGCACATGCCTTTGTGTCTGGATATGGGAGTGGGATGGCAGCCATCTTCATGTTTCATATTTAAGCGGATGTGGCTTCTGGAGGAAGGTTTTCGAGATATAGGGGTGTCTTTTTGGTCGGGCCTTGTCATAGAAGGATCTGGCCAAAGCATGCATCTTTGAAATTGGATGCATATCACAAAATGCTGATCGGGTTCAAAAATGATTCTAAGTTGATTAGGGAACATAGGCCGAAACATGCACATAAAGAGGCGGTATGTCTCGACTTGCTGGAGGATGCACGGGATCTAGATGAGATTATTGAGGACCGGAAAAAAAAGATTGATTGGATGCTGAGGTCTCATCAAAGGTGGTTGAAGGAAGGTGATGCGGATATTGGATTCTTTCATGTTGTCGCATATATGCAATTTCGTATCAGAGTTGTAAAAGCTTTGATGGGAATACATCCAATGGAAAAAGTCCTACTTCTCTTTTGCAGTGGGATAGGTTATGATCTCTGTAGCTCACATCTGGATCATGGTACTCACGATATATACCTTAACAATGATCCATGAGACAATTTTATCTACCTCCTTCCTGGTTCTGGAGTGGTAAGCATGCACTTGTTGTGACCTTCCATTACATTTAGGATGCTCTAAGCCTGCAATACGTAGTTTGGTCCGTCAAACTTAATGACTTAGACCATCACTAGCTTCTCCTTTAACACGAGAATTGACAATCTCAAATGCTTTATAGAAAGTAGATATCAGAATTTAGAACATGAGCGTTCACATGAAACGTCCTTGTGCATGTTCTAATAAATTGGTAACTGGACCACACAAAAGCACATGTCGAGTGGTACAGCGACATGCATGAAACATGCTAGGTTGACACATTTGCATGCTTGAAATAACACGAGGGACAGGCATGAAAGCTCAGAGGCATGCTGGTGCATCCCAGATACACTCCATGTCATGGGTGATGATGCTCTGGGAGTTTCTGACGCTTGTCAGCAATCACACGAGGGGGCGGAGGTTGGAGGGGAAATACCTTTTATAACAGGGTTAGGGCTTTTCTTTTCTTTTCGATTTTTATTTTTTTCCTTGAGGGGAAATACCTTTATGTTACATAATCCTCCCAGCATGCATATAAATTATTCAATCATGCTGTGTATTAGCATTCTTATATGCAATTTATAGTGTAATAGCCTTAACTACAATTTTTTGCAGGTGTTTTAGTTGCTCTTGTTACATTTGAAGATGCTGCTATTAAATCCAGGGCTGAAAGGTTCCT
This sequence comes from Ottelia alismoides, assembly GCA_037367405.1. NCBI lineage: Eukaryota > Viridiplantae > Streptophyta > Magnoliopsida > Alismatales > Hydrocharitaceae > Ottelia > Ottelia alismoides. Next base: position 314,998 of record JAZKJV010000165.1, read on the forward strand.
AAGCAGTATAACAAATTCAATGGAGATGGTCCTAAGGCAGACTGTGGAAATTAAATTTGAACTTATGTCTTATAGCCACTTAAATGAAACATCTGGTCAAAAGCAGTCAGAATCTACTGGGTTGCTAAATGCAGATCCTATGTCTGGGCCTTCTAAGTTGAGCTCTCTGGTAGGTCCACCAAAACAACTTACAGATGCACCTGTGCTAGAAAGCTCTCGAGAACAAGATGATATCCTTCAGAAAGTAGCCTTACCTGTCTCCTCTTTGGAACAAGATGTCTGTGATTCTAGCAACAAAGCGCACGAAGCTACCATAGTGGATTGCGGAACAGCTTCTGAAGAGCAAAGGCTAGAAAGTGCTTGGCTTCAGGCAGCTGAGAAGGGCACTCCCGGGTCAATTAATAGTTTGAAACCTGAGAAGAATCAAATCCTACATCAAAATGGGTTTAGTCGTGATGCTTCTCGGGCACTAAAATTCAATTCTAAGCACTGGGAGGATGAGTTGAACCATGAGATAAAAGCTCTAAAAATTGGAGGCTCAGCACACCTTAACGAGGAAATTGCTGAGATGGCTGATCACTATTCTATTTCTCCCAGCCGTTTGCACGGTAACAAGCACCAAGTTATATTTGACAAAGGAAACATGTAAGTTTTGATTCTTGTTCATACGTGGTTGTCAATGCATCCTAGAGAGTAGGACAAATCAAGTAGAACTAGAAGCATTTCATTTTGATTCCCCATGTTGTTTCACTATTAGAAGGAAAAAAGGAAACAAATTCTTTTTACATTCCACTTTTTAAGTGGGTATGAACTTGATTAGAAGCAAAGTGAGAAGGCGGTCACATGTATACAAAAACCCAGGTTTTTCAGTCGATGGGAGTTATTTTTCCTCCCCGTTTCCCTCTTTCACGAACTTTCTAATACCATGTAAAGCGATGTTACCCAACGCCATGGCATCAAATTCTAACCCACATTTGTGCTGGTCATGCACACCCATGTCGATTGCCTTGTTACATGTTTTATAAGTTCTTTCCATGTTAATGCCAAATCTAGCATACAGGAAACATCTCTTTTATATGACTTATTAATTCTTAATTACTTGGAAATATTTCTAATCAACATGGAGATGTGCTCCACCCATTTTGAGAACTTTAACTGTACATTTGCCTGAATGCAGTGGTTACTATGAAAAATAGTAGCCCGGGCTCAACAAACCTTTATTTGGATATTGAGGACATCTAACAGTGGTTTTCGTTATATTCCAAGAGTTAAGCTTGTTTTCCAATTTTCCTGTAAATCTAATTAGTTTTTCACAAGTGTATTAAGTTTTCTCATGTTGAAAAGATCCGAGCTGTTTTGAGACAAATTCCTAAATAATGTTCTTAAAAAGAATACTATTTATGAATTTGTCTCTTTTGCGTTGGCTATCGGCTACCTAACGCGCAACCCTCCTATATTTACCGGGGTTTTGGGACCGGCCTAGAGAAGCTTGGTGGTGGAGTGAAGGGGTACAAGAGAAGCTCAAAATTAAAAGAGCATGCATTAAAGCTATGTCTAAGGATAGAAAAAGGAAACCGTCACAAACTACAAAATAACGAAGAAGGAAGCAAAGAAGGCTGTAAGTGAAGCTGAGCCAAAAGCTTATGAAGTCTTGTACAAAAACCTTGACTCTAAGGATGACCAGAAGGATCAATTCATGTTTGCCAAAGCAAGAGAAAGACCAAAGACATTTCTCAAGTGAGATGCATTAATGGTGAGGAAGGTAACGTACTTGTTACTCAGATTGATATAGAGACTAGATGGAAACAATATTTCCATAAGATTTTCATTGGGAAAAGAAATAGAGAGATCACTTGGAGAGATCATCTAGCTATTAGTGAAAGTTACTTGAATCGTTCACACTATAGAAGAATAGAAAGGAAGAAGGAAGTAGAGGAGGCTTTGAAGGTTATGAAACATGAGAAATGTGTAGGACCTAATGACATTCCTATAAAAGTATGGATAGTTTTAGGTGAGCGAGGTTTGATGAACAGTTTTAGGTAAGCGTGGTTTAACTTGACGTACAAATGTATTTAATATTATTTTGCAAAGTAAGAAAATGCCTAAATATTGAAGGAAAAGCATCGTCATGCCTCTTTATAAGAGGAAAGGAGATATTCAAAATTGTTCAAATTACATAGGTATGAAGCTGATGAGTCACAGTATGAAAATTTCGGAACGTTTGATCGATAGAAGGTTGAGGCAAGTTTCCAAAGTAAAAGAAAATCAATTCGTATTCTGCTTTGTTGCTCAATTATTGAAGCGATTTACTTGTTGAGGAAAACAATGGAGATTTATAGAGCTAAAAGGAAGAATCTCCACATGATTTTTATTCATTTTGAGAAGGCTTATGATTCTGTCCCACGGGAAATATTGTGGAGAGTTTTGGAGAAGAGATAAGTACCCGTCCTATGCATTAACCTCATAAAAGATATGTATGATAATGTTTCATCTTGTGTAAGGATCCGATCTGGGAAGAATGATTATTTTGACATCAACATTGGTCTGCATCAAGTTTCAGCTTTGAGTTCATTCCTTTTTACTTGATTATGGATGAATTGACAAGTCACATTCAGGATGAGATACCTTGGTGTATATTATTCGTTGATGATATTGTATTGATTGATGGGGCTAGAGATGGAGTAAATGAAAAGTTTGATGTCTGAAGACATGCATTGGAGACTAAACGATTTTGTATAAGTAGGGCTAAGACTGAATATATGGAGTGCACTTTAGATGGAAGCAATGTTGAGGGAAACGAGGTGAAGATTGATGACAATAACATTCATAAGAGATTCTTTTAGATACTTGGGATCTATTTCGCAACATGATGGGAAAATTGATGGAGATGTTACTAATAGAATAAATGCATGTTGGCTAGTGGAGAGGACCTCTACTGTTCTTTGTGATAAGAAAATCCTTTCAAAATCAAAGGAAAGTTGTACAAAGTAGCTGTGAAAATTGCTATGCTCTATTGATTTGAGTGTTGGTTTGTGAACGATAGACATGTACAGAGAATGGCAGTAGAAGAAATAAAAATGCTAAGGTGGATGTATGGATGAACACATGCAAAGATCGGATTCAGAATGATGCAATCAGAAGGAAAGTTGGTGTTGCTCCGATCAAGGATAAGATGCGAGAACACCGTTTAATGTGGTTTGGCCATTTGCAAAGGAGATCAGTTGATGCACCTATTAGAAGATGCGAGTTTTGGGATGTTGAGCCAGTTAAGAGAGCGCGACGAAGGCCCAAGAAGTGTCGGAATGATACTATACAAATGGGTCTTAGTTTTTTAGATCTAAGCTCGAGCATGACCCAAGATTGATCTAATTGGAGACAAAGAATCCATGTAGCTGACCCTTCTTAATGTGGGAAAAGGCTTTATTGTTGTTGTATCAACTTTTCTCAATTGGTTCATGAGAAAGGCTTGAGACATATTCGAGAAAAATAGCTTACCTTTTGCTGTAATTGGACTAACCAAGTGTTTATGGACCTGCTTTAGAATAATCAAGTGCTAGTGTTAGAACAGTTGCATTTTGCTTCCCAGAAACGTTTGAGCACTTGTCTTTCCTCGCTAGATGTTGGAGAAATCTGTTGGTCCATTTGGCCATTCAAACATGCAAGGTACATGACCATATGTTGTTAAGATCAACTACGAAATCACTCATTTTGCATACTGATGTCTTTTTACTATTGTACATGTCCTTTGATGATCTACAAATGTCTTAACTGATACTTATGCCTTTAATGCGACTAAAATTGTAATTTTTGTCTGCAGTTTTTATTTACCGTTGATCATTTTTAATTAAATAAAGATGCTGTTGCTTAAGAGAGTTTCTCTTCTTGTTCTTCCAGGGGATATGAATCAGGGTCTGGCTGCAATGGGCTCCTTTGCTGGAGGGTAAATCGATCTCGGAGAAATGTGAGCGATTCAATCTCTAACTCCCCTTCCCATTTTCTCGTCTGCTCAAGTCGGAACCTGACATTTTCATTTCCCATTTCCCCATCAAAACCCTCTGATTAATGCAGGGAACCCAACTGAAACGGAAGAAATCTGGAAGAATTCCTTGTTTTGGACGCGGAAGATCTAAGATGTCCGCGGAGAAGAAATTTCAGAAAAGATCCATCTAGAGATGGGCAGAGAAATGTAAAGAGTTCATTTTTCTACATTCTTTCTCATGTAACTTTTGGAGTTTGAGGAGTATTCATACAGTAATATTTCCAGGAGGGAACTTTTCAGGAGGGGTGGGAAATAAACAATGATATGAAGAAAAAGGGGAAGATGTAAAGAGCACAGTAGCTATGATTCAATATCGTGCTCATGGTTCTTCTGTTTATAATTTGAAGGGTTCATTATCCATTCTTTCTATGGAATATTCAGTTTGATACACTGATCTGATCTTGATCTTTACGGATGATATGGGCATATTTGAATCTTGCCTGTATTGGAAGTTCTGAAGTCACATTAACTTTTTAGAGATGTAGTGCTTTAAGCCTAGATCTGAGTATGAGAACTGATCTTGACGTTTTTACTCTATTTGTATCAAACTATACCTATTGATAATTCTCTTTATAAAACCTGAAACGTAATAAACACAAAAAAACAATCAAGGGATATTCACATCCATAATTCTGTATTCTTTCATATTTACGTACATAACCTTTGATAATCATAATTATACAAGAAACTCTGAATAGTCACATTGTCTCACATCCATAACCATATGTAAGTTGACTCGATAACTAAATCGCTCATGTTAGCTAATCCAACCACATCATATCCTATGGTTGTCATTTACTTATTTTTTTTATTTTGTTTAATTTTAATTAGTAGCACCAACATCTTCTTCTTTCTCCCCATCCCCTCCTCAACCCTCCTCCTTCGCCCCTCCAGCCCCCACCAACCTCATCCTCTGCCCCATCTGTCACCCTCTCTTGCAGCCCCTTTGTTGCCCTTGCCAACCCCTCGTCGCCCTCACCTTTGCCCTCTCCTTCGGCCCTCCTCCTGTCCACCAGATCTCTCTGTCGCCCCTCCTCCTACCACCCCTTCCAGCCACCCCATTCACTGACAGAAAGTTCCCACCTTCCCCCAATAGAGTTCACGAGGGTTAGATTCATGGATGATCCAAGATCAAGGTCCTGCATTCACAATTATCCAAGATGGTAATGGTCGGAACATGGAATGTGGAGACGAAAGAGGACCACAACCACAGGAGGATCATCAACGGGAGTGGGTCACCACTTTCCTCTGTCACCACCATCCTATGGTGTGGGATGTAGGTAGGGAGTCGAGGACCTTGAAATCCAGAGGAAGAGGCTCGCAAAATACATGTCCTACGCCACACATGAGAAAACGAAGGAATCCATCGGGAGGAGCTTCATTTTGATCAAGAAAAGGTGCAAGTGGTGATGATCTTCACTACGTTTTAAACTACACACACCCATACATATTATGTTCTCTTGACACTTAGAGGGAATGGAACAATGGGTAGCATCAATTATAAACAAGATGAACTAAATGGGTGGATTAGTTAAATATTTGATGGATTCTGTCATAGTTAATGAAGAAACAAATGGAAGTTAACCCATTGTTATGTCATGTAAGAGTCAAGTATTATTCGGCATTCTCTTGTAATTATGAATTATCTAGGGTTATGTACGTAAATATGAAGTGTACATGGTTATGGGTATAAATATCCCTACAATCAAACATCATTTTCGTGGTTTGAAACAATTAGCATTGCAAATGATTTTTCGCTATCGTGAACGTAATGGTAAAAAAAACTATGCAAACAATCAACACAGATAATAAAATCAATTTATAGAACAAAAACAACTAAAAAAGATTGTAATTTTAATGTGGAAACTTCACCAAGTAATAACCATTATCCGAGTCTCCTCATTTAGGATTTTCGATTGATCGAATCAATCAACTAATCTACTAACATGTTATCTCTCTGTGGATGGTTGAACTCTTTACGTATGCCTTGGATAACACATCAAAGTCTTCATACCTTGGATAATACACCATGGATTTTTCATTACTTGGATCGCATACCAAGTATTAGTACAAAAATGATGTAAACAAATATTATAACAATCAATAGAGCCTCAAATAAATATAAAAGGAAAATGATGCAAACAAATGCTCGCTATAGTTGAATATATAGAAATTGCAACAAGTGTGGTTGACAAATAGTTCTCAAGATGGAATCGCTTAGTAGAGAGCGAGAGAGACGAGCTCAAATGAAACATTGGTAGAAGCTTGGACAACTTCTCTTATGTATGATATATATATATATATATATATATATATATATATATATATATATATATATATATATATATGGGCATATCCAGAGAGCACTGTGCCCATTTGAGGTTTTTTGAGCACCAAACGTGGGCTCGCCACGTGTATGTGATGGTTCTATTTGGAAGGGGACGGTTTTGGTAATAGCAATGTACTTTGCATTATTAACATAATAGGAATTCGAGTTAAATCATTTCCATAAAAATAGGTGGTCGGTTTTAGTAAGATAAAAAAATACATATTTTAATTATTGCCAGCATTCGATCTATTTATGGAATGATCATTCCACGTATAGATATGTAAACTTCTAAATTGCTGATTATAGTTATTGATTACATCAGTTACTAATGTCCATACAATAATTACCGATTACAAATATGCATATTACTGAACGTATTATGAATGTTACTGAAGTTATAACGTTCATATAGCAATTACTAATTACAAATGTCCATACTGAATGCTACTAAACTCTTTGTAATTGTTACTGAACTCCCAATGCATATGAATGTTACCTGGCTAATTACAAATGTCCATACTGAATGTTACGGAATGCATTATGAATGTTACTGAACTCATTGTAATTGTTACTGAAGTTATAGTTACTAATATCCATACATCAATTACTGGTTATGTAATTACTAGTGTCCATACAATATTTACTAATTACAATGTCCATATTATTGAACCCATTCTGATTGTTACTGAAGATATTATTTTATTATTACTGATCTCATAATAGCCATTTCTTGAGAATTGTATATACATTACTGAACACACAACAAATGAGACTGTATATATATTACTTGAGTACTGTCTCTAAATTACTAAATTGTATTCAAATTAATAACACATATGGAAATTACTGACCATTTGTTATGGTTTTACTGACTTCACAACAAACACTTACTTGACCATTGTATTCATATTACTAAAATATGTACCATATAAACATGTGCTATAAGATATAGATATATACATTACTGAACAAACAACAAAAATTTACTTGAGATTGTATATATATTACTTAAGTACTATCTCTAAATTACCAAAATCTATTCAAATTAAATAACACATATGGAAATTAATGACCATTTGTTATGGTTTTACTGACTTCACAAGAAGCACTTACTTGACCAGTGTATTCATATTACTGAAATATGTACCATATAATCAAATGAATGTAAATTACTAACCAATGTTTGGATATTACCAATCTCGCAACAACTATTTACTTGACTATTGTATATATGTTACCGATTCCATTTGAATATGTTACGCACAATATATAAGATGTTACTTATCGTTCTTACAAATAGGACGATGATCTATAAGTTACTTACGTAATTTAACAAGTTACTTGTTATACACAACATGTTAATGATATTAATACAAAATTTACTTATATTAAAACAAAGACTGTCTGATTATATCTAATGATATCATTTTCAAAAGATGGAACAACAGAATCTCGTGTTCTGTGGATGTAAACTTCTAAGCAATCATATTGCTTTCATGATCTAAATATAATTGATAGTCATCCATCATCGTTCCATCTCATATGATGTTCTCACGATCGAAATCCAACCAAGAATCATCATTCGTCATTGCTTCTGAGACTTCATGATCCAAATCCAATGACAAATCGAGCATCGCGTTTGAATATGAAATCGAAAATATAAAAACAAACGATTAAACTGAGATCATAATATGAACCAACAATGACAACTCACGAGCAAAAATAAGAGGAAAATAAATTTTGCAACGACGATTGATTAAAAAAAGTTCTACAAAAATCCTTCGAAGAACGAAGCTCCTGCAATTTCAGAAGCTTGGTCGTCGCGCGAGATCAACAAGAATATGTTCGAAAGGACCATATCAAACATAAAATATCAGCGAACGCTATTTTTAGAAAGTCTGAAAATACTATTTTTAAATAGACACCAAATATTATGACTTGTGACGTGATCCTAAAATTTAGGGATTGATATTGGTAATCCAACGGCTGTGAAGATGGGTTCATTCCATTCAAATGGGCACAGTGCTCTCTCGATAAATTCCTTATATATATATATATATATATATATATATATATATATATATGAGGAAAGGGAAGCTCCATCATGATGTAGCTAACCTTAGCTACATCAGGGGCAATTTTGTCCTCTTTTTTTATTTTTTTTCAAAATTTTCATGATGGATTTTCATAACTATATCCCTCTAATATGTCATTCAAATTTTGTCAGAAACAGAGACTCCTACGACCTCCATCCAAAACAGGTAAAATACAGCAAATTTGAGACCGTTAAAAAATGACTGTCTTGATGGAGGGCGTCAGAGTCTTTGTTTCTGACGAAATTTGAATGACATATTAGAGGGATATAGTTGTGAAAATTCATTGTAGAAATTTTGAGAAAAAATAAAAAAAAGAGGACGAAATTGTCCTTGATGTAACTAAGGTTAGCTACATCATGATGTAGCTTCCCTTTCCTCTCTCTCTCTCTCTATATATATTTTGATTGTGTTTTACTCAAGTGATAGTCTTGTGTATTTATAGGAGAGACATCAAGCAGAAAAGGTAGAAGACTAGTTAGGAAAATACAATGTCTCAAAATCAAATGAGATATCCTCTTAAGGAAAATAAATGGCTAGTTTATCAAAGAGGATACTTGAGTATATATTTATCACGTGAGCCAATATATGTAAAATGCAGATTTAATGATTTGATTGTTGGTTGATCGATGAACTAAGGCAAGGCGATCAAATAAAGAATGTTGATCAATCAGTCAAGTGTCCGTTAGTTAGGTAATTGAAATTGTGATCAATCATATCATATTCAGTGACTGACCCAGGAGATAGCCACCAATGAAACATGATTTCAAGGTGGATAACTGTTATCATTACTGTCACTAATTTATATAAGTAGCGTAATAAAGACAATATTTTTCACTAATATTACTATATATGATTTTCATTCGATGTAAACTCTCGATGGATATTATTATTTGGAGATATATATGTCTCTCCATGAACTATTTGTATTACATAATATTATCGATCCCCATCCATCAATTCCTTGGCCAATTAATATGACTGATCCCATCAAAATCTGTCTAGTTATATTACTTAATATAAACTTGTTTCAACGAAGGAAGATGTGTCTTGAATAACATTGAAATCGGAATCAGCCAGAGCAACACGAGCTTCCTAGTAAACCATCGACCAATACTATTGGAATTTCAGTCTTTTGCATTGTAACAGTTGTGATGGCCGTATATAAAAATCGAGAATGCTTATCGTTATTGGTGGTTGTCTTTTAGCCGGCTCCAACCATCACCCAGCCCCCCTCCCCCCGCGTGCACGCTCCTCCTCTCCAATCGCCGCCCTCCTGCTTTCCAGTCGTTGCCCCCCTACTCCTCACCAACCGCCCCCCATCTCAGCCCCCTTCCTCCTCTCTAGTCACCATCCCCCTCCTCCTCAGCAGCCCCCCTCCTCCTTTCTAGACGCCGCCCACCTCCTCCTCTCCAGGCCCCACCCTCCTCCTCCTCTCCAATCACCAACTCCATCCTCCTCTCCAACACCTCCCTCTCCTCTAAGGTCATTGCCTTCGCTCGGAACTCCTTCCGATGACTGGTGGTCGCCATCATCCTCGTCCGTGGCTTCCACATCAATATCCCCACATCGCATCCATTGTATATATTCCTAAATATTTTATAATTATAAATCTTTAATTAATGTTTGTACGTATATGTAGATTTGTAATATTATGTTTGTTATTCTTAAATCTTCATATCAATGTAATATATTAACGTTATTCAAATAGAACTAAATTCATAAAATAATTAATTTTGTATGTTTGTACGTGGATAAATGACATGTTTCTTCTTGAATGTTTGTAATATTGTGTAAAATACATTGATTCATACATTGTAAAATCGTGGAACGTGGGTTTAGGATATGCATGAGGATTCCTTTAAGTGATTCATCTATTATGTAAAATTTTGAGATGTTGGTTTAGGATATACATGAGAATTCATCTAATGATTCATCTATTTTTTAAAATCATGGACTTGTTGGGTTAGGATATACACGAGGATTCATCTAGTATAAAATATAGTGATTCATATAATTTGTAAAATGAACAATCTTCTTCATCTATGTATGTACTTATATTTGTGTATGTAATAACTCGGTATTTGTGAGGCATCTAATGTAGTCCACACAAGGTGGGAGCTATAATGTTGCTGAAGCGACTACTCACGAAACCCGAAGTCAAACAACAATTAACCCACAATAGGTATAACAATAAAAGCAAAAATTAATATGGAGTTAAAATTTATTATAACTCTACAAATGTGTGTATAGGAGTAAGTATGCATAGATTGTCGAACATATGGAGCAAACTAGATAGATCGAGAATCCAAATTTTCTGCTCTTATTGTCTATGTATTTTTATGGGGATTTTTTGTTCTTATATTTTTTATGGATTTTAATTTTTATATTTTTAATTTGTTTTTAAATTTTAAATTTTTATTTTCTTTTCATATTTTTTGATTTTTAAATTTCCCGTTCTTTTAAATATGTAATATAAGAATATATAAGCCAATATATAAAATATAGAGTAATATATTTATAAATACTACTAAAAATAATCAAAATATAGGGAATAAAATATGTTTATATTTTAGATAATTTTTATTAATTTTATGATTTTTAGATAATTTTGCTATTTTTTTATAGTTTTTTAAAGTAAAAATATCCCAAAATAGGAATTAAATAATTAGGTTAAATTGATTTGAAGATAAAAATAGAAAAAGTATCAAAATTTCTCATAATCAATTTTAATATATAAATAATAATATAAATAAAATTGAGAGAGAGAGAGAAATAAATATTTTTAGAGTTTTTAGGGATTCCCCTATTTTTTAGAGCTTTTTACTTTTTATCTTTTTCTTTTCATATTTTTAGGTATTTTATGTTTTGGAGTTGTAAAATAATATAATAAATAAAATATATTTTTTGGAAGTTTTGAGAAATGTTTTATATTTTTTTGGTAATTTTTAATTCAATCAAGGATAACAGATGCTCTTTTGATTTTTAGTAAATAGATAACTACCTAAAATGCAAAAAAGTATAGCATGAATGTAGATGTTAGTAGGCACTTAATCCTATTTTTCGAGAATTTTTGGAGCAAGGTTGCCATTTTCGATAAATAGAAAACAACAGCAAAAATTATTGAATCGGTAAGGCATTTTGTAATTAAAAATAAATACGAGGTGATTTCTACAAAATACCCAAAAGTTTTCAACTAATATAAAAAGTTACTAGACTAAATTGAAATTACAAAAGCTATACAGGCTTTAAGGTAAAATTTTAACTTCACGTGGGACCATATAAGAGGTGATTGGATTGGACCCGAATGTAAATATTAAAAAACTCAGGAGTTCCAATGATTTTTTTACAAAAAAGTTTTTAACTAAAAACGCAACTTGCATGACAAAATTTAAAATACAAAAAGTTAGGGGTATGAAGTGGAAATTACACCCTCAAAACGTGGATCCAACGGTTCGCAAGCGCTCACTTGTCCACATGTCGTGCTCTGGTGATGCGATGATGCTTCACTATAGGCGGAGGATATTAGATCTCCTAATGGAGAGCGACAGTCAGGGTGTGGCTCATCCAATGGTTGTTGGAGCTTCTAGAAACGAAGCCTGGTCCAACAACTGGGAACCTCCCTGGCAGAACACGAAAGAACCTGGCCATGGGCGAGCTTTAATCGATGATGCAACACGACTCTAGCCATCTGGAGCTGATCCAAGGGGCGCAAATCATTCCTGGAGGCTTCCTCTATTTGCCGGAGGGCTCAAAAAGATCTAAGCACTGCTGGAGCAGTCCACAAAGGTCGAGGAAGGTCAGGCGACCTGGGAACCTTCCTCGACTTCAAAATCGCTCCTTTGCCGGAGTACTGGGCTCGAGACCTGCTAAAGTCGAGGACAAACTGCCTCAACCCATCAGTGGGCGAAATGGGCATGAAATGAGTGCGGGTAGCAGCTACTTCTTCGAACGGAGGAGATCATCCTGATCCGGGAATGATCAGGTTGAATGGAGTGCAGCAGGGTATTAGTGGAAGCATCGAGAAAGGAGATGGGGGCAGATGGCGAGTTAGAAAACAAAGGAATCATGGTGGAGGGTTCGCTGGAGCAGAACTCCGACGGACTACGAAGGGCTGATTTTATGCTAAACCAAAGGATTAAACCTAAAACTAATTGAAAGAAATAAAAACTCACCTAAAATCTATCAAAAATGCAAAGGAAGTGAACCTCAAATGGCCAGAGCCATGAGATGGACCTCAAGGCAGCGTAGCTCGCTGGAGATGTGGAATCGACCTCTTGTTATGCCCTTCTTCGTTGCAATTGGCTAGAGAGAGCTTCTGTCACGAGCCTCAATCTAGAGCACGAGAGGTTATATGATTATATCGATTGGAGAAAAGGGAGAAAATGGGGGACAAATGAGGTTTGACAAGGTCTAGGGCTTGAGTAAGGGAGTTGACACATGCCGACCTGATTGGTCCACATTATCTACAAAAAGACAAAACTGAAATTAAAATCGAAAACAAATTAGTAAATGATTTCATTATTATTTAACTAAAACATCAAAAATGTTTATTATTTTATGAAGTATTTTAATATGATTTTATTTATTTTTATGGGCTTATTTATTACAAGTTAATTTTTAGGGGTATACTTATATGTATATTGGCCTATATTTTGTATGTTTTATTTTTGTTTTGTATTTTTGATTTTGTTATTTTATTTTCTTAATTTAATATCTATAACTTCTTTTTACGTACATAAATATTTTTTTTTAATATTTTTTGATATATTTTATATACTTAAATAAATGTGTATTCATATTATATAGGTATAAGTATAGTATATTCTTATATGTATTTTTTTATTATTTTATTTAATATTTTATTTAGGTATTATTCTATTTTTATATTTTAATAGAATATAAATAATATTTACAAAGATATAAAAATTTAAAATGATTAAAAGAATCAAAAGAATAATTTTCCCTTTATTTATATGCAGATTTATTGTACAATAGGGATCAAAAACCTAACTTTTCATCTTAACTCCAAATTGGATAAAACCACCTTAATTAAATAGCTTATTAAAAGATATATACAATTAAAGTGATTTTGGTACCGGGTTCATATGGAGAAGATATGTGTCTCGGAAGTTTGGATTTTGGGATTTTATTTAGAGTATAAAAGTACACTGTGTATTATTTTTGTGTGAAATCAATTTTATATTTTTATTTATATTTTATCTACAAATTTATATAGAGTTTTTTATTTGATGAATAAATAATATAAAATAAAATTGGTCCCAAATAAGACTTATTGATGAATGAAAGAATGGAAATTTTGTTGTCTTTTTGGCCCTTATCTCCTCCTACTTTATTCCTTGTAGACCCATTCATCAAGATGTCTAGGTCTCGGGGTTTAGGATCATAAAATACCTTTGACATTTTATTCTTTTTCTTTTCTTTGCTATATAATTTTGTCATTAAAAACTATATTTTGTATACAATAAATATAATAAATAATATTATTTATTATCATTTTTTCTATATTTTTAATGGGAATGCACGCAACTATTGGGGAACCGATTCTTTTTAGCTCATAGGTGATCAAAATCTGAGGGAGAGAATCAGAAAAGCAATGCAAGCGAAATCGACGATGAATGCTATGTAGAAATTCTCACCTTACCTCCAGCTCTCTTCATGCAAGGATGCTAAGAAAAATTGAAACCTATTTATATGCAGATGCAAAGCTGATGAAATTATTTTAAAATAGTAACTCTTATTAGCATGAAGAAAAATATGCTAATTACTTAAAAAAGAACCAAAGGGTCTGGTTTTAGAGCCTCCTTGGTGCCCACCATAGTGGGTCCTACAAGCGTTGTATGGAGGATCTCTCAGCACGCGGTTTCCAAAACTGAGTAGCAATTTAAATTTTGACTAAGTCCAATGAGGAACTATATGTACATGCAATGGTAATTAAGTGTTTGGCCTTAATCTATAGTCAAGTAGATCCTAATGCTAGGGTTCAATCACATAAAATAAAGAAAAGCGAAAACTCAGGAAACAAATGAAAAAAGAAAACGTGGAAAACACGACAAAAATCGTTGAGCCCCCAAGCGAACAATTGCTCGGGCAGTGAGCCTCGTGAAGTGTAGAGTCCTGGAGAGTTCTGGATTATTACAGATAATCTCTCTCTCTCTCTCACTTTAAACTACAACTAAAATAAAGAAAATAAATGAAGGTGCAATTATCTTAAAAAATCCTCCAAGTACTCCGTTGCTATGCTCTCATATCGGCTATCATAAAATAGTCGACTCCACTTCACGTGGGTGCACATGCTCTCCTGGAGAGCCTCCCTCTATCTGTGATCCCTTGCAACCAATTCAAACAAGGAAGGAGGTTAGACAATTCAACAATAATATCAAATATAAATAAATAGAAATAAAGAAAGAAGATATACAAAGAAGAAGAAGACACAGGTAAAAATCAATCTTTATGATGTTGCACACCGACAACATCACCATTTGAAAAGCAGAGATTTTGCGAGGGTCCTACGGTCTCATAAGGCGAGACCGCAGTCGATGCAGTGACAGCTCACGAAACTCAACTAATTCAACAATTAACCCACATTATAAATCAAGCAATGAAATATAAGATGTGGAGTTAAAATTTATTATAACTCTACAATAAAAGATGTATAAGTGTAAGAATTGTGTATACGTCGAACACAAGGAGTAAACTAGATAGATCAGGCAAATTAATGCACAAAAAATTGTGTGTTGTTCTTGTCTATTTGTTTTGTGTGGGTTTTTAAATTTATATTTTTAAATATATATATATATATATATTAAATTTTATTTTTAATTTCTTTTATTTTATAAAAGATATAAAATATATATAAGTAATATGTAAGGCTATAAATATAATATAGAGTAATATATATAAATACTAATAAAAATACCAAAACTAAAATATTTTTGTGTTTAAAAATATTTTTTACTGATTTTTTAGATATATTTGCTAATTTTTATAGATTGTTAAAGTTAAAAAATATCCCAAATTAGAGATTAAATAAATAGGTTGAATTATTTTGGAAATTAAAATTAGAAAATAAAATCAAAATGTTCGAAAACTAATTTTGTTTAATAATATATAATAAAAATAAAATTCAGAGATAGAGGAAGGTATTTTTGGAATTTCTGGGAATTTCCTATGTTTTTATAATATATTTTGAGCTTTTTAATTTTTATGGTTTTATTTTGCTATTTTTAGGGTTTTTTGGTTCTGGAGTTGTAAATAAATAGATAAACAATATATATTTTTGGATTTTTTTTCAAAAAGTTTTTATATTATTTTAGTATTTTATACTTTAAACAAAGAAAAAATGTGCTCCTTTTAAATTTTATAAAATAGGAAAAAGTCCTCATATCCAAAATTAAAAATAAAACATGAATCTAGACAAAATCATGAGCTTAACCCTATTTTTTGAGTTTTTTTGGAGCATGGATACTATTTATTAAAATGGAAATACAAGCATAAAAATTAATGAACTAGCATGGGTGTTTTTGCAATTAAAAATAAAGTTAGGATTCTTTTTGCAATCACCCTAAAAAGTTATAACAAATACTTGAATATAAAGGACTTAACAAAACTCGTGAGGGTTGTTTGCAAAATCATCTCCTCATGTGGGACCACATGTGAGGCGAAGTGGACTAGACTCAAAAGTAAATAAGTAAAAGTGAGAGGTTCTATTTGCAAATATTACAAAATATAATAGCAATAGATGAATGACTAGATATTAACTAATAAATTACAAAAAATGAGGGGGCATAAAGTGCAAAATACCCCACTCAGCACAGAGGCGGACGATCTGGATGCATTCACTTAAACACGTGGTGCGCTCCAGTGCTACGACTCCTCAAATAGAATCCTACAATGGAGGTGTGCCTCGATCGGATGATGGCTACTATCCTACAGGACTTGATCTTAATCCAACAACTGGCGAGCAAGGTGGAAGAACTCCTGAAGAACTTTCCCAAGGTGAGGTTTGATTCGTTGTTGTGCACTGCTCTGACCACCTGCACGCCTGCCGATGGTCTCTCCTCATTCATCTTGTAGATCCGCACCTAGGTGCTTCAAGGATGGTCGAAGATGATGGTATAGCCTTCAGAGCCCATGGTTTCTCTAGCAGACCTAGGGAGGCTTCTTGACAAAATTTGGCCCCTCAAATGGGGCATGTAGCGCTTGGGTCCTGCACGGTCAGTACAATCATGAAATGCAAAGTTCCCGAGGGAAAATAAGGGTGGAATGCGTAGTGATACGGAAGGGACAGCGGCAGCTCCGACGGCTGATGCCTTGGAGGTGCTGAGCTCTAGATCCAAGGAGGGTCCGGGTGAGCAGAGTGGAGTTAGGCATAGGAGAAGCGTAAGGGGGTGAGATGAAGGTGGTTGCGGGTTGGCACAACAAAAGTACAATGGAGATGTTCGTCGAAGCTAGCCTCTGCGAACTACGAAATGGATATTTAATGCGAATGCTATGAATCAAAAGCTAAACTAAATGCATGAAATTAAACATACGAATAAAACTAACTAAAACTAAAGAAACAAACCTCGAGCGGTGCTATACTGCGAAATCTAGACCTCATGATGGCGAGCAATGAAGATGGTGGAACCGGCCCTCGCATCGCTTCCTGATCCAACCAAGAGCTAAGCGAGCTCCCTATCACAAAGCTCGAGCTTGGGAGCACAAAAGGAGGAGACAAAAGGGAGCTAAGGGGATTCAAATCTGAAGAGGAAGGAGGAGAGGTGTATATGTACAAGCGATGACAGGAAGAGTTAGAGGAAGAATCATGGGTGCATCGATGATGCTCAACCCTAAACAAGGGGTCGACGAGATTCTAGGATGAACAATGGTCAAATCTATGAATGATGTATAACCCCTCGATCGACGCATCAAGGGGGAAAATCGAGAAGGAAGGCAGGTGGTCATTCCGATGGGGCTAGGAGGGAGGTTAGCAAAGTTGACCTAGGACAACTGACGAAACCTGGTCGGTCAATGTGGACCTACCGGGAAAACCATCCCTAAAATTATTATAAAATCAATAAGAATTAGTAAACAATTTAATAAAAATAAAGTTATAAAATAAAAAATGTTTTTTATTTTCTGTAGTATTTTATTATGATTTTTATTTATTTTTATATGCGTATTTATTATAAATTACTGTTTGGGTGCATATTTATATGTATATTCCTCTATGTTTTGAGTATTTTTATTTTTTTATTTTTGATTTTATTATTTTATTTTTCTTATTTTATATATTTATAACTTATTTTTATATAAATGAATATGTTTTTATTATATTTTTCTAATATATTATGTATACTTAAATAAATAGGGGCATATATTATGAGTTTGATGGGGTTGTCCCTTGCGAGCAGCCAACATGGCTACCCCACCCCATTTTTCCCACATTTTTTTATTTTTTTAAAATTTCACCAATTATATTCATCTATATTTCACTCCAATATACCATTCCAATTTCGTCAGAAACAAAGACTCCTACGCCCTCCATCTAGAACACGTGGATTACATAAATCTTTAGACCGTTAAAATTACCTGTTCTAGATGGAGGGCATAGGAGTCTCTGTTTCTGATGAAATTCAAATGACATATTGGAGGGATATATATATATATGAATATACATGGTGATTTTTTTCAAAAAATAATAAAATTGTGGAAAAAGTTGTGGGACAGTCAAGTTGGTTGCCCGCAAGGGCAACCCCATTTTCCCATATATTATATAGGTATAAGAATAGGTATTTCATCTATGTATTTTTGTGTATTATTTTATTTCAATGTTTTATTTAGGGTTTTATTATATTCTAAATATGTACATATATTATAAAATTATTTACAAAATTATAAAAATATAAAATTATAACAAAGATAAAGAATAAATAAAATGAATATTTTATATTGGTAAATTATACAATAGGGGTCCAAAACCTAACTTTCACAACTTAACTCCAAATTAAATGAAATCACCTTAATTAAATATCTTATTATAAGTTATATACAATTAAAGTGGTTTTGATCCATTTTGAATTTTTATTGAGGAGATATGGGTCTAGGAAGTTTAGGTTTTTACTTTTTATTCTGAGCATAAAAATATATTATATATTATTTGTAATTAAACTCAATTTTGTATTTTTCTATATGTCATTATCTATAACTTTAATGTACAAAGTTTCTTTATTTAATATATAAAAAATAGAAAATAAAATAGGTCTCAAAAATAGATTATTGATGAATAAAAGAATGGAACTTTAATGGATTTTTGGCCATTATCTCCCCCTACTTTAGTCCTTGTCATCCCATTCATCAAGATGCATAGGTCTCAGTTTTATGGTCATAAAATACCTTTGGTATTTTATTAATTTTATTTTATTTTATTTTCTTTATTATATAATTTTGACATAAAAAATTGTATTTTATATACAATAAATAGAACAAATAAAGAATGTTAATTTATACAAAATAATGCTATTTACATGCATTGGTTAGATTTTTTAAGGCCAAAATGATAGAATCAAGGTGATGAAATAGAGATTCGTCATCCCTCCAGAACAATTCCCGGATATCTGGTCCCTTGCAAACAATAGAAATGCCACCTTCTCCCAAGATCCATGAACCCTTCATGCGAAACAAAATTGGTTTAAAGCGCTCTCGAAGAGAACATGACCTTCTTATGAGATACATGATCTGAAGATAATTCTCAATGATACCCACCTAAATCCCACCCGACCACAAAGATTCGACCTTTTTCCCTGATAGAACCAACTCTCTACGACTCACAAAGAACCTGTACTCACTTTTAGCCAATGAAGGGGCGTGCCCCAAAATCCATTTGAAATTTGATAAAATACTAAAAACTCTCAGATAGAGTATTAGAATGGAAAGAACCATTATATAATGAGCTATTGAGCCATCTTTGGCAGTGATTCAACAATTCGAAGTGCTTTTCTTGTGTATTCTTGATGAACCAACATTTACATATAGATGTGGGAGGATTTATTTGGGAAGTAATAAGACCCTTTGACATCTCTTCATTTGTAAGGAATTCTCGGCATGAAAGCACAGAGACAAAGGGACGATCTTAAAATAGGAAAAAGAATGGATCCGCAGGGTCCCAAATGAATTGTCTTATTCGAAAAAAGTCTTATTCTTTGGAAGATCATCACATGTATCGTAGTACTTTTACTATAAGGGATCAAATTAGGATAGATATAACAGTTCTACATGAAAATATGCATGTCTGACTTCACACCTAATCCTAAGATGGAATCGAATTTCTCTCAGGATTTCCGGATGTTGGATTGGGGGGGGGGGGGGGGGGGAGGTTGTTATTTCCAGCTCAGATTTCTTTTGTAGTTTTGATCGAAGATGCAAGGCATCCTCTTTCTCTAAGTCCTGGAGACGATTGGAGGACTTCCTGGTACCTGCAGTTAAGAGCTCCGGCTAGATGTAAACCATATTCTCATATCTTACCCTTGTCCTTTGCCCCTGCCCGAGTGGTGATAACAACTAAAATGAAAACATCAAGCCCTTCCACCCTCGTGTCTCTTTTGTCCTTGGTCAATCTCCCAAAACATACCTATGGCTCATGACAATATTAGCTTCCTAAACACCCCCGCGACAAATGCATGCCCCCTCTGCCTCGAGGAGACTAAAACCCTTGAACACATGCTCCTCAACTTTCGATATACTTTACATGTATTTGCACTTTCTTACATTTCACCATCGAGGACCAACTTGTAATGTTTCTTCATAAATCATAACTTAAGTCCTCATTCAAAATCACATTAGCATATAATCACCAAGAGTGTATCTCTCTGGTGGTTGTTCTGGAAGGATCCTTTATGGAGTATCCTACCCTATCTCATGGTGTTTTTGTTAGATTTTATTGCATGTGTTGTAACACATCAGGTACACTATACCACCATCTCTTTTTGATGAAATGCGACCTTTTTTTAAAAAAAGAGAGTTAAATTTAGCTAAGCTATAAGAGGATCGACTCATAACCACTCACAATAGACATGCACTTACCAAACCCTTTCGCATTAAAACCACATGTGCCCTCCTAGGATAGATTAAAATCTCGATTGGATGCATGTAGGCTTGCCATGCAAATGTCTACATGGTGATCATTATTCATCCTCCTTCCCCAGAACACCATCTTCTTCCTTGAGGAACAATTGGCATCATTTAGATAATGAAATTCAAAACCCCATACACCTCACACCTCCCAACCACAATAATCATCCTCTTCAAAGTGTGATCGCCATATACAACCCCATCCCCAAATCTTTACTAGAAAATTACTTGTGTGACTTGTGCCCCATCCTACTTGTAAGTGTTGTACTCCTATAAGGAAGATAATTTCCCTTTACTAGCTTGTAGAGATTTGTAGTGAAGATGTCATCGTAGAAAATCATTGCTTCATTGTTTGATTGTAGAGTTCTCAAAGGAGATCTCATTGCTATTAGTCAAAGTCCTAAGAGATGCATTCAAATGTTTTTAAAACTCAAAAAGGTAACTGATGACCCACAAAACCAAGGCGACTCAGGTAAAGGTATCTACAATGGTCGTTGCGACCCAAGTCACCAGATGCGGTCAATCAAGAAAATAGACCACCAAGAGAGATAAAATCAATCAAACACAAAATAGCGGTCTTGCTATTTATTTAACCTGGTATAGCAACCAGGGTCGAACACAATGAGCACGGATTGGCCTTGCGGCCTACGAAGTTGTCAAAAAAAGGGAAATAAAATAAAAGAAGAAAATATTTTTGGTGGTTTTTAATTGTTTTATATTTTTTTTGGATTTTTAATGAATTAAGAAAATAATAAAGGTTAAAGAACTACACACTTCAACAAATTATTAAACACACTAAAATTCAACCAAAAATTCTAACAAAAACATTTTTATGTGTTTTATAATTTTTAGTGTTTTTGGTGAATTTTTGGGATTTTTCTGATGTTTATTTAATTTGCTAAAAATCAAACAAGGACTGAAATGAGAGGTATTGTCCAGCCGAGCTAAAAGGACCTAGATAAAATATCTAGAAGCCCCAAATTAGCTGGGAGGTAATTTTCCTGTAAGGAGGATAACACAAGGAAAATTTAGGAACCTATATTATTAATTTTTGATTTTTGGTTTAATTATTAGATTTTTTATAAGTTTTTAAGTGTTGTTCAATTTTTAGTGGTTTTCATTAATGAAAAATAGCTAAAATTGGCTAGAAAATCTAACACAACAAAACAAACAATAGATAATTTTTTTGTAATTTTTAGACACTATTTAATATTTTTTTTGTGATTTTTAAAGTTATACAATGAAGAAAATAGATGTTTTTGGATTTTTAAAAATATCAAATGAAAACAAAAATATCCTAAAAAATCCTCGAAAATTCTACACTATGGCAGGAGCTATGTATCCAATTTTCGTTGGATTTGGAGGTATTTTGCTATTTTATTCAAAAATAAAGAAGGGGCATAGTGCACAGGGACCAAAGTGCGAATACCCGAAAGTCTGGGGGGTCTGGTGCAATTAACCCAGCGAAACACGTGCTACGCGCGTGTCTAGGGCACTCAGGGACCCAAATGTGAGAAAAATAAGTTCCAAGGGCCTTTTGGTAACAGGTACCAAAAACCCAAGGGCTTATCTGCAAATCGCCCAATATATAACACACATGCTCAAATGAAATACGCACAGGGGTATAAATGCAAATAATTAAAAACTTTCATTCATTAAGGAACAACCAGAACTACAGGGTATGTAATGTAAAAAGCCCAGAAGATCACGTGTCGATGCACGTGTCAGACCACACACAGGGGCATATCAGTAAATAAATGCAAACACACGGGTCTCTATGCAAATATCCCAAAACTAAACAACTACGCTAGGTATTTACAAGACTAAAAGCGAAATAAAATAACAAAGGGGGCCTAAGGGTAAATTACCCTTTATTACGCGGACCGCATGATGGACGCCACGTGTGGGATCGAACGGTGGTGGGCGACTGGGGGTCCAACGCTGCGCTCCTCGGGGTGATCCAACGGCGGGGGCGTGGCCACATGTCTGATCAAACGGTCGAGGACGTCAGTGGCCAAACCCATCACTGGACCAACGACTAGGATCGCCTCTCCAAAGATCTGTGGTGCAGGAGCCTCCTGAGATGGACGGTCTGGATCAGAATTGGAGGGCTGAGGCGATCGGACGGCGATGGAGGATGCTGGATGAACTGTTCGCCGGTGAGATTCGCCGGCCTCGGGCGTGCGCTAGGATCCTCCTGGAAGCACGATGAAGATCGGAGAAGGAGCGTGGGGTGCTTCCGCGTCTGCCGGTGGGCTCCGATGACCCAACCGGGCTCTAGAGAGCTCCGGTGAGGTCGGCGGAGGTACGCCTCCTGGCTCGATGTCGAAGGACCTCAGATGGCCCTTACTATACCTGCAAAACAGTCCAGAAGGCTCGCGGGTCGAGGGCAAACTGCCTCGATGCGGTTAGGTGGGTGGCGGTGAACGATGGGTCGCAGCGGACGAGCTCCGGTGAAGTGGGGACGGTGGAGCTCGAATCCCAGCTCCTGTGCGAGCTGAGTTGGATGGGGATATGGAGAAGGTGCGCGGGAAGGAGGCGAGGGCGATGGTAAAACCCGATGATCGATTGGGGGTCGGTCGTGGACGGAATCAGCGAAATACGGCAAAGAGGCGATTTGGGCGTAATGGAAAATCAAAGGAAAAGAAGGGTCTAAGGGATTACCTGGATGGACGAGGAGACTGGGGATGAGCTAAGGAAGCTCTGGGTCTTCGCCTCGAGGAGCGTCTCCCTCCGAGGCTCGAGCTCCAGCTGGTGGCGGAGCAACGGCGGCGAAGCTCGCCGGATCGATGGAATCCGGTCCCTCTCCTCGCTTCAACAGCACGGGCAGTGAGCTGTCACTCTCACGCACACACCGGAGCTCACAGGGGGTGGAATCGAATAGACAAAGATGAGAAATAAGGAGGCGGGGCTGGGCTTTATACGTGGGGATGATCCGGAAAGAGGCGCGCGGGTAGGGAAATCAAGAGCGCGGATCTCGATGCGGTAGCTCCGGCGAGGGTCTCGGGTGTGTCGTGAATGAGTCGGACCCGGGGTTTAGGCGAGAGGGAGTCGGGTCTGCCTGGGAAAAATCCGAGAAGGGGAGTCGGGCGCTGCAGACCCGCGAGAGGTGGTCCTGGGGGGGGGGGAGTTGACCGGGCGGTCAACATCCCCCAGAGCCAATAGGAAGCGGCCACGTGGCTGGATTTTAGAAGTGAAAATTAGGGTAGCTAGGGGCCGATTTAGCAAAAAGTAAAAACATGAAATATTTTTATTTTATTTTTTTCTATTTTGTAGTGATTTTTAATTAAATTTTCAAAGTGAAAATAGGGTATATACATAGTAGGTTCATATATAGGTGTATATATACAATATATGGTATTTGATTTTTGATTTTTAATTGCTTATTTTTGTACAATTTTATTCCTATTTTATATTTTATTTATTTATATTATAAAATAAGGAATGAAAAGACATTTTTATTTTATTTTTATTATTTATATACATATGTGAGATAAATACATATATACATTTATATACATGGTATATTTACAAAATATTTTTGTGTTTTTAATTTTGTTATTTTTATTTTGTTTTTGTTTTAATTGTTTTTATTTTATTTATTTACACTATAGAATATAGAATATTTACAAAAATTTTGGAGATTAATTTTATTTATTTACAAGGATAAATAAATAGGAAAGATGGAACTATGTACAAGGTGATCATGTACATGAATGAGATTTTTGGTTTCTTTTTTAATTTTAAATTTTTATATTGATTTTATATTTATAAATATATACAAATATTTACAAGCCTATTTTTGTGAGGAAAATACTTTTATTTATTTACATAAATATTTACACACATGAGCCCCTATCTCCCTCTACTTTGGCTTTTATGCGGTCAGGCCCATGCTGAGCCCTCCCTTGGGTTAGGTTGCTCAATATTTATTCTAAATATTTCCTTCTTTTTCTTTTTACTCTTTATTCTTTTATTTTTGCACAAAAACATGCTAATTATTAAACTTTATACAATGCATGCTTTTGATAATTATTTGTATTTACATGAATATACATGCATTTGCAAAGGTTTTTATAGCTAAAATATAAGAATAAAGAGTGATGAATGTGTATTCATCAGTAACTTGTGGTGGAAGTGTCATCATAGGTGCAAATAAAGGTCTAGCATATACTTTCCTATGAACTATCGATGGATCAAGGGGGAGATTCTATAAATAGTTCCCTTCTTTTAGGGCTAAATGTGTAGAGTAAGATGCTTTTTCAGTGGCTAACATTGGTCTACTCTCCACTACATGACACTCTTGATAATCTCATAAATACCTTTTGGGACATTGGTTGACCTATATGATGTTTTCTTGATAGCCATCGAATGGAATGCCACCTATATTGTGGAACTTTTAGTTGGCATCCCTAACTTTATTAACATCCCTAAAGGGATTGAGATAGCAATACCTGATGGAATCTTTGAAGCTACATTCCACCCTTAAACTATAATATATAGGTTGTATTCACTTGCTATGATTTTTGATGTGTTGATAGCTCCACCACTATATTCCAGTGATGAATATTCAGAATTGAGAAAGACCGTGTTCGAAACGCCTTCAAATGGAATAGAGGCATGGGTGACATTATTGAACTGACCACACGAAAGTTTGACCTTTCCAAGCCATTATTGCCCATCCCCTAGTGCGAGCGAGGGCACACAAGCCCATCCCCTAGTGCGAGCGAGGGCACACAAATGAAATCAAACCATATAAACTTTTTGAAAGCACTATAAGGTGGCTCCAAAGCATGTGATTGCCTATTGATTCAAAATCATAGAAGCATGTAACTATTGTTCCATCAAAGAAAATAGAATAAAAATCAAAGGATGATACAAGAACCACACCTGAAGTCTCTTGCTTTTCCCTGGGTTCTACCATTAGTGGATAGTCCAATCTAGTTGATATCCTTAGCGATCATGAAGAAGATACCCATGCATGCTCCATTCTCTATTCAAACTCGCATTTAAATTCTTCTTTAATTGCTACATCTTTGAACCCAAATGTTCTTGATAGAGATGAACTATTC
The DNA here is from genome assembly GCA_037367405.1 of Ottelia alismoides. Taxonomy (NCBI): domain Eukaryota; kingdom Viridiplantae; phylum Streptophyta; class Magnoliopsida; order Alismatales; family Hydrocharitaceae; genus Ottelia; species Ottelia alismoides. Next base: position 340,663 of record JAZKJV010000165.1, read on the forward strand.
CAAGATTTACAAAAATACTTTTTCTACCAAGTATTTTATTTTACTCCGAAAATCTTAGAAGCATAATGGCTTTTAGGTTTGAGGATTTGCGGGAAAATAAAACCTTAATCCATCATAAATTATTGTTAAGATAGGCCTTTAGAATAATTTTTACTCATGGACATATCCATTTTATCCTAGATTATTCGTGAATTGAGTGTGAATGCAAAACTAAATAGACTTCGAGAGTTAGAATGGAGAAAAAAACAAATATTTTTGTGTGTCATCCTTAGGTTCGAATACTCAATTCTTGATTTGCTCAACAATTGATATCTTAAAGTTCGACACAATTATGTGTCTATTTTTGTGATTTCAAACTTTGAGCTTAAGTTTGTAAATATATATGATCCTCTCCATGATGATAATAAAGAGGAGTTTGTGAATTTGTTGCGAGGTAGTATTTGCTATTCAAGAAATTATAGTAAGAATACATGATTCTCTTGTGCATTTTAGATAGTGTGGTCATAACCATGTGTTGACTAATGGATACTCAATTCTTGATTTGCAAATGTCAGATTTGATTATATTTAACATCACCGTTGGCTACCATTACTTAACATTATTCTATTCTGAATGTGTCATCGTAGCTTCATCGCCCAAAGAGACGTCAGGTAGGCCTTCTTCAAGACCGACTTTCTATTGTCACCATTGAACTACAACATGATCACTTTATAACACCGTTAAGAGATTTTTGGAGATGTTGAAACGTTGCCCTTACATCTTCAAGGGCGAAGTTTGAACATCATCCTTAAATAAAGAAGGATGGTGTTTGAATGTCATCCTTAATTATGTAATAGTAATGTTTGGACATCATCAATAGGTAACTTTAGAAAACGACATTGGAGAAGCATAATCAGAGATAAATAACATGAAGAATACCGAGATTTTACATGTAATTGTACTTCGTAAGGAACAAATGAAACCACAAGAGAATCGTCTCAAACGACTGTAACATCTCAAAAATATTAGCAGATCTACTTACTCGATAACAAATCTAATTAGATGGAGCCAACTAAAGAAATCATGAATCGATCCATTTAGATATTATACAAATAATCAATTGAATAAATATCATTCAGAATTAAAAAGATAAGTTGCAGATAATAATATAGAACGATTTGATAAAATTGATTTGATAAAATTAATTATTAACGAGAAAATCATTACATTACAAGCTACATATGTCTTAATTCGAATTGACAATCGATGTGATAGTTAAATACAAAATAAAATAAAATCCCAATTTCATTATATTTTTTTATCAATATGGGGCTACGAAGGCCAACTCGATCAATTCCAAGGCAATTTTCTCCCTTAGGATTTGGAGCGAGCTATGACACTCTTGGGAAACTGCTTAGAAGGAAGAAGGGGAATGCGGGTAGCACGAAGACTTACCTAGGGAGGAGAAAGAGTCCGATTAAACCTGACGTGAAGGCTAGCGGCCAGCTATGCATCGCCATGTCATCCAGAGGCCGCTCCTCTAAACTTTGCCGCCTGCTTTGATATTCCGATTATTGATATGACTTGAATCCTAACCACTTGTTAGACTAGTGATATGACTGATCCGTGTTCTGTCTTTTGATTGGCTGAGAGCTGTTGGGTAGAATTGCTGACATGTCTGATCTGTGTCATGCTTCTGATTGGCTGACAGCTGTCGGGACAGGATTGCTGACATGTCTGATCCGTGTCCTGCCTTCTGTTTGACTGAGAGTTGTTGGACCATGATTGCTGACATGTCTGATCCGTGTCCTGCCTTCTGATTGGCTGAGAACTGTTGGGATGCATTGCTGAATATATATGATATTCTTCTGTTGCAGTATAAAAAGGGCCCTGTGGCCACCAGATACCGCATCCTCATTTTCTGATCCAGTTTCTCATCCTATATATGTACCTTCTCAGTATCCTCTGTACTACCATTTTTCTCCATATGGTAAAACCGATCACCGCCGTCCAAGGACGTAGCCCATTTACAAGTGAACCTTGTAAATCCTTGTGTTTGCGTCTTGCTTGTTTGATTGTGTTTGTGCGTATCTGCTTTCGCGATTCGCAACACCGATGAAATGTTCTTAAAATTCACATGCTGCTAGATCGTTCATATCAAATACACACACATTCACTTCCCTCCTCACACCAACGAAGGATCAAGATATAAGATTACAAGTGATACACTTAGCCCCAAGAAAGTTGGACAATGGATGTAATTAGGAAAGACTGCATATTACTAATTACATCTAAAATTTTTGTTATCCGAACACACTGCGATTACATTATCCACCAGCTTATCTCCGCAGAAAAAAGGTTATCCTGTTACAGGATTAATTTCCAATTATGATATCCCAGGATAAGATTACTCCATCATCAGTTATATCTCTATCATCATCATCATCATCTATTCATTGCTCGTCTCTTAAAGACATCCAATAAGATTAAAGGACAAATATCATTTATCCCTTATCCGTGCATATCCCCTGTAGTGTCCCTCCAACAGATATGACAGGGAGGAAGAAAGCTAATCATAAATAAATAACCATATTATATTGCACAGTTACTGGCAGCGGCAGCTCTCCATTTGCATGCAGGCGGTAAAGAGTAATAAAAAGAAGCTCAGAGGATGGGTAGGTGGTTGCCGCAGAGATCTCTGCTCCATGTCTCATCCCGTCCTCGTTCAGCAACACTTTTAATTGTCCCACCAACCCCGCATCCACTGCGCCATCGACACACACAGCTCACTCCGCCCACCTCGGTCACTGTGTCCACTCCTTTGCATTTCCAAGCAGAGAGCTATTATACGTAGCGCGTCTTCTTCCTCGTCCTACTTCCACCCCCATCTTGGCCGTGGGCAGCGTCTCCGTGCTTCCATCATGGCCACGAAACGTATGCTCCTCCCTGCTCTCGTCACTGTCTTCTACATTGCTCTGCTGCCACATTCCTCCTGCGTGAGGAACACGTACATTGTCCATATGTCGAAACCGGAGATGCCGACAACAGCTACCCATAGTCTCGATTGGTACGTCTCCACCGTCAGATCCGTCACGAGCTCCTATAGCTTGAAGTCACACGAAGATGGCATCGCCGAAGACGACCCATCTAGCAGGATACTCTACAGCTACGACACGGCCTTCCACGGCTTCGCGGCTCGTCTCAGTGCCGACGAGGCAGAGCTCATGCAGTCCGTCCGAGGCGTGGTCGCCGTACACCCGGACACCGTCTGCCACCTCCACACCACGAGGAGCCCGGGCTTTCTCGGCCTCGACACCGTCGCCATGAACAATATGTGGGCCGCAGGAGTCTCAGACCACGGCGTAATCGTGGGGGTGCTCGACACGGGTGTCTGGCCGGAACATGCGAGCTTCAACGACCACGGGATGGGACCGGTGCCTGCGAGGTGGAAGGGCGCCTGCGAGGAGGGCCGCGGGTTCACGAAGCAGCACTGCAACCGCAAGATCGTCGGCGCACGCATGTTCTACCGCGGCTACGAGGCGTCCGCGGGCACCATCGACGAGCGGGCGGAGTACAAGTCCCCACGCGACCAGGATGGACACGGCACCCACACGGCTGCCACTGCTGTGGGCTCCCCGGCGGAGGGCGCGAATCTCCTGGGCTACGCCATGGGGACCGCCCGTGGCATGGCGTCGCAGGCGAGGCTTGCGGTGTACAAGGTCTGCTGGACTGGTGGGTGCTTCAGCTCCGACATCCTCTCCGCGGTGGATCGTGCGGTAGCCGACGGCGTTGACGTGCTCTCCATCTCGCTCGGGGGAGGAGTGACATCCTACTCCCGAGACAGCTTGTCGCTGGCGGCTTTCGGAGCGATGGAGATGGGGGTCTTCGTGGCTTCCTCTGCCGGTAATGGGGGACCAGATCCAGTGAGCCTCACCAACGTGGCACCCTGGGTTACGACTGTCGGTGCGGGCACCATGGACCGGGACTTCCCTGCGTTCGTTCGCCTCGGCGATGGGCGCAATGTCTCCGGCGTGTCGGTGTACAGGGGCCGACGGAACCTCTCCGTCTCCACACAGTACCCCCTGATCTACCTTGGAGGCAATTCTACTACACCTGATCCCAGATCCCTCTGTCTGGAAGGAACACTAGACCCTCACTTGGTCGCCGGGAGAATCGTGCTCTGTGACAGGGGCATCAGCCCCAGAGTTCAAAAAGGCGAGGTGGTCAAGAAGGCAGGCGGGGTCGGCATGATTCTTGCCAACACGGTTGCCAATGGCGACGAGCTCGTGGCAGACAGCCACCTCCTCCCAACCGTCGCCGTTGGCCACACTGTCGGCAAGGCCATCAGGAGCTATGCCTCGACGAACCCACGGCCCACCGCGACTCTCTCTTACGGGGGAACGAAGTTGGGCATCCGGCCTTCCCCCGTTGTGGCCGCCTTCTCCTCCAGAGGACCCAACGTGCTCTCGCTGGAGATACTCAAGCCCGACGTTGTGGCTCCCGGTGTAAATATCTTGGCAGCATGGAGCGGCGCTGCCGGTCCATCGAGTCTGAGCTACGACCGCCGGCGCGTTGGGTTCAATATAATCTCGGGCACGTCTATGTCATGCCCGCACGTCGCGGGAGTCGCCGCACTGATCAAGACCGTCCATCCGGACTGGAGCCCTTCGGCGATTAAATCGGCGCTCATGACCACGGCGTACATCCACGACAACACGTTTGCACCACTGCAAGATGCGGCCACCGGCACTGCATCGACGTACTACGCCCACGGCGCCGGTCATATCAACCCGTCCAAGGCGCTCGATCCAGGCCTCGTCTACGACAGCGGCCCCCAGGATTACTACGACTTCCTGTGCACGCAAAGGCTCACTGCCCTGCAGCTGAAGGCCTTCTCTAGAACGACCAACCGGACGTGCAGGAATGCGCTCGCCTCACCTGGGGACTTCAATTACCCGGCCATTTCTGCCGTGTTCCCTGAGCAACCCTCCCCGTCCACCTTGACTCTGCGGCGAGTGGTGACGAACGTGGGTCCGCCGTCGTCGACGTACCACTTGAAGGTTACCCCGTTCAAGGGGGCCACCGTAGTTGTCGAGCCGGACGTCCTCCGCTTCACCAGCAAGTACCAGAAGCTGACATACAAAGTCACCTTCATCACCAAGGTCCGGCAGCCGAGACCGGAGTTCGGTGCTCTCGCGTGGAAGGATGGAGTGCACTCGGTCCGGAGCCCAATCGTGATAACTTGGCTGGCGGCGTTATAGTCCGGTGCTTGTCGCTTCTATCATTTGGGGGAGCGAGGGTGGTTCCTTTATTAGCTTTGTTAAAGGTCCGAGGGCAATTAGCCATCGACACACTTTTCTCTGTGGACCTTTCCATCCAAAATGGCTTTTATTGTTTAGACCGTGGAGACAATTGCGCATCCAATTTTATTAAGCTGCTGGTTGGACAAGGGATAAGTGATAATTAAGTTTGCAGATTGAGACACAACGGTAGGGTCTGTCTTCCCTCGTACGTGTCCTCGATAGGTGTCTTTGTTCATCTCCTCGGAAGAGGTGATCGCTGGTGTCTTAATTGACCTCAAATCCGAATGTTGTGATTTTCCCTGTGGAAGTCTGATCATGCATGAATTCCTAATCCCCGTGTTTTCTTACTATGAAAGAAGGCTAGTAGATGGAGGATCAAGACGCGAATAGCAAATCGCCTCGCACCACACCCCTCGCTTTTCCTTCAACGACCTTTTAAAGACGTCTACCGGGAAAGCAAGAACCAAATAAGAAAATACCTTCACTGTCCAGACTCTAACCGTGTTGGCTTGCTTTTTTGAAAGGGACGAAAAGGTTGTTGGCTTGTGAAGTATGTGGTTTTGGTTTAATCAATTTATCATGTGATTTCTTAATCTGATATAAAACCCTCTTATCACGGACAATGAGATCTGATCACTCATTTAAATGGACCCTAAATAGTTGTTGTTTTTAATAAAAATCTTATGACTTTAGAACTTTCATTAATTAGATTTCACTAGTGTGGATTCCATACTATGCATAGGAACAGAGTTGCATCCATCACAACATGTGGTTCCTCGTCCAAGGGTCTGAGACAAAACAACCATTTCCAATAGATTTGAAGAGGGTACTCGATTAAGCGCATTTCATAGTTCACGTGCCCTTCCCTACTTGTTCTTTTCTTTCCTCTTTATGCGCTCGTGTTTATCCTTTCCTTCTTGATGCAATAACCAAATTGGCGATCCTCCTTTCTTGTCTACTTCATTTAAGAGCCCCTTGTTCAAGCCCCTTGTTTTGTCTTTGGCACTTGTTTACCTGCACATTTTCCTAAAGAAAGTCATCCAAAAGTATAAAAGAAGATTTTTCCCTATCATGTTTTCACATAGAATTTACACTTATTTTATCTCAAGACGCATAGCATAGATTTATTTGCATACAACGACACATATTATGCTGACAGTCGTACTGGTAAAGGAACTACAAGTGACACATGCCAAGTTACGCTTGTATCTTGGTTTTATAAAAAACAAACTTGTGTAACACTATTGAGGCAGAATACATAGCCACATCTTTAGCATGTACTCAATTATTTTGGATGAAGAACACTCTCTCTTATGTTGGTTTAACTTTAGCAAAAAATGTATTCTCTGTAATAACATTAGCTCTATCAATCTAGCTTTTAACCTTCTTGATCACTTTAAAATAAAGCATAATAATGTTAGACATCATTTTCCTAGCAACAATGTCCTAAACTAAGAAATATATATGGAATACATTCCATAGATATGAAGCTTGAGATCATTTTAACTTAACCCTTCACGACACTTCTGTTTGAGAGAGCTAGAATGATTATGTAATTTGAAAGATATTTGTTGAAATAATTTCCATACAAAAATGATACTCAAAAGCACTACTCACCGATCATCAGATTATGTTTAATTATTTAACCCCTTAATCGATCACCTTGGATGTGTGATCGGTCATGCCTGATTGACCAACTAGTAACCCTCCAATCGATCATTTTAGAAAAATTTGAATTTCTCATTTTAAAATTTAAATTTTTGCAAGAAGACTTTTGGGAAAGTGTGTTATGATGCCTCTGACTCTGACTTATGAGGCACACGTCAGATCAGAACCTTTTTTGATGAATTTTGTCAAATCACATTATTTTAGAAACTTCCCCTATCACCTTGATCACAATGAATGACGTGGGACTTTGACGCCTTTGTATGACATAATTGGTAATTGACCTCTCACCGCACTTGTCATAAAAATCCTCCTTTGTTTCTTCTACTCACTGGATTTTAGGAGCAAGACTATGGACCTTACCCATGTCATTAATGACATACTCGTGTTGACCCTCTCTCTTGTGAAATGCCGCCTCATAAATTGGTGTCATTTCTTTTTATGCGTCTTAGCTCATCCTCTTGTGCACCACATACACTTAGGCATCCCCGTGCTTCACTTTATCTCGTACTTTTCTATGCCCATGCTACATGACTCTGACCATGTTAGAGGGGACAAGCCATTTGGCTTTGAGACTACGAGGTTCAGCTTTGACTCCGAAGAGAACCCTCCTCCTCTCCTATGTTTCAAACAATCCTCGTTCTTCTGACCCCTACACCCCATTTTCGAGGATTTTCCCTACCCCGGGTTATCCCTACTCCATCTTACTTTGACTAGGCCTAGGCTTACCTTGACTATCAATTGTCTTTTGATGATCATTTCTCTCCACAAGCTATAATCAATGCCCATTCTATGGAATTCCATAAAATCTGATATAATGTGTATATGATGATGAACCACCACATCAACATGTCTATGTGAGTTAATAATTATGCTCAGTTTGTGAATGATTAATATGAGGTCATTGAAAAGCTTGCAGATGATGTTCAACAGCTTACAATAGCCTTGATTCCTCCTCCGACCAGACCCCCTAGCAGCCTCCTACTCATGGCCCTGCTCCTCCCTCTCTAATATCCCTCCTACTTCAGTTCAATTACGGCCTCACCGTTCAGCTCCTAGTACGTCCTCCTCCTAAGGGAAAATGATTCTTATGCTAGAGCTTGAAGATGAACATGAAAAAGATGATGACAATGATGAGTTTATCAAGTTTGATACTCCCGAGTGCAATTATAATTCTGAGACCTTTCATCATATTGAAAGAGGAAGCACTATTGTATGGCACCGCATGCGAATGATAGGTGAATACTATCCTAGTGATTAGATCTTTTATCTAATGTCTTGTTTCTCTTTCAAGTGGTTCTTCATTTTCCTTTTCCAAGTCTACATAATGGTACATATATTTTATATATTGGTTCCATCTGATTGTATGAAAATTGCATTTTTCTTTTATGTTTCTCTTGCCAACCTTTTTTCTTGATAATAAAGAGGGAGAAAAATTAAACGAGTGATTAAGTTCTTGGATATTAGATTAAGGGGATACCTTTATAAAATTAAAGAATTCATAATTAATAAGTTCGATGTTATTCCTAGGTAACATTCACACCTTACCATTAAAGAATTTTTAAAAAAAGAATTTATGGTTCTTTTACTAACATGGAAAATTAAAAATTAGATTAAAATCTTAACTCAATTTTTTTGTTTATTAACAAAATTATGTTATTATAAAGTTACTTCGCTTGTAAACGAGTCTGATAAACCCTTAGTTAATTTGCAGGAATTGATGCATGAATAAATGAATTTGTCGTTCATTGTAGGAAGGTAATAGAAATCAATCAAGAAATAATCACTTAATAATTTAATCAATTTTAATTGAAGTGGTTTTATATTTATTTAGCCTGAGCAAGTCTTAGGATTGAACTCGATGAGGTAAAGAAACAATCTAGATTAATATCTATCAATGTTTGTGCATGGTTTCGAGGTGGAATATTTTGATTTTTTATGTAACTTGTAAAGCAAATGAAATGCATGCTAATTTTAAGGATTAAAAAATTACTTTCAATCAAACGACGTACGAAAACTACAAAATTTGACCAAGATGTTAACAATGATGAAATAAATGCAAATGTAATTTTTTGAAATTTTACAATGCAATATAAATATTTTATGAATTAATGAATGAAAACAGGTTGAATTACAATAATTAGTTATAATAAATATTAGATCTCTCTATTTTTAGGAAATAAAATTATCAAAAATAGATAAATATATGAACTATCCTAGAAAATCCTAAATCCTAAAAAATGTTGAGTTTAATATTTATTAAAAATTAATTAATAAAATGCATAAAATGATTTTTATAGAGTAAAATATGTATGCAAGTGCAATTATTTTTGGTCATGATGTAAATAACAATTAATTTTACTATCTGTGAGTTTTTGTTAAAATTTCAAGCAATGCTTAATTATCTATGAATTTTAGAGCGTAGACTGGACAAAGTATGCAAGTTTCTACAAAAAATTATTTATAATTAACCATCAATCATAAAATGTAACAATCATGCCACAATGTAGAGAATTAATTGATGAACAAAATGCCTATTTTTATTAAATAAAATGATGCAAAAAGGATGTTTAAATTACAAATAGAAGAGAGGGTTTCGAATGCAAAATATAATAACAAAATGACTGAAATAAATATACACATAGACTTGAATGTAAATACATACACCTACAAGGGTATTTATGCAAAATTGCCAGCAGGAATGTGCGCGGGCATGTGATCCCTAGAAGGATGGATCTGGAAGTGAATAGAAGAATCACTAGGGTCTTTATGCAAAACTCCCTCCTTGCACGTACACCTTATGTGGGGAGAACCTCTATTGGAAATGTGAGATGATGGAAAGGCTTGAGCGCAAATTTCCTCCATGTCCATGTGCCTTGCATGTGAGGGGAAGGGATGAGGTACATGCGGCCTGAGGTTGGTATTGCGTCCATAAAGGTGACAATGAGTATGATGCGGTCGCAACAGAGGACTTGGGGTGGTGGAGTTTGCTGGATGGAAGGGAAGGCCGAGCTGCTGACGAGGTTGAAGCGAGCAGGGGGTCGATGGCGAATGACAATGAAGAAGGGTGCATCAGATCCACATGAGACTGACAGTTGAAGGTGGCCAACACTTGGACAAAGAAGCTTTGATTGCGAAGTCCTAAAGGATTCTGGAGGAGCATAGATGGTTGTCGATGAAGACGTGATGGAAGGGACTCAACGGTAGGGAGGAGGTAGCCAGAGCGAGAGACAACAGCTCCAGGAGCTCTACAATGAGCCTTGCTATAGTGGAGACTCGAATCTCGTCGAGGAAGAAGGGGCATCGTGTTGTCACCACCGGTGTCCCCTGTTCATGCACCTAGTCGAAGGATGGTGGACGAAGAGGGACGGTAAAGGTGTTTAAATAGGAGATGAGAGGTGGTGAACAGAAAAGGAAGATATGGGTGATGGAGATTTGACGAGATCGGACGAGGAGGATATTGATTGGAAGGGGATTTGCGAAGGGTGGAGTTCGTCATGATTAACAACGAGTAGTGTGGATTAGGAAGGGGATCGCGATTGAGATGTGGCAACAACAAAGAAGGAAAGAGATTGGAGACGGGGTACGCGGTGGTCGGACATAAATGGAAGGAGGGAGGTGATGGCGTGGCAGCAGCTACCAACCAGATCTAGAAAAGGGGGAGGAAGACAACATGTACAGTGGAGGCACGTGACCAACACGAGAAAGGTTTTTTTAATAAATAATAAATGAAACTTAAAAGCCAAAAATGAGTGATACGGGGCGGCTCCATGATCTGCCACATGTCAGCTCCATAAAATTAGAAAATAAAAAGAAAAGAAAAATAAGAACAAAATAACAAACGACCTCGGATTGAAAATTTTCTTCACGAATGAAGAGATTAAAACCAAATAGGTCATTTGCATAAAGTGATATTTTTGGGGTACTCTACATGTATAAAATATCTTGATTTTTGGATTTTATAATTTTTTATCCTTTTTAATTAAAATAAAAATCAGGAAAAATGATAAAATCAAAGATAAATATTTACACATACTCTATTTTTTTGTATTTTTATTAATTAATAAAATGAAGAGATAAAATAATGTACAAAAATATGACTTTTGTACAGACTGTTAGTGAGTACTCAGACTTGGTTAGTTTCCAAGCAAAGTCAACCTCCTACTAGGAAGATTTAGATGAAAACAACATTACCCTTATGTCTTGAAAATTTAATAAGTTCATAAAAAACAAAGAGACATAAAAAGAAAGAAAAATGGTCAATTGCTACAAATGTGATAAGAAATGTCACTTTTTAGACATAACGTTCTTTAAGCAAAAAAAGGAAAATAGAATGACTCCTCCAAAAGGAAAGAGGGTGGGTCGTTCAAAAAGAAGAAATCAGCAAGACATCATAACAAGTCTTTTAAAAGAAAATTTATGCAAGCTACATGAGATAGCTCACACTCAATAGAAAGCAATGGAGATGAGTCATAAAAAATGCACTTCTTATTTTAGTTCCAATCAACATGGTAAAATTTTATGATTTCACTTTTGATGAAGTTCTATATGCTTTCGTTAATTACATGGACTAGTGAAATGTTTTGAACGAACTTACTGGGATCTAAAGCAAAAGTTCAACAAAAAGAATATCAATATGGAATTAGAGATCTCAAAGAAAACACTAGCTCTCATGAAAATAATATGGGAGAATTAAAATCTAAAATTGGAATTTTAGTAATTGACATGACTAACTATTGAGTACTATTATGTAAACCCTAATCCTAAGGGTGTGCTCGGTTGGGGGGTTACCTCCCACTTTGGATGTGTTACCCTCTAAAACCCATATTTATAACCCACTTGTGGGGCTCGCTAACTTTTCATCAAAAAATATATATTATACCATCATATCATCTAAAAATCATAAAATACTCAACTTCTACTCATTATTTCAAACTTCAATACAATCTCATCAAAACAATTACCCACTTTTTCAAATTTCAATATAATCATATCATAATAACTACCTACTTTTTCAAATTTCAATACAATCACATCATACAAACCCTCCCAACCCTTAACCTGCCAACCAAACACACAAATACAAAAACGGGTTATCCTTCCCCATATAACCCACGAACCAAAGGCACCCTAAGGGTATTATGGTTAACTCATTATAAAAGTCTAACCATAACCCTAGGTCTCCGCCTATAAAAGGAGCCCCAAGATTCTCAGTCTAATTAAGAAATTCTCATTCTAATTTAAACTCATTATCAAAGCATTGATCCACCCTCCCCCACTTCTCCATGCCACCCCACCTCTGTTCTCCACGCTGTCACTCCTCTCCCCACTCATCCATGATGTCGCCCTCCCCTCTGTTCATCCGTGTTGCCACCAACCACACACACCCCTTCTTTCATCCACGCTGTCGCCACTACTGCTTCATCCATGATACCGTCAACACCCCCTCTATTTATGTCATTGCATGACCTCTCCTCCCCTTCATCCACATCGCCCCCTCCCCCTCTCCATGCCACTATTACCCCCTCCCTCCTTCATACATGTTGTCACTGGCCCCACCCTCCTTCAACCATATTGTCGCCATCCCCCCTCCCCCTCCACATGCACCACAGATGTCTCTCCACCAAATATCTACCCATCACCACCATATACCTCTCTTCGATGAATTAATTTCCCATGGGTTAATGTGTATGTTATGTATATCTGGACCTCTGCGAGTTTGCCTACTATTCGACAACCTACAATCGTATGCATCTTGGTATGATGTAATTGCTTATCATCTATTATCACATTTTTCCACAAACAAGCTTGGCACCATAGTTAGCGATATCAAGATCCGAAGTGATGTCTCAGGGATATGAGAGATTGAGTGCCTGTCTACCCTCGTTTAGCTCGATCCCTATGTTGGATGAGATCAACTATCCCGAGTAGCCCTAAATGTTGCTAACGATCGTGCGAGGATATGACAAGGAACATATTTTTCTTAATTTAAAACATGCTACCAAGACAGGAAAATATGTCACATGGGATAAAGATGACATGATGGTCAACTCTTGGGTGATGGTCAACATCATTGATAGGATTGTAGATGAGATGGTTTATTACACAGTTACTCATGACATGTGGACTTTTGTAAAGGCCATATATGGTTAAGAGAAGAATTTTAATAAGATGGTCCAAACATACTTTGACATGATGAATCGTAAGAAAGAAAGACATCCCCTAGTTGAGTATTTCTTTCTCTTGAAATATTTGTTTAAGATATAATACTTGCATCGATGATGTACCTTCCCAATACAAAATAAACATCACAACACATGGTAAATTATAATATTCTTGGCATGACTTGATACAAACTATGCTATGAACATTCTTCCCACTATCGAGGAGGCCTAGGGTACCCTACGCCATCTAGTTGTCTCTAACATCAATGTTATTAATGAGGTCTAAAGATAGATAACTACGCTTGTTGCACCACCTGAGTGAGGAGGTCATGGATCATACAAGAGCCGTGATTGAGGATGCTTCATTGCAGATTGAGGTTGCAACACCATCCGGTGCACTTTATACAACAAATCATGGTACTCTGAAGCTATTTGCTACAACAAGCATGGTTATCTTGCTCCTACTTCTTGAGTTGTTACTACTAAGGGTGATGGATAATCTGTGGTAGTCCCAAATGGGGACTTTGAAGATTTGATGCAGCATCTGAATATGCTTAATCATGGAAATATTATGTAGTCAAACCAGCACTCACACCAGAGTGATCTTTTAGAGACTATTGTATTTATGTTGGATAAGCAAAAAACTTCGCAAAAATAAAGTAGCCGATTGATACATGTGCCTCCACCGACATAAGCAGGGAACAAAGTCTACTTCATAAAATGCCCCAAGTTCCCAACGGATAAACTGTCCACGTTGTAAATGGCATATTTTCCCCCGTTAAGGCGAGAGGGAATGTCCACCTCACCCCTAACTTCATGCTCAATAATGTTCTTTTTGTTCATGAGTTTCCAATTAGTTTTCTATATGTATGTCATATTTGTATCATTTATCGATCTACATTCAAGTGTTTTTAAATCTTCTAAGGACATACTGGATGGGATGAATATGGGTACATGTCGTGAAAAATGAGATCTCTACCATCTTCCCTGACGCTTGCTCTTGGACTCCTTTTTCTGCATCTTCTGGTGCTCTCTGACATCAATGTTTAGGTAATCCATTCTCTTCAAAGCTTCATTGGATCCTTCCCTAGATCCTTCCCACTATCAACCCAAAGCATAAGTCTGCCAATTGGAGAAGCACCACATGAGCTCCTTTCCTTTATCCAATACCATTCATTCTAACAGCCTTTTTGAACTTGTTCATCTTGACTTATGGGGACCCAATTAAATATCTTGGTCATCTGAAAAACAATAATTACATGGTTATTGTGAATAAATTCTCTCGTGTGTCATGGACCTTCTTATTGAAAAATAAATCTGACGCCTTCTCACATTGTTTATTTGACTTGTCAATGAAACGAAGACATAATTTGGTACTAATGTCAAAGCTCTTAGGTTTGATAGTGTTAAGGAGTTTCTCTCTTATGAGATGTAGTCTTTCTTTCTCCTCATGTGATCTTACATCAGACTACTTGTGCTCAAACACTCTCACAAAATAGGCCGGGTGAAGGTTAACATCGGTATATCCTTGACATCGATTGCACCTTGTTCATCGACTATCACGTTCCTTCGACATATTGGAGAGATGTTGTCCTCACTACTATCTTTTTTATAAATCATACACCCTCATCCTCTATTGATAAGTAGGTCCCTATTGATGTCCTTTTTCCGGGAAAGTGGTGTTCCATGTTTCTCCAATGTTTTGGATTTGTTGCATTTGTTCATCTCCTTAGTCCAAACAAGGTCAAACTAGCAGTTTAAGTAGTAAAATGTGTATTCTTAGGGTACACTAGAATCAGAATGGATACATGTGCTACATCCCTAAATGGCTAGATCCAATAAGCATTACATCGATGTATATGCTACATTATTTGAGTCCCTTCCCTTTTACTCTAGGA